>OX637656.1:10408847-10735134 GCA_951802225.1 Euspilapteryx auroguttella
ATTTTTTTTTATAAATAACTATCTGACACGGCAAATTTCGTAGAAAACAAGTAACACATATTTTAGACTGACTGACAGACAACTCTAAGCCGAAACTACTAGGCGTAGCGGGCTAAAATTTTGCACGTGGGTTCCTTGGGGAGTGTAGTGGAGCACTAAGAAATACATTCCCGAAATTCCCATGGGAACGGGAACAAACAGGATTTTGGTGTTTATAAGAAATCTGCGCGGTTGAAACCGCGGGGCAGCCTCTAGTAAGTAATATATGTGAAAGTAACTCTAGCTGTTTGTCTGTCTGTCAGTCGCGATTTAATACCAAAGCTACAGAACTGAATTAAATATTTTTTATTTTACAGGGTTAGTCTACACTTTAGACTCTAAAACCTTAAGAAAGGACAGAGTCTACTTTTTATTCCGATAATCTCACGAGAACGGATTGTTGGGATTTTGCGGTTTGCAAAGAAATTGCGTTGGCGAAGCCGCGGGGCGCACTCAAGTAATATCATATTGTATTTTCGTCATAATAATGAATTAAAACTTCCGTAATATTATCAAAAAATAATTCAAGTAGCAGGCAGTGTGTCTAATTAGATAGATAAAATCTGTGAGTCGTCCGTCACATCGGCGGAAATCAGATACTTATCTACAAAACAGCTAACGACAAGCAGAGAAGGCCTGTGTCAGAGAGAAGGTAAATCACTATGTGTAATTTGTCGTGTAATTTTCTTTAAAAAAAAAGGTACTATCATTCGATCTACATAGTTGCTTGTTGCTTTGAAAACGAAAATAAGTAGTTTATCACGTTCACACACTGAGTTATAATCGTTATTATTGTGTTGAGCATCTCTTCTCTTATATTTATTTCTTTAATTTAGAAAGAGAAAAAGTGTAAAGTATTATGTAAGAAACGTGTAAGCGCTTTTAGAATTTTTAACGTCAATTCACTTTCTTAACTGAACAATTCAATATATTTTCTTTATTCCACCAAAACCACGTAAAATACCACCCCCCCTCCTCCAACAGGTGCTGTGAAAGGCAACCAAGGAAACACCCAAAGAACGGGCAGCAGATTAAAAAACCATACTGCTATCCCAAACGTGACGCTTATGGCAAAAGGCCAATGTTTGTCCTTGTGACACTCTTGTAGGTCCGGGCGTAAGAATAGGTCTACTGTATACTCTCCCTTCCTCTCCCAATACAGTTTGTCTCTGGGGGAGTATGACAATTACCCTCTTACAACAAAAGATTACCTTGATTACATAGAAAACTTGAAGAAGATGTAAAGAGGAGGCCTCTGTCTATTGACACACTAAACCAATTTAAAGAAAAAGAAAATAAAGAAATCAAATGAGACGGTTTAGAAACAAAAGGCTATTCTAAGTCTAATTTTAATACTCTGCCTGTCGTAAGAGGCGACTAAAAGGGGTCTTTGGGGCCGTGGATGTGAAGGGCGGGGGCCCGACACACTCTTCAAACGACCCCAAGAAGGGCGGCGGTACAGCTTGTGGCACTGTGCCGCCGCAGCTCCAAAGGCGAGCCGGAGAGGGAACAACATACTCTCCCCGAGCTCGAAGCTTGAGAGCAGCTCAGCGTGGGAAGAACTTCGGACGCCAATAATGCGTGTTTCCCGGGGTCCTTCCCAAAAGCACCAAGACGGCCGGCCGCCGGGGGGTTTTAGGGGGTGCGAGACCCACACACCCCCGACGCTCCCCCAAGCGTCGGAAAATGCAAAGGCCTATGTCCAACAGTGGACGATTTTTACCGGCTGAAATTATTCTACTAAACACTTCGTGATAAACACGAGAATTAAAATAATTTTTGTCATTAAAAAAGCACCTTGTGAAAGTAAAAAAAACTTAACAAAAGAAGAAGGTGTTAATTTTGTACTTACGAATACGTTAATAAATGAAAAGATTAAAACGACTTCAAGCCGGGACTTAGCGCGGTTGTCACCTTCATATGGGTTGTCATCGAGGTATAGTTGCGCTTGCGATTTTAATCTCATTTCACGAGGCTTACAGTCAGATTCGAGAAATGAGGGTTTCGCTGAGGGATTCAGAAGTTTTAATCAATGTATAAAAATGTTTTCATTTCCTTAAAAAACCTATCCTCTAACATTTCCACGTAGTAAGATAGATTAATAGATTTGCTTTGGCCGGAAAATATAACCTGATGAAATGATGATGATGAATGATTTGGATTGTAGAAATTAGAATAATTTTATTAGATTTATATTTTTAGACAATGTTTCTTTTACTGTAGTTTTTATTTTATGTAAGACATTTAAACATACGCTTTGAAATAGGTAATTATTGATGTAGTTTAAATTGAAATAGTAAAAACACATCAATCAAAATAAAGACCGCTTGTCGCTATCAAATAATCATTAGTTAAAACAAAAAAAAACTCATCTTATTTAATTTAAAGTAAGTAACGGTTTACGATTCATATTTGAACCATCCAATCTTTTGTCTTTATAATAATTACTAGTCGACCCGGCGAACTTCGTACCGCCTAACCTATATAACTATTTTGTGCATGTAGTTTAAACTTACATAAACCTTCCTCTTTAATTATATCTATAAAAAAAGACCGCATCAAAATCCGTTGCATAATGAGACAGACGCGGGAAGCGACTTTATTTTATACTATGTATTGATGATTGATGATTGATATTGAAGTTTTCTAGAGTAGATAGGTACACTTATGTAACACAATCAATAATTTATCAAATACCTTATCACTATTAGTCGTAGTGTCGATGTTGCCGGTAACTTACCTGAAAATAAAAGAAAATACAGTGATAAGTGAATTTGTTATTTTGTTATGCACTTTATAACTATAGATCCCGTTTTCAATTCCCGCAGGAATCGTAAAATAACTCTGAGATCGTTGTTTGATGTGCACTTACGGAGATAGCACTAGTTTTAGCACAGAGTTTTAGTGTGGTTTAGGAAACGTTTTATTTATAGGATAGAGTGATGTTTTGTATAATGTCCCTCACACCTTAATTCCACCCATGTCGGTACTAATCAATCTAGCTATAAACAAAAAATAAAAATACGGTAATAAGGATAAATGCGTTGATTTCCCACTTGAGAAGTCCCGAAGTTCGATCCCCAGTGGCACATACAATAGAGTCAAAAGTCATAGTCAAAATGATTTTATTCAATATAGGATGATTTTAGTCAATTACACTAATCTAATTTGTATTGATACCTTATTTGGTAAAGTATCCTATACTGCGAGAGGCGAGGTAGTTCAGGGTGCCCACCAATTGGCTCAGGCAAACAAACGTTTGCCTTGCCTTACGACAATGGTCGCCTCGAGACGCCTCCTTGGATCTGGAGTCTTTTTAGTTGTCTCCATAGCTTCCGTGCTTCGGAAGGCACGTTAAGCCGTGGTTCCTTCATCTTTAGATCCTCGACAGTCGTGTCGGTCAGTCCTATTGACACTCAGGAACTAAGTCGCAAATTTTACGAGGAATTAGTTTAAACCTAGTCTAGTGATTTAGACCAGGTTTAACTCTTTCTGTGGTGCCAGAGACTAGAGGGTGGGTTCAGTGGGTGGAGTGCACTAAGATATTTTCTCTTTTACATATCAAACTGCATACTTATCTCCACCAATACTGGTAAGTACAGAATCCAGCACATTGAACCACCCACGGTACTCCTCGTAGCATCTTAAAGCGTACTACATAAAGACGATTTTAGAACACAAGAAGGCAATAAACAGGTTCATGAAATTTACAAGTTTTAATATCCAGGTCATATAAAAGCTTCGTAACAAGCCGTAGATACCTATCTCTGCAAAATACGACCGCCCTTAGAAAGCTAATTGCGCCTATATCTAGGTAATTGATAAAGTAAGATTACGCTGGAAAGTCTTGACAAATTGGTTTATTACCTCGCTAACTGCTGCACTTTATTCATCGCTGCTTAATTGACCTTCACACTGGGGTTTGCTGAGATTTGCTGTATCAATGCGGGAATGGAAATCTTTTCAGTTTAATATATAACTTACCCTTTATCGTAGATTGGATGATATAATAAATTTTCTGACGCACCCTTTAGGAGTTCGAATTTCGGCGAAAGCGAACAATAAAGTAAAAAAGTAAAAAATGATTTATTCAATATAGGATACAAGATATCGCTTATTGAAAGTCAATTAGACTAATCTAATTTCTATTGATACCTTATTTGGTAAAGTATCCTATACTGCGAGAGGCGAGGTAGTTCAGGGTGCCCACCTAGCGGCTCAGACAAACAAACATTGTCATGATGAATACCGATGATTCTATTTTTGAGCTTGCTTGTGTATGTCTTGTATTTGTTTCTGGCACCGTGGCTAGAACCAACCTAGTCAGGGTTAGACTTCTTACTCAGGGCTCTGAGTAAGAAGCGTTATTTTTATTTATTATTTGAGCGTTCTCGTTTTTGGTGTAATTTACCCTATAGACTCTGAAAGAGGTTTATCTAAAGATTAACCCTATATAATGAAAAGTCCTAAGCGCATAATAATGTATAGAAACAATTAAATCTCGATAATTACAATCTCCGCGCAAGGTCCTCGCCAGCGTAAATCATTCGCCCGCGATGCGCACGCGCACAATTTATTAGAGCTGCACACGAATCTTTCATGGAGTCCTACAGAGATGAGAATATCATCTGTTTTTATGACGATGGATTTTACTATGCTCATAATTATGAAGCCCTGGTAGGGCTAGCCAAGCCAACATGAATATTTGTCTATGATCAGTGGCAGTCTCATTCAGCGTAACACTTTTGTATACCATAGAGACTGTATATTTTTAACAATATTTTGGCTGTAGCCGACTTATCTCACTTTGATATTAGAAAACTTACTTTATGAACACGAATGCAACTGAGAAAACCAAACTAATTCGTACAGATCAGCAACACATTTTTTTTTGTCATTTTAGCTAGGTACGCTTGGCAGGCGAGATGGCATTGACTCTGCTGCCCGTCCTTCGGCTGTTCCCTTAGTCGCCTTTTACGACACCCATGGGACGAGATGGGGTGGTAGTATTCTATGCCAATACACCACCACCATAAAGTGTATATTCATTCATTCATTCATTCACCACACGACAAAACAACATCTCTTAAAAAAATTATCTTGGAAAAATAATAATAATAATATCACATCACACTCAGAGCCCCTAACTAGAAAGAACCTGTATCTAGGGTGCCCGAAACACACACAGAGACGAACATCACACCCAGACCGGAAACAAACATCGATATTCATCATCATATCCACAACTCAATTGAAAAAGGCGACCCAGCTAAAGTCTGGAAATTTCTTAGGTCTCTAGGAGTTGGAAGGTCACGCCAAAATTCACTTCCAAATGATTTAAACGTTGATTCACTGAACAAACACTTTTCCTCTTCTTCTAAATTTGATGGTCCTCTAAAAATAGAAACGTTAAATCAAATTTCCTCGCTTCCGACTCCTGACTTTGCTCCCTTTTCATTCTGTCAGGTAACTGATGAGAATGTTAAGAGGAGCATTCTCCAAATTACTTCCAATGCTATTGGCAGCGACGATGTGGGCCGTAACATGATCATTCCCATTATGGATATAATAGTGCCTGTTATTACTTCGATATTTAACAAATCCATATCCAGTAGCACTTTTCCATTACTGTGGAAAAATGCATCAGTAACTCCGTTGCCCAAAATAAATAAACCTTCTTTACTGACAGACTACAGACCAATCTCAATTCTCCCTTTCCTCTCAAAAGTTCTTGAACGCCTTGTCCATAACCAGCTTAGCTCTTTTCTCTCTAGTCATAACCTTCTTAACCAATTTCAATCCGGATTTCGGCCTGGTCACAGTACTGTTACCGCGCTTACTAAAATAACAGACGATATCCGATGGGGCATGGACAGTGGTCGGGTTAAGGCCCTCGCGTTGCTAGACTTTAGCAATGCCTTCAACACAGTAGATTTCGACATACTCCTAGCATTGTTGGGCTCACTCAACATTTCTTCTGACGTTGTCAATTGGTTCAGTTCCTACCTGCAGGGACGTCGACAGCGCATTAAGATTGATGACACCGTATCTGACTGGTGTGATATCACTGCTGGTGTCCCGCAGGGTGGAGTTCTGTCGCCTCTCCTATTCGCTATCTTCATAAACTCTATCTCCTCCCAACTCTCTTCTTCCTACCATCTTTATGCAGACGATTTGCAAATTTACTCGCAGTCTACAATAAGTGATCTATCAACTAATATCTCACAGTGCAACGCTGATCTTGAAAATATTGCGGCCTGGAGTAGATCCTATGGCCTTAAGGTAAATCCAGCAAAAACCCAGGTAATTGTGATCGGCAGTTCACGGCTTGTATCACGTATCGACTGGACGCAAGTACCAAGCGTAGTGTTCGATGGAGTCTCTGTTCCTTTTAGTAAAACCGTCAAAAATCTTGGCGTCATGTTTGATAGGCATTTGTCATGGTTGCCTCAACTTGAAAAGGTCAGTAAGAGTGTGTTTGCCGCGTCGGGCTCCCTTCGACGTCTACGTAATTTCCTTCCTACAGCCACGAAAATTTCGTTAGCCCAGTCCTTACTTTTGCCTATTCTTGACTAAGCCGACGTCACCTACCTTGATCTCACTGAAGATCAACTCAACAAACTTGAGCGTCTTCAAAATTTCTGTATCCGATTCATCTTCGGTCTACGCAAGTACGACCACGTATCCTATTTCCGCGCCAAGCTCAAGTGGCTCCCCATCCGCTACCGTCGGAATGCTCACATTCTCTTTCTTCTCTTTAACGTGTTATTCAATCCAGCTTCTCCTGCCTACCTTAAAGAGCGGTTCGAGTGGCTCAGCGGTACAACTCACAGCCGTTCGTTGCGGCTGTCATACTCGTTGACGCTAAAAATACCTCCACACCTAACTAGTTTCTACAAGGACTCCTTTACGGTCAGATCCGTTATGTTGTGGAACTCTCTTCCTGTCAGTATCCGACAAATCCGGAGCTTACCGCGTTTCAAGGAGGCAGTAAAATCGCACTTCTTGTCAATATGTTAGAGTTTTTGTTTTTGTCCTCTTTATGATGTCATTTAATTATAAATGTCTATTATTTTTATGTATTGTTTATGTATTTATGTTTATTTAGTGTGTATGTATGTGTATATTTAGTAAGTTAGTTGAATGTATGTTTATTTTTGAATATTTTATTTGTATGTATGTATTTTTAAAAATAAAACTTTAGTATTTAATTTTGTTACTTACAATACTGTATCGCCTACGACCAATTTAATATGTCTATGTGCAAACATTTCACATGGGTTGCCTGGAAGAAATCGCTTTTAGCGATAAGTCCGCCCATTGCATGCAAATTTAAATATGTCTACCATTAATTGTATAATGTTCTTTTGTATTTTTTGTATGCAATAAAGTGTTTTTTAACTTTAACTTTAACTTTTTAACTTTCAATATTCGCCCCGCCCAGGAATCGAACCCGGGTGCACACGCTTACTTACTATTACTTAAAGCTGATTACGAATTGGAAAATTTATGACAGACATCCAAAAATTATTTTTTACCTTGTTACTCTTGTTAGGAATAGGTTTCCATCAAATATTCGTGTCAGAGTTAATAGTTTCTGCCTACCTTACTACCACTGTTACAAGTCAAAATAAACCCTAATTCAAATCGTATAAGATTCAAGTTTGTTTAAAAATGCTGATATTTTGACAGCTGCAGCGTTACCGTCCACTTTGTGGCTCCTTGAAGCAACTGTTTACTCTCACTCTCCCTATTTTTTGTTCTCTTTCCGTTCAATACTAGTTATAGCAGGTGAAGTGAGAAGCAAGATTGGTATTTCTCGGTAGTCCGCAATGTTTGACTGTTTGTACGTTTGTTAACACTTGTAGTGTCGTTGGCGTCTACAATGTACTTGAGCTTTGTTTGTGGTCTTCTTCACAAATAATGGACGTGTTTGGAAGGTCTTTTGTGTTTGTGTAGTCGAAATCTGGCACCCAACATCAAGCCACGCAAGTGCTAAAATTAACTGTACCACAGAACAGAGAGTAATGGCTGAGCAATATGTAAATAATTATCCAATTACAATATATTTAATTGAATGTTTGACAATATTCTAAAGCCTATGTTCATTCCCTGATGATCAAGGATTCTAATGGTAAAATATTTTTCAAATCGGGTCCAATAATTTCGAAGCCTTTTCGATTCAAACACACAATCAAGTATTTCCTCTTAAAATAAGTATGGCTTCTTCCCCAATAACATTATTTATTCGCGCGAAACCTAAAATTTCCCATTTCAAATGAAAAGTATATAAATAAAAGTGTTCCCCATTCACTTGCAAAATAGTTCAGTGTAGATTTCACTAAGTAAACAATATCTTGAAGCGAAAACTACATAGTTATCTAAAGATCTCGCTATCCCTCCGATTTCCAAGATGGCCTCTACAAGCTATTGTCCA
Organism: Euspilapteryx auroguttella; assembly: GCA_951802225.1. NCBI lineage: Eukaryota > Metazoa > Arthropoda > Insecta > Lepidoptera > Gracillariidae > Euspilapteryx > Euspilapteryx auroguttella. The sequence continues at coordinate 10,417,324 of OX637656.1, forward strand.
ATTTCCAGCGTGGGTTCTGTACAGAGGTTGTAATTAGCACCGTGTTGGGACGCTGTACTCATTAAGGAACCCTAATGAGTCTACTCGGGTGTGTAAAGAGCCTTAAAGATACGGGAAGGTATGTGATGAATTTACATGGTATTTATTAGGCGTGAGATTCTTTTTCAGACGTTTTTTTTGCAGGAGGCACGATTCCATTGCAATTGTTTTTTTTAACCGACTTAAAAAAAGGAGGTTATCAGTTTGACCTGTATGGATTGTATGTATGTTTGTCCGCGATTATCTCGAGTTTGGTTTGAATCGATTTTGATGCGGTTTTCACAAAAGTATTTGTTACATTCAGAAGAAGGTTTTTTTGCAGGAGTCACGGTTCCATTGCAATTGGTTTTTTAACCGACTTCAAAAAAGAGGAAGTTTTCAGTTTATGTATGTGTCAATTTATTGAAGGCGGGTTCTTTTTTCGTATTTTTTTTTGCAGGAGGCACGATTCTATTGCAATTGTTTTTTATTTTTATTTTAGAGCAAAGCCGCCCTTGAACAGAGACAAAGAGAGGGGAAAAGAAGTGAAGGCAGACCCACTAGCCAGATGGACTGATGATATGCTAGGGAGACATGGATGAAGACTGAAAGCCGATAGAGTGAACTGGAAAATAATTGGAGACGCATTCGCCCAGCAGTGGGCGATATATGCTGAGGAAGAAGAAGAAGAAGAATCTTCGAGACGCCGTATGGATCGGCAGCCTATATTTGGCCCGAGGTACGACCTTTAGGGAGGCCGCCGTGCTTGCGACGGCGGGCGTGGCGCAGGTGGTTCGTCGCATAAGGCTTTTGGGCCTCGAGGTGTCGCTCAACAAGTCCGAGGCCATGTGGTTCCACGGGCCTCGGAATCGTCCTCCGGCCGGAATGGTGATCGTCGTGGGTGGGGCGTCCATTGCCGTCGAGCCCACCCTTAAATACTTGGGGCTGACTCTCGATGGGCGGTGGACCTTCCGCGCCCACTTCCAGCGCCTGGGGCCGAGACTGTTGGTGGCGGCTCAAGCACTGAGCCGCCTGCTTCCGAACCTAGGAGGTCCAAAAGCATTTTGCAGAAGGCTGTACGTGGGGGTTGTGCGGTCCATGGCCTTATATGGCGCCCCAATATGGGCCGACGCTCTGACGCGTCAGACCGCTGGATTACTTCAGACTCCGCAGCGGCTGATGGCGATTAGAGCTGCGAGGGGGTACCGCACGATCGCCAGGGAGGCAGCATGCTTGCTTGCGAGGACCCCGCCGTGGGATCTTGATGCGAAGGCCCTCGCGTCAGTTTATTACTGGCGTGAGGAGGCGCTGGCGAGGGGCCACTGGCCAAATCCTCGCGAGATTTTGGCGCGGCGGCAAGAGGCTGCCGACGAAGTGGTTGAGGCGTGGGCACTCCGGCTTGCGAACCCGAGTGCGGGGCACAGGACGGTGGAGGCAATAGTCCCCGTCTTTGAGCAGTGGCTGCATCAGCGGCACGGAGCTCTAAGCTTTAGGCTCACACAGGTGCTGACGGGACATGGCGTCTTTGGTCGGTACCTGTGGAGAATAGGTAAAGAGCAGTCCGCTCGATGCCACCACTGCTCAAACTGCCCCGAGGATACGGCGGAGCACACACTGCTCGAGTGTCCGGCCTGGGCCACTGAGAGGGCGGCGCTCACCACTACAATTGAGGGACATCTCTCGCTGCCATCCATGGTCGCAGCCATGGTTGGCAGCGAAGAGGCTTGGCGTGCGGCCGCCACCTTCTGCGAAGCTGTCATGCTTGCGAAGGAGGCGGCCGAAAGACAGAGAGAAGCGGCTGACCCAGCCCGGCGTGGCCGGAGAAGGGGTCGCGGTCGCCGCGGCGGCAGGGCATAATGCCGTCGCGAAGCCCTGTAGGTCCGGGCGTAAGAATAGGTCTACGGTATACCCTGCCTGTCGTAAGAGGCGACTAAAAGGGGTCTTTGGGGCCGTGGGTGTGAAGGGCGGGGGCCCGACACACTCATCAAACGGCCCCAAGATGGGCGGCGGCAAAGCTTGTGGCACTGTGCCGCCGCAGCTACAAAGGCGAGCCGGGGAGGGAACAATATGCCCTCCCCGTGCACGAAGCTGATATCAGTTGAGCGTGGGAGGAACCTCGGACGCCAGTAATGCGTGGTTCCCGGGGTCCTTCCCAAAAGCGCCAAGACGGCCGCCGGGGGGTTTTAGTGGGTGCGAGCCCCACATACCCCCGACGCTCCCCCGAGCGTCGGGAAATGCGTTAGGCATTTCCCCCCGTTACAAAAAAAAAAAAAAAAAAAAAAAAGGCAAGATACCCAGAGAATAACATTTGAAATGGCACTTGAGGAGAAAATGCGTGCCGTTTCTTTTTGGTAGTCTAAAAATATTTTGGTATAACCTGTAAGAAAGAGTAAATTGTTACCATCTCGGTATATTCACAAAGTCCTCTGTAAAATAAAATCTCAAGTTAAATTTATGTTCTATTTCTATATTTTTTGTGGCTGAGTTTACATTTGAAGTGATTGCAAATAAAAAGTAATTTAAATGTGACTAAGAAAAGGCGGTTCTTCTTTACAACATCTGTCAAGGCGTATCGGAAATATTGTAAGTATCGGAAATGTATAAGAAAACGTTCTAATAAAGTATGAGACGTTGCGTGAAGCTTCAGAAGCGAGAGATAGTTAGATAGTTGCACGAGAGGAAATTGAAAATAATCACTATCATAATGAACTATCGTGGCACTTCCTCTCGGAATGATATTCAAGATATGATTTAACATACTTTTAGAATTCCTTCATAATTGCAGGTTGGTTTTGCATCTTTAGCTGTCAATAGAGCACGTTAAATATGTTTTTTTTACTTTAGTCGTTTCCAATATCCAATCGCACTGTGATCTTTTAATATTAATAATATATATATAATAACACATCACACTCAGAGCCCCTAACTAGGAAGAACCTGTATCTAGGGCGCCCGAAACACACACAGAGACGAACATCACACCCAGACCGGAAACAAACATCGATATTCATCATATCAATATTCGTCGAGCCCAGGAATCGAACCCGGGTGCTCACGCTTACTCAGTCCACATCATTGCCAACTGAGCTACGGGGCAGTCTATCTGCTCATCAACAACGTAAAATACGACATTGACGTTCGTTGGTAAAGGTAATCTACACATCAAAGTCATTTCTATACAATCTACTTACATCTCTACCAATATTATAAAGAGGAAAGATTTGTTTGTTTGTTTGTAACAAATAGGCTCCGGAAATACTGAACCTGACTGAAAAAGTATCCTATACTGATAGAGGCGAGGTAGTTCAGGGTGCTCACCAATTGGCTCAGGCAAACATTTGTTTGCCTTGCATTACGACAATGGTCGCCTGGAGACGCCCCCAAACGAGCCCTCCTCTGTCAAATGATTCTACTCCCATCCATCTATACCAATATTATAAAGAGGAAAGATTTGTTTGTTTGTTTGTTTGTAACGAATATGCTCCGGAAATACTGAACCGATTTGAAAAATTCTTTCACTGGTAGGAAGCTACATTAACCCCGAGTGTCATAGGCTATATTAGATTTTCAAAAAAATTAGGGATCCTTACCTAAACTCAAATAATATAACCCAAGGTGCAATATTTTTTCCGTTGTTTTCATATTTTGACAGGTGGTTTGTTGTTGTTGTTTGTTTTTTATTCGGCCATTCTGGGCAGTCAAAAGAACATAGACTATAGAGCCAAAGCTTTTGTAGTATCTTATATTCTATGGCGTAACGAAGTAAGCCGGGAAAGCTCGTATTTAATATTGGAAGCGACAGTTTAAGTAAATGTTCTTGGATGACATAATTTTTAATTTACAGGTTTCGGGAAATCAAAACCTCAACTTAACATCCATAACTAGTATACCTATTTAAAACTAATATTTCTTAGAGCTGGCGCACATTGAAACACTTATCGCGGCCACAAACGCTCGCCTTCCAAAATGGCCACTTTCTAGAGCTTCTAGCCACAAGCTGCGGAAGTCGCCAGAGCTCTACCATTATGGTACTAGTGGCTGATTGGTGGCCGCGTCACCTGGCTGGACTGAGCCACTATAATAGTGGCCGTGTTTAGTGGCAACGACTAGGGGCTTAATGTGCGCCGCCCCTTATTAGGCTACGAACGCACAGGCGGTTTTTTGCCGCGCGGATTTTATGTAACATACTGAATCCTATGGAAGTGTGCGCACCAGCGGATAAAAAACCGTAAAAACACGCTTGTGCGTTCGGGGCCTATGAATAAGGTTGAAAATTAAATAACAAACTTTGACACCGCGCGGAAATAAAACCGCCTGTGCGTTCGAAGCCTTAAACTAAACCAAAACTGACACAATAATGTTATCAATACATCAGCTGGAATATTTAAATACCTTTTAGCGAGCCCTACAATAAAATCAGAGGACATAACTTTGCTGAATTTCAATAGACTATTAAAGCTCCTTTAGCTGTATACTCGTAATGAACTCCTAAATCTGTCAGATTAAAGTAAATTCTAATACTTACTAATAAGTAGATCTTTAAGTAAATTGATGTTAACTCACTTTTTTCTCAGATAACAAATAGTTAAATTACAGTTTATTTAAATCTATGGGCCTAAATAAACTAAAATAATACCGATAATTCAATATTTAACATAATTTTGTATTATAACCATTATAACTTATAATAAATTGTAGAGTTTGTTACCCCTTTCTTCTCTACGCTGTAAAATCATTGCAAAAGGGAGTAGAATCATTTGACAGAGGGGGGCTCGTTTGGGGGTCTCTCCAGGCGACTATTGTCGTAAGGCAAGGCAAACATTTTGTTTACCTGAGCCAATTGGTGGGCACCCTGAACTACCTCGCCTCTCACAGTATAGGATACTTTACCAAATAAGGTATCAATAGCAATTAGATTAGATGTAGTCTAATTGACTTTCAATAAGTGATATCTTGTATCCTATATTGAATAAAGAATTTGACTTGACTTGACTTGACTCTGATTCTAAGGCTGACATTCACAGTCGAGTCGCAGCTCGAACTCGCACTCAAAAGTGTCAAAATGAAACTTTAAATCGTTCTACACTCCAAATTCATACAGTCGAGTTCCGACTTCAAGAAGTGAAGGATACGCTCGACGGAGTATCAACGTCTCGAGCCAGGATTACAATATGTATTCGAGTCGAGTTTGACTTGTCCGCGATTAAACTTGAACGAGGAGACTCTAAACATTATTGTGAATGTCGGCCTAATTCTGAAATAAATAGTTTTTTTTGTTAGTCTTTTATGTCTCCCACTGCTGGGCAAATGCCTCCCCCGTCCCTCTCCAAGTTTCCGATCAAGTGCGATCTCCGGCCAATCCTTAGTTAGAAAGAAATAGTAGTTAGTTAGGAGTAGAACCATTTGACAGAGGAGGGCTCATTTGGGGGCGTTTCCAGGCAACCATTTGTTTGCCTGAACCAATTGGTGGGCACCCTGAACTACCTCGCCTCTATCAGTATAGGATACTTTACGAAATAAGGTATCAATATTAATTAGATTAGTCTAATTATAATAATAATAATAACACATCACACTCAGAGCCCCTAACTAGGAAGAACCTGTATCTAGGGCGCCCGAAACACACACAGAGACGAACATCACACCCAGACCGGAAACAAACATCGATATTCATCATATCAATATTCGCCCCGCCCAGGAATTGAACCCGGGTGCTCACGCTTACTCAGTCCACATCACTGCCAACTGAGCTACGGAGTAGTTGAATTGACTTTCAATAAGCGATATCTTGTATCCTGTATTGAATAAATAATTTTTTACTTTTTTACTTTACATATAGTTATGCAAAGTAAAAAGTTTGAAGCGTTCACTACCGAATTCTTTATAAACGTATCGTAAATAACTCTTATTAAATGCCAAGTTATATAATAAAATACTAGTTTAAATGAGTATTATCTAGGTTTACGACTTAATTAGTCGACTGCCGAAATGTAGGATAATTTATACGGAACGGTTCATTTCATATTTGAATTTAATTATTTGAGACGGATTCCATTTTATTGCTTGCTTTAAAAATACATATACCTAAATTAGACTGGAAAATTTTCAAAGATATGGTTAACTAGTTACTCATAAAGAAACGATCTTAAAATGGCGGCCGTTGTATGGGCGGTCTCTCTTCTTAACTATTCTAATAAACGTGAGATAACATGCGTTCGCCCGCCATCATGAGATTTTTGCTTTATCTGCGCGGCTTAAACGCTAAAAATAGTGTTCTAATGTACCTTATCTATCTTTAATTTTACTTGAGATTTTACTATAGTTTAGATTATGAAAATGTCAAAAGTATTTTTTTCGTGATTGGCGCTGGCATCGGGTGTTAAAGGCCTCATAACCTGGTGTGGCGGAACATGCTTTCAAATAAATATTTAAAAAAAATGCATGCAATGCAATGTGGTCAAGTGAAAAAAATAAATAACGCATACTGGCTGGCACAGCGGAGGCATAACTCAAACAAATTGGATTCTTTAAGAAAAAAACAAAGTCGTAAAGCATATCGTTGGAGACCGCGCAAGTGCGCGAGGAGTGGAAGAATGGGTTAAGGGCCTTTGCCCAGCAGTAGGACAATGCAGGCACTTGTGTGTTGTGGGTTTCCTGGAATAATGGGTCGGTAAGAAAACTCTTTTAGCAACTAATCCACCTATTTCTCTTTATCTCTTACTCGAAATTTTACAATGCTTGTATTATTTAATTATTTTGCAAATAAAGCGTTTTTATTATTCTTCTCTTACAAGCTTAGGAGCCAGAAACCTCTTTCTTGTCTCACTGCTAGGCAAAGGCCTATTTTTCCTAGCATTTCGACCATTTGCAACCCTCTGACCAGTTCTGTTCCTACTCTTTAGCCTTCCTTTTTTGCGTCTGCCACTAGCTAGAAACCCACTAGGTTGTGATTCTCCCCACTACTCCAGGACCAAGCGGCAGATAAGACCAGTCCAGTACCACAAAAATCTATTTCAGAACTACCCGTGTCAACTTTAAGCCATGTGTTTTTAAATTTATGGTAAGTTGGTAAAGGTACACTTTCGTATAATTATGTACTAGTATGCCAGTTTTCTCTATTTATAACCTTTTCATTGAAGTTCCAATAATCAAGCTTGTATGGAGGTGTGCACTTTCACTATTACAGTTTATGTTAATAAGTTCTCGTAAATAAAACCTTTCGACGAGAAATATTGAGAACATGCATGTATTTATTAAGAATTCTTCCGTTTGTTATGTAACGATACTAAAAATTATTATCATCATATCAACTGCGACCATTTATCATCTCGCCTGAATTGGATACTGGCAAAATTTATTTAGATTTGCGAATGAAGATTGAAAATAAATGTTTCACAGAGTCAGTGTTTTGCACGCTACTTGCTCGAGTTTGAACTCTGACAAGTTGTACTCGAGTACAGATATTTTACTGAAAATATATTATATACTGTAATTTTTTTGCAGCAACGATTAAACAGCTTACTATAGTTAAACACTTATTTATGGTTTTTTCCAATATATATTTAATTCTAACCTAACTAGAGATTTTGCGAAAACTCGGATAATTTGATATTTCAATTAAACTAGGTTTTTTTTTGCAAAAAAACCGCTTTTTGTCAGGATGATTGGAAAAAAATAATCGTTATATCAAATTATCCGGGTTTTTGCAAAATCTCTAGTTTTTTTTTTTGCAAAAAACCTAAGTGTTTATCAAATCTTCCTACGACATAAGTACGACATACATCTTACGATTTATTAAACACATGATAACTCGATAACGGGTTGTTCCTAACGAGTACCACCAAAACGTGTACCACTGGTACTCGTTGCGAATTTCCTTTTTTAAATTCCCAACCAGTACCACCACCGAGTACCAGTGCTACACGTTTTGGTGGTACTCGTTGGGAACAACTCATGATAGCTTGCAGTTATAATTTTGAATGAATTAACAATCTATCTATCTCGATAGATAAAACGGTTAGTTTACTTCTAAAAGCAAGCCCCGATTGTATTCCATTATGTATCCCATCATAATGATTTCTTTGAACATTAGTATTTGACAGGTTCCCCTGGGATGTCAAGAACGTTAGAACTAGTTCCCATGTCAACATGCACCCATGACAGATTGAATAAAACATCCAGACTGATCAGTATTCAATCATATTGTCAATAAGGCTCGATTTGATCTCGGTACTCGCATACGCATTGGAGGTACAGTTGGCGGTCTAGGACGGCGAAACACTTCCGGTTTTCTGTATTGCAAAATAGCTCGAGACAATCTGTTTCGCCGTCCTTGACCGCCATTGTACATGTAGGGATTTTATCATAATTTTAATAAAATAATTTTAAAATTTATTGATTGTAACAGTGTCTGTCTATCTATCTATCAGAGTTAAGAGCCAGTTTACAGCGATGCTAGCGCCATTCGCGAAAAAAATTAATATCTTCTAAACTAAGGCAAATATCGAAAATGTGGCACTGTATGACACTAGATAATGTAGCCTAGTATTTTTAGGGCACTTCTGAATAGCGTTTAGGTAAAAGACCAAAGAAATCTACAAAGTGTTGCTAAAAGTGGCCACTTTTGTCAACAATCTATGTTTTTTTTGTTCTTTTTACTCAGGACTACTTTGCTGTGCTCTAAAAATACTAGGCTACATTATCTAGTGTCATACAGTGCCACATTTTTGATATTTGCCTTAGTTTAGAAGATTTTTTTTTTCGCGAATGGCGCAAGCATCGCTGTAAACTGGCTCTTAATAATTAGGTACAGTGGCGGTCTAGGAGGCCGTATCAGATTTGTCTATGGTTTCGTCAGCCCAAAACTGTATTGCCAAAGAACAAGAGCTATTTTGCAATACAGAAAAACCGGAAGTGTTACGGCCACCTAGACCGCCACTGTACATCAAGTTATAGAACTAGCCAAAGATGGCACAGGATCGAAAGGCTTGGATAAAAAAGAAATCTTTATACCGACTGATAAATAAGTAAAAAGGAAGGAAGATGCCATACAAATATAAAATCATGCAAAAGTATCAGGGATTTGAGAACTTCAGGGAAGGAAGTAGGAAGCCCTTTTAGTGCTGCTTTAGGGCTCTTTGTCTGTGGGACTAGTCAAGTCTGCGGTTAATAAGTAAGTACATTAGGAGTACTTATAAACAAATAACGTTTTATTATGATGAGCTAGTAGGCTACTAAATTATCTTTTAATTTTTTAATTGGTCTGGTCACTTTTATGTTGTAAGTAATAGGTTAAGAACAAAAATACGAATAATAAATTTATTGGCGCGCCTAATTAATGGTACCTAATTATTGAGATACATCCTTTTGCATTTTTTTTATAAATCATTTATTTTCATAATAAATAATACATGGTTACATAATATAGGTATGTTGCCACCTACTAAAACCCCATAGGGTTTATATGAGGAGACACAGTTCGTCATCCTTTATGTTTACAATAGTTAATAGTTAACTTATACGAAATGTATCATAATTCTGTAGTTATACAAATATATTATATTAGTGCAACGATATGCAAGGTAGTGTGGTGTGTGCCGATAATTAGTTCAAAGTCTGTTTTACAAGTTTACAATACCTAATATATGACAAGCTTTTACAATAAAAAAAATTCAAACAAAAGCGTTTGAATGACAGACAGGTGCTGGCAACTTACACAACTCCCCGCGCTTTTTATTGAAAAAAAAAAAACAAATAAAAAAACAAAATGGCGTCGCGTCGAACACAAGTTGATGGCTATGGCGATGCTATCGCGGTAAAGTGCGTCCCACAAGAAAAGCCGTAAAGTGGTCGACTGGACCGGAGTTATCAGCAGCTCATAAAAATCAGAGATTATTTAGTTTTTAAACATTCGTTTGTCGAGATTTTATTTAAAGAAAAAAAAAGTACTTTAAGGATGTGCTTAGTGATTAAGCTAATCCCGATATTTTAAGCAGAAAAATTAAGAAAATCTTACGTATTCTTGGAGTTGTCTTGCCTTTTTCTTCACAAGTTTTCTTCTAACGAAACTCTCTTTGCAGAGGCTAAGGTTCCTAATGTTAACAGCCTATGTTAAAGTAGTGACTTCTATTCTGTGTCTCAGGACTAGATAGATTGACAGAGTATTGATGGCTAGCTGAGGCGTCCGATAGTCCGGTAAAGACTAATGCGACTTTTATAGGATTTATAGAAGTGGAAAAGTTAAAATGATAGAAACACGATTTTGTTATGTAGCTTTTACAAATAACAAATTCTATATTGCTTGAATTGAAAAACTTGTGTATATTAATTTCACAAGTTTTTTAATAAATGAAATTAAGATACGTAATAAATATAGCTGCTTAAATAAGCAGATTTGCTAATAGTTTGAGGGTTCCCGCAGATTTTCTTGCTCTTTTAAAAGTAAAATCCCGTTTTTCCCCGTTCTCGTTGAAATTTCGGGTTTTTTAATTAGGTATAGTGCTTTTTCTCTAAAACTCCTTGCAGATGCATCAGCGGTTTGAGCTGTACGATGTCTGATAGCTTCCTAGCAGAGGATAATTTGAAAAAATTATGATTTCCATTTTCGTTACACCCAACAGCTACACAACCCAGCATTTCTATAAATAATAATGTAGATAGTTGTTTATGCCAAAGGACATGGAAGATAATAACAGTACATGACAGGACTCCGTCATAAGTGAGATAATTATGTAAAAAAAAAGAAAGTCGAGCTGAGGACAAAACCACAGTTCCGAGAAACGTCATTACGTTACAACAGCGCATGCGCGGACTATACTCCAGGGACATGTATCACGCACGTTTTGATTACAATATTATGAAGAATACATTTTCGAATGTTTTTTCTTGCTCTTCTGTTTATATTTTGACGAGCTTTCCCGGCTTACTTTGTTACGCCATAGAATATAAGATACTACAAAAGACTTGGCTCTATAGACTATGTTATTTTGACTGCCCAGAATGGCCGAATAAAAAACAAACAACAACAACAAACAACCTGTCAAAATATTATGTAAACAGCGGAAAAAATATTGCACATTGAGTTATATTATTTGAGTTTAGGTAAGGATCCCTAATTTTTTTGAAAATCTAATATATCCTATGACACACGGGGTTAATGGAGCTTCCTACCAGTGAAAGAATTTTTAAAATCGGTTCAGTATTTCCGGAGCCTATTCGTTACAAACAAACAAACAAATCTTTCCTCTTTGTAATATTGGTAAAGATGATAGTCTTATTTTGAAACTTGACGCCTTCTTCACCTAGAGCACTAAAAACTACTGTAAATCTTTTGTTTTATCTTACCTAAGCCCAAATTTTGCGATGAGGGCACGGTAATGCATTAAAATAGAGTTAAAATATCATTTGAATCTGAAGTGGCTTATAACTATTAGGTACGTACGTATATTATGTAAGTATTTTGCGCTATTACAGCGATTCTTAGTATATTTAAGGTATGTAGGTTCTAGGTTCAATTAAAACCTAAACAATCTATTGATTATTTTCAAAAGTAGCTTATTTTAGCAAATAGAGTAGATTTCTTAGACCTAAAAACTCTACAACAGTCTTTAAAAAAATTAAGCAAGATTATCCTAGGATCCTAGCCATAGGCATACAGGATCACATTTTTGATATAATTTGTATTGGATCTAAGAACATTTTTATTAAAAAAAATATTCAGCATTGGTGCAGCTTAATAAAAAATGTCCGTTTGTTTGATAAATAGTGGTCCTATGTAAAAACACAGAAGTAATTTAAATGTTCTTCTTATAAGTCGACAATCCCTCAATCTGACTGTTTTCTATGGCGTCTATAAACTTGGCGTTGTAAAGTTTTATAGGCCAACATTGGAATTTCTAATTGGAACTGTAAACGAATAGATTATAAAGTTTTCGTTTTTGACTTGACACTACCTATCTATCTAATGAATTCAACATTTTAGTAGAGTAGGTAGGTATGCTTAGTTCCTTTTTCGATAACCTGAAGCCGCAAAGGAGACGACCCTGAACCACCTCAACTCATGCAATAAAGGATGATTTTTAACCGACTTCAAAAAAGGAGGTTCTAAGTTTGACTATGTATGTTTGTCCGCGATTATCTCGCGTTCGGCAGAACTCGATACTGTTTTCAGAGAGCAGGTTAATATATATTAGTTAAATTCAGTAGAATGTTTTGGTACCTGTTTATACCAACTTAGAAAAAGCGGAAGTTCTCAGTTTATGTATGTGCCAGTTAATTGAACCCTTTTTTTTTAAGGCGGGTAAACTCCTAACGAGAACCCTGCGACCCCGGGGGGAGTCGCAGGGTTATGTGGGGTTCGGACCCACTAAAACCCCGCCGGTGTCCTTCTCGGCTGTTAGCAAGGGGGTCACGGGAGATCTCTCAAACTTTGTGTTCTGCTCCGCGACCCCCTCCAGCATTTATTTATTTATTTATTTATTTAAGGAAAACATACAGCTTTTTAACAAAAACATTTTAAACTTAAATAGTTATTAAACACATAAGCCAGTTAAGTTTTCACAAGTATACATAAACAGAATATACTATCTGTGAGAAAAACAGTAATCATGGAGTTATACAGGGTGTTTCTGACAAGGGGGTAATAAATCAAAGGGGGGATTCAGCTCACCATACCTAACAACTTTCCCAAAGCAACATGGGTCGAAATCTCAAAACGAAAATCAGCCGTCCCGTACATTGACCCCGTCAGCTGATCGAACCAATGTATGGAACAGCTGTTATTTTTTTTGCGATTTTGACCCATGTTGCTTTGAGAAAGTTGTTAGTTATGGTGAGCAGAATCCCTCCTTTGATTTATTACCGCCTTGTCAGAAACACCCAGTATAAGTACATGAACAATATTTAACAAACCCACAAAGTTAAAACTAAGCATATCTCATATTATAATAAAGTATTAAATATTAAGATCACGACATTTTTTCTTAAATTTTGAGATGGTACAATTTAGTACAATTTTGATTGAAGATATCGCTTACTCTATTTATAAATCTATTTTGCGCATAGTTGGTTTTACACACGGGTTGCATAAACAAACGGTTGGAACGTGTCATAATCTTTTTTGGACATCTAAAGTTTAATTTACTCAAAAGGTACGGTGAATTGGCATTGGCTGAGTAGCCTCTTCACGGGAGGTCAGGTGGTGGTAGTCCCCCCTGAGCGCGGGTGGCTCTTCCTACGCTCGACGACGGAACTGGACACCGCGTTCCGCCGCCCTTCTCGGGGCTGTTAAATGACTACACGAGGTCCCCGCCTCGTGCACCCAACGACCCCGGGGAGTTAATTGAACCCTTAATTTTTTTTTTAACAATAGTTAAGGTCATTTATAAATCAAGGTGTACTTACTCATTGCAAGCAGTAACAGAAGTCTGCGTGACGGTGACAAGCGTGGTCGTTGTCGTAGTCAGCTTGTCTCCAATACACCTTCTCCTGCCACAATCACTTAAAACTCCATCTTCCTTCACTGGCTTTAACACTTCCTTACTTTTATTAGGTCCAGTATGCACTGTTGCTCTTTGGAATTTCAAATTAGCTTTATTTTTCCCATCGGTTGAGATTTCGGTCTCTTCAGTAACTATAGCCCCTTTTTTAGTTCGACAAACGGTTCGTGATGTTTTACCAAACATATCGCCGTTCTGATGGACTTGTTCTTTACAGTCGAGTATTTCAGTTTTTCTACTACTAGGCAGGCCGTTTTCTAGCATGCTTTTTATGCTTTCAGCGTTCAGACCCGTTCCCCAAATTTCGTCAAGGTTTGTGGTATTTATGTAGTCCGCATAATCTTGTTTTATTGGGTGTCTTCTTTGGTCTTTCTGCCAGTTTGTGTTGAAGTCACTAAAACCGTAGATAGGGTCTGGTTCTTCATAACTATTAGGGATCTCTGTGACTGGAAATTCATCAGGGGCCGGGTCTATTTGTGTTTCTATATCGTCAGTAATTTCTGTTATTTTGACGCCCGAATTTTGATCTGGCAAGTTGAATCGAAATGGTTTGGAATGAGTTACTTTCCGCCTTCCATAGAGCTGTCTGTAGTACTTTTCCTGGTCTCCATGTAACCAGCATACCTTCCACCATTGTCTGCACATGAGAATATTCGCCGAATTTGATGATTTCACGTGCCTCGTCGCTGTTGCAGACATTTTTACTGTCTATTCTTCTTGGGTCCTTAAAACTTCACTTTACGCCTTCAGCTTCTGTTGCCAGGTAAATATTGAGTGAGTGGTGATGTTATTTGAATAAATCTTTGCAAATCGTTTCCTCTTATTAGAATTTATGCAAATTGATCAGATTAAACCGAATCACAAGCAACGACCTCGTTTTCGCGGACTAAATACATTATGCAGGTAATTAAGATATTAAATCTGCTGCATTCAAACATTTTATACTACTCAAAGGAATCCTCAAATGCTTTTGAGCGAAACGATTCTTTAATCAAGAACGTTATCTTTTAATAATGTTCTTGTAACATTTCATACGGTGCAGAAAGCACCTACTTCCAGCCACTCATCTTCAAAAGCAATATCTTTTGCCAGATCGAGAGGCGCGGATCTGGCTCTAAATCTACTGTTGCTGTTTACAACGTTATATTTTGAGAGGAAATTGCTAACTCGAGATTGCAGCGAGCAATGTTTTGTGCTCCGTTCTTAGTTGTTACTTGTTACCAACCGTGCTGGTTATTTCTTTTTAATCTTAAGTTACTTGCTCACTATGCTTACTGAAATATAATCAAGAAGGATGCACCATTTTCGCTTTAAAGTTTGCCGAGGTCGAATGCGCTTTAAAAGCTTTTGAGCTAATTATGTTGTTAATAGCTATGTACTGCTAATTTTTATGCAAAACACCTAGATTTTTTTAGAGCTTTAATCTAGGGACTTTAAATTTAAATGTAGAGCTCTGAAGTTTACTATCAGTCTTTCACTTAGTCCAGGGATTTCAGAAATTCCCAAAATACT
This sequence comes from Euspilapteryx auroguttella, assembly GCA_951802225.1. Classification (NCBI taxonomy): domain Eukaryota; kingdom Metazoa; phylum Arthropoda; class Insecta; order Lepidoptera; family Gracillariidae; genus Euspilapteryx; species Euspilapteryx auroguttella. Next base: position 10,432,350 of record OX637656.1, read on the forward strand.
CTCCTTTACTCAATTCGGAACCTAGATAGAATGTTAACAATTCTATGGCGTTGAACTTACTACCACGAAGTGCACAAGCGCCCTTAGATTTGCGGTCTGTTTTGTTTTGCTAAGGAATCCTCGCGCGGCTTTCTTCATTTGCTTCGTGATTTACTGATGATAATGATATTGGGAGGTCTGCGGGCTCTAATGGCAGAGGCAACAGCTGCATCGCTCAGGAGAGATCATTGAAATAACTGTAAGTTATTATTGTGCTTCTTGAGATAAGTAATTACAAACGTGTTGATTGAGTTTTTATTCGATAAAACATTTTGGTTACTGATTGTTTTAAAATCTGTTGTACTGTCAAAGTAAAGAAAATCATGTAATTTATAAAATTAAGTTACTTTTTTATTGATTTACTAACCTCATAAATTTTTCGAAACAATTAACACATTAGAAAACTGGAAGTCGTAAATAACAGTGACCACACGCATATACCGCCTATCGGGACATCTTTGACTAACTAAAATGTAAAATACTTATTCCTCCACGCATCGGTTCCTTTCAACAAGAACATTAATCTCAACCGTAGCCCTACTTATAATTATTTTACTGCTATTAAACTTAACGATTCATAATAATAACATAACATCGCCATTTTCGACCACAAAATCATCGATACGGTCTAGCACAACACTAATTATAGCAGATGAATCAACCGCAGCGTCTGTTTTGCCGCAATTATCGATTAGATCGACCGTTATCGGCGGCTAGATCGATACATCACTATTGTGGTGTTCCTTGGGGAAGCCATTTCTGATTTGTTGGAGTTTGAACTATGATTAGATAGCGTATGGAATTACATGGTCTGCTTTTACCATGTCATATTCTATCAATGAATGTGCTATCAGTATCAATCAGTCAACTTTGTTACTTGATCTGGAGCGGTAGAAAGTTGCAAGTAATTGGATATGAGTACCAATTTTCTCTCTCACTCCGCATTTGCTCGGTCCAACGTTTCCTGTGTTAAATTAAAATCAACATTGAATTTTATGACTCTATCAGAAACGGTTGTTTTCAACGGAATTTCTTGTACATTTCCAAACTGGTGACGTTGATCTGTCGGTCGGTATTGAAAACATGTCAATAAATTTATCATTATGTTATTTAAAAGGCTGCAGTTTGAACAGCTTATCTAATTGCCAATCTAATTGAATGATTAGATCACTCTTTATTTAGGAAGGTGTTTAAATTTAAAGTCATTCTTTACGCAAACTTAAAGCAAAAGAGTTAAAGATTATGGTGAAAAATGCTTCGAAGAATGTATTTAAAAAATCGTCTGAATTTAAATAGGACTGGGCCGGTCATACCGCCGCCCCCGTATGAACTCCACTCCTTGGGCAAGAAGGGCCACTGAGTCTGTCCCGAAACACGCCAAGAAAACATGTCTAGTGCTACACAAAATTCGAGAAATTAAAAAGTGGCAACACTGTCAGGAAATTTGTCGGATTTTTAAACATTTCCATAATGTGTTTTAAAGATTTTTATGTCGCACCTAAGGAAACGATCGTTCAGGACAAAAAAGTATGTAAAATAGGAGAAAAGGCCTTTACCCAGCAGTAATGAAGTCCAGGCTGATTAGAGTAAAAATAATACTAACAATGCTTGGAAAGAGATAAAAGATATTAACTCAAATTATAAACCAAGTCACAGGATCAAAACTGTAGACTGTTTATAAGTTTATAAAGTCTTCGAAGTTGTTAATGTATGCTGGTACCTGAAGCGGTATATTGAAACGTCATTAGTATGTTAATGTCTTATTACGAAGACCCATAAAGAGTGTAGAGATATGGAGTCATGCAGGGAGCCCACCTTGGGACCGTTTAATTGACTTTGTTATGATGCAGGAAAAAAATATGGGAAACTAATGAAAGGGAATGTTTTTAATTATAATTGTTTCTTGTATGTAGTTCTATGTAAGAAACAAGGAGAGTAACAACTTCTAAAGGAATTTCAAAACAAAAACAATACTAAAACGACATAGCTATTAAGAACCACACAGTCAAAAGCACTTAGTCTATCTAGTATGAGAGCTTAGCAAAATGATCAAGGAAGGTAAATTCTCAAACATAATTTATGCCCTTACTTACTTTGCCATTTATTATCATAATAAGCCGCGATTGAAAACTAATGGTGCGCAATCTGTCTTAGAGCAGGCTGCCCCGCGCAGATCTATAGAGAATTCATCACAACAGACCTAACAGTTATTTGCAATGATGATGCTTACTATAAATCACAAATATCGAGGTTATACAACAACTAGCAACATAATTTATCAGATGCCTAAAATGAAATCGTACAAATAATTAATACCTATAGAAACGCTTTACACTCAGAGCCCCTAGCTAGTATAACGTGTATCTAGGGAGCCTAAAACACATACAAACACACCTAGACCACTGCTCCGTAGCTCAGTTGGCAGTGTTGTGGACTGAGACCCGGATGCATCTGGGTTCGATTCCTGGTGGGGCAAACATTGTTCGGGCACCCTAGATACAGGATTGTTCTAGTTAGGGGCTCTGAGTGTGATGTGTTATTGTTTTTGTATTGTTATAGATTATCAACCTTAGCAATGTTTGCCCCCACCGGTAATCAAACCCGAAACTCCGGAGTCACATTCATCATCACTGCCAACTGAATCACGAAATTGGTCGGTCAATCGAGACTTTGTCTAGCCATCTAGTATTTTGGTCTGGGCTAAAAGCCTTACGTATCTAGTTATTCATTATAGAGATACAATATTATGAATTCTAGCACCTGATGCTTGGTCAAAACGGCTACTGTAAACAGACGAGGCATTTCCCATCCATCTACGTTGCACTAGGAGTGAGACAGCAACCGTTACGGCATAATTTATGAGCCACCTTAACGGGCGCACGAAAACCTGCGCGCACGCATCACATGCAAATACTGCCCTATCTTCTTTACGCAATCAGAACTTTTTATAGAAACAACAGGGACAGGTATAGTTTTATCGGTATCGATGTAATTTGCCCGTGTCCTGCGGTAGCAATTTAAATTATGTGTAACTTTGTTCGGGAGATCGAAATTTTCGGTTCTTTGGCCAACGTATCATTAGGGTTTTTTTTATTGTTTCAGTCGCTCAGACTGCTTTTGGCTATCACGTTCGCATCAAGGTGTAACTTTTGTTTTTATGTCTTCACATTAACCTCATTATAGCTTTATGTTCTCGGAATAATTAAACAAAATTCTGTATGTATTGGTTTGGTATCAATGTTTCAAAGTATCGATTCTGAAACGATAGGAATTTAAGAATAGTATCGATAAACCAGTACATCATAATTATACAAAGTTTAATCACATTGAAAATATTATTTAAACTGAAAATGTTTCGTGTAATCCGCGACTCCGCAAGCCAATTCACGACCACTATCGAGATCATTCCCATAGACAACCATTATAATTATAAACTCGTCATTTTTCCTTGGTCACACAGCTCCTTCAACTTTATAAAACAACCAATGCGCTGGACCGCCTTTTGCAAGTATTGGCCTGACGATATTATTTTAAAAATATGCAGTTGGTTGGTTAGAGAATATTGAGGACAATAAGAAATTTATCATTCACTAGCTGTCCCGGCAAACTTCGTATCGCGCCTTACAATTTTATATGAAAAAATAAATTGTTGTTTTTACTAACTTTCCCTCCCCATTTATCATATTTTCTCATTTCAAACCTTTTTTGGACGACCACGAACGTTGCAAAACGAAAATCAACAAAATCGGCCCGGCCGTTCTTGAGTTTTAGCGAGATTAACGAACCACGATTCACTTTAATTTATGTATAGTAGATGATTCCTTACATTCATGGTTTTGTTTTTAAGATCTGCAGAAAATTTAAGAAAAACAAAAGCAACAATCAAAAATTCTGATCGTATTTCATTAAAGTTCAAAATCTGTGAGATTCAAAGTCTTTCGAGTAAGTCATCCTTTGATTTCGACTTCACAAATACAATGTTGTCTTTGACAAATAAATTGCAAATCGTAGAGGACACCGCTCCTATAGAAATGGACAAGAAATACCCAGGAGCCAATCTCATTAAAAAACAATTAGCAATCGCAGAAACAAGAGCAAAGCGAGTTGCAAGACCGCAGGGCAAGTCGGCGGCGGACGCTAACTCATGCTGGAGTTAATAGCGGCCTGCGGCGAGCAGTCGGTCCTTGTGGTACGATGTGGGTAGGTTTATTGGAAACTGCAGTGTTGTAAGACGGAGTAATATCGATATTTTGGTCCATCGTTGCACTGGAATTTATCTTGCCTCTTTTCTCATAGATTTGATTTTCAGCTTTTTGGGGTTTCAGCTCTATGCCAACTCTTTTTTGTGATATTTAAACTAAATCTATTTCTTGGGAATTTTAAACTATTTGCTTCATACTCCCCATAAGATACCATTGACTGAATCCATGGAAATACTTTATTATTAAACCTGAATCCTATATAAAATTAATATTATTTTATTTTCTTAAAAAAAATATTTATCTTTAGGTAGCGGTTTAGGTTTTAGGCACAAAATACCTCGTCTTTAAGTTAAATTGTTAAAAGGGTAAGATTGTATTAAAGAGTGGTTTAATACCTTAAAGGTACTTCAGCCTCGGCTAAGACAAAAAAAAGTAGTAATTACTTTAATCAAGACTTCACTATCTGAGTTTTGATCTTACTCTAGACTTATTTTTTCCTGATCAAGACATTTGTCAGAGACATTGTTTGAATTACTTATTATGAAGTAAATGAAGCCTGAATTTCAGATTTTAACAAGATACAGGATAAATTAAACAATGAAGTTATTCTTATCGATGGTATGACAACACTAAATGTACCAGTTTCACGCACCAAAACGAAAACATCGTCAAGAAAAATAAATGCAAATTTTATGTAGGTACTCCAAGAATTATGTTTCGGCCATTCTCATGACGACGTGTTGAGGAATTCAAATGAGACTAGCTTTTAGTTGTTTGTAAGTCATGTCATAACGTTAAAGTTGTAGTGAGTACAGTAAAAACCTGTGTTTCTGGATCTGGTCGAAATAATGAGAATTTTGATAATACAAAAGTAAAGTAACTTATTTTATATTGTTCTATTCCAAAATAGGCTTCCTTGAAATCGTTGAATGGAAAAATCAATACAATACCATGTATAAAACAAATTCGCTACCGTCGTTATGTATATTTTCATCTTTAAAAATACGCAACGAATGATTGATAGTGCGATTTTATTTTTATCTAAAGATCGATTTAATTGGAAGGTATATTTACTAGACGACCCGACGAACTTCGTACCACCTTAACTATATTGTGCACTTATTGAACTTATAAACCTTCCTCTTGATCACTCTATCTATTGAAAAAAAAAAATTAAGCATAGATAGGGACAGACGCGAGAAACGACTTTATTTTATACTTTGTATATGTTTATGCAAAAAATTTCACCGAGTTGACTAGTAAAACCAAACTAACACCATCAAACTTGATAAGTAGTCATAACAAGTTAAGTTAAAATTACAATTGTCATCACAAAACAGCACACACACATAACTAACGAACCAACAAATCTAGAAACATCATTACTGGACATTATCTCAAACAATGGCAACATCAAGGCATCAATCAAGCACATGGCGCGTCCAGAGGAATCCGTTTAGCTAACGGAACTGCAGAGGAAAGTGTCTGACTTCACACCGACGACTGCGCTGGGGGTAATACAGGACAGGCAGCTAATTCTGTAAGGATGTGCCTGGACGCCACGGGTAAGGGCTTTGATCAAGTTTATAGGGGTTTGATTTGTAGATGATTAAGATTTTAACGTTACATGCTTAAATATTTAGGAACCTCTAATTGTATTACAAGTATTGAAGTACTTTTGTATTTTACTTGTGTGCAATAAAGAGTTTTTTTTTTATCTTTATGTTTTGTAGGTTCATAGTCGACATTTGTGATCGCAAAGTTTTTTTGTTGACGTAATATAATTTTTTTTAAATTAAATCTTCTACAAATAAATATTCTTGATGAAATTGATGATAACTTTCTTTCATAAAATAGATTTGAATTATGTAGTTAATGGTCGAATTTGAAAAACCTTTATGAGATTGATTTTAACATCAAAATAATAAATGGTTGAGTTCTGTTTTTATCACGCAAAATACAGTTTTTTATTTAAATCCATAACATAGATCATCCAATAAGAAAAATTATGTTTTTTGGACGGACACTGAAGTGCGAGTACAAAACCATAACTCGTTTATATAATGACAGCCCTAAGTCGACTGTGGTAGTCTTGATTCCTGAAGTACAACAAAAAACTCATAGACATCGCAAGTCGGCACCGAGTAGGAATGCCAGCCATCTGAGCCATTTATTGGAATTTTATTATGAGACATTTTCCGGAGCCGTGAGATTTGTGATGTTCTTGTAGCAATTTTATAAGGGCATAACGTTCAGCAACTGATTTACCAGAGATAATTTCTGAGAAGAAGATGGACATGATCAGAGACTTACAACTGTAGAATTTCCTTTTAAAGTTACAGCTATCTCAGTGGTAACAAATCGTGAAAATACCGCTGCCTCATAAAAAGAAAAACCAATAAAATCCAATGATTACGAACGAATCGACCATAGATAAAGTCAAACTGTAAACAAATAGCAATCAAGAGCAACGATGGAGCACATGCATTGAAACAATCAGCGGCATCGCAGACGAAATTAAAATAAACTCTAATGTAAGCGCTTCGAGTGCACTTTACAATGATAAAGCGGCATGTAAAGATTTCACAAAGTCATAAAACGTTGAAATTAACGACACGGTGGAGAGTCGTGGTTCGCACATAACTCTTACTTGTAAAGTGACAAAACTAGAATGGGGAGAAAAGAATGAGAATATTTTGTGACACGGCTTGACAATATTAATAGATTTCGCGTGGGTATGCAAAGTAAGCTAACAAATAATATAGTATTACTTCAAAACATATTCAGTTCTAACATCTAGTGAAAGCATTGTCATCATTAACTCAGTGGATTATTGTTTTAACGTTGGTTCCGAAACCACGTGTTTTGTTAGCGGGCTTTAAAACAATAATCCAATAAACTTATAATAACCGTACAACGTTGCCGGGCTTTAAGCCCACCCTTTTAACCTAATTTGTGAACTTGACATTGGCAAAATACTCCACTGAAGTGGAGTCAAGTCCATTAAATTAAAATAATAATAATAATAATTAACTCAGTCGAAAGACGTCAACTGCTAAACATAATGTTCTCATCTAACTTTCAGAGCACAGAAAAGACATAAAGAGCTTATAATTAATAATTTAATCATCATCATCAGCCTGTTAGTGCCCACTGCTGAAAATTGGCTTCTTCTTCCACATGCTTTCACGGTCCTGTGCCAGTCTGATCCCCTGCCTACCGGCGACCTTTACTATGTCGTCAGAACATGGTGGTCTGCCTACTTTACGTCATCAGTCTCTAGGCCACTCTGTAACCGCTGTCGTCCAATTACCTAATACAATTATTTAATATCTCTAGACTAGACAATATCATTAGCCCTAAGCTTAGTGGTAGCAATACTAGCAATCCAGTTTCCATATTTAGCAGTTATACTAGATCTACATTCTTTCTTTTAGTATTCTGTAGTGAGCAATATTTTATTTGCCAGCCTTTGCATTTATAAAGCTCATCAGAGAGCACCGATGCTACAAATTAATGATACCATCGATGTATTGTAGATATTAATACTTAGATATGACGAATAAGAATTATTCTATATAAAGAAAGAGCTGGAATTGAATCTGGTAAAACGCGTATAATTAACCAACACAAACGCAAAAGTAACCTGAAAGTACGCATTTTCGTGTAGATTCGTTCATTTATCGGTATTCGGTAAATTATTTTTGTTATCCTAGTAACCGACACAGTAAAGTTTCGGTAGATAAAGAAAATAAATACTTCACCAATGATCTTGTTTTAAGGAAACTTCCGAAATAATCCCCGAACATAACAGGTTTTTGTGTCTTACGGTGCATTTCATCAAGATTTCATCCAACGAGCGAATGCTCATCCTATCCCCACTCTATCTAACTCTATTATATTTCAAATAGACGAAGAACATTAATTCGTTGTTCTTGTTAGAAGGTTGTTCTTAAATATCAAGAGAGAATGCTCACGTTCTAACTCTAGCTCTGTTCTCTCGATCTAAATGCACCCTAAGAAAATATTCATAAAACAACACTGCAAGCAATCCTAGTATTAATAGATATCAAAGATACCGATTATGATGGAAAATAAACGAACATCGTCCATCGCTGGCGGTAAATACCTTTTCGAATTAGCATACAAACGAGAGCGGCATTGCAACGCTACCAAGCGGGAATATCAGTCCACCTTGCAATAAAATATAAGATGATTCAATTAAAACTGCAGCAGATTAAATGAACGGAACGAAATGAAGTATGTCTGATGAAGATATTGAATTACCCTGGTTCTTATTCATTGGATAAAATCGTTAAACATAAAACATTTATAATAAAAACACAATGTAGGTACCCTATTATAGAAAGTCTATATACTACAATACCTTAAATTAATTAAAAGCATAGTATTCTATATTGCATAAGGCGGGGTGCTTCAGGGTCCTACCCCATGCGTCTTTATTTTTAGGTAGAGTATAACTGTGTCGAATGCAATGCTTAGTTCTAAACTCACGAAGTCAAAACCAAAAAAATATTAATCAATCCGAAAATGGTAGATGAAAGTTGACAAACAGTTAAAAAAAACTCAAATCAAAGACCATAAATCTCCCATGAGAAACATAGTAAGATCAATTTGGCACGTGACTATCTTACTTTGAGAAGATCAAAGGCTTTTTAAAGAAACCTTCCATCATCTTCGGGCTTTGATATAGATCTGAGTTCTTTGATGGCTGGTCCCACAATCGCTTCGCGGTCGGCGATACGTGATTCAATCTAAAGGGCCATAATCAAATTAATAGAAAAGAGTGAAATGTATTTTTTTAAGGCGTATTCAGTATCACATTAAATTCGATCAAAATTATTGGATTTGTTTGGTTTCTTGCTGTTCTGATTGTTTGAGGTATTACTTTTTTCTGTGTCTTCGTTTTAATATTTTTAAGTCAGTAGTAAAGGCGTATATGGAAACAAAATCATAAATTTAAGATGATCTTACCTTCTATCAGCAAAATTGTACTTCATATCGTTCATTATAATGATAATTATTTAAAAAAAGAACCAAAAAAATACTGTGTGCTAATAAGATAAATAATGATATAATCTGAAAATTCTAAACAAGAACACGGTATTACTTATAAAATACCATAAAGTGAAATAATGGTACACTGCAGGGTATCTAAGTGGCAGTAAAAGCTCATAAAGTTATATGAAGTTGTTAAATGCAAGACGAGCGTACCCTATTTAATTAAAATGTTAATAAAACAATTATGCAATGCAAACCATGAAAGTTTTAATCTTATGATCTCATACATAACTAAAGAAGAAAATTCAGTAATCTTTACAGAATTATTTCAGAAACTTATGAAAGAATAAAATAGGTATCTGCTATGAAGTTTTCAAGAAGTATTTTACAAGTTATTATGGTAACAACCAGCATACATTCCGACACATTTTGCGGTTTACCAACGACTTCTGTTCTGTTTCCTACCTTATAATAATGCAGTAACTAAACTACCTAGTCTTCATAATAACACGTTACTTCTGCAAGTTACAGAACAAAAATAACCTGCCACCTGTCATACACAACTGTGTGAATGAAACTCCTTCAAAATTTGCAATGTTTTGCCCATCTGTTACTTTGTTAGATTATGATATGCAAACGAAGGAACAAACATTAAACGTAAAATATAAAAGAGTACCTTAACCAGTGAACAAGATTAGAAAGTAAAAATATGTTTTAATATTAATGAAGAAAGAGATATGAATGGTAGAACAAAACATTTTGATCATATCAAAACAAACAACTTGGTAATAATTTTCTAATGGATCCCATGAGGAAACTATCGCCATAGCGCCGGGAAGAGGCTTGATGTATATTACATTAACTTCTAAATTAAGAATGTTTGATAAACGCAGCTTCCATTTTTTTTTTCAGACATGGCTTCAGTTCATAATGTGCGAAAATAAATGTTTCAAAGGAGGTTTTATAATCTTCTGGTGCGGCTATGATTTAAAATCTCAGAAAAAAAAACATTTACGTTATTTACATTGAGCTTTAAACTTTGCTAAAGTAATATTTGTAGTGAGCGCATACATAGTCATTCTGCTTTTTATTATCTAGTCTACCTCACTCATTCTTTTTTCACTACCTACATTTGTGCCGTATGCAAAACAAAAAAAACTTTACTTAATCGAAGTGAGATCTGATTGATGGCCAAAATAAAGATATTCACAATATGTCTACAAATTTGATACAAATGCGGTAGTCTAAACTCTTTATTTGTCGCATAATCGATAAGTCAATGGCTTCTATGCGCATGCAACGTTCTAATGTTATAACAATATATAAGCCCTGGGGCCTCATAAGTGTATAAAGTTACATAATTACTGGATCGCACAGTTTACTGCCTCCAACAATAGGCCTTCGGCGTACGCAGTTTCTATTAAATTTCTCCGACTTCGTTAACCACATTAATCATAGTAATTTTGGTCTTTCGCTTCAATTGTCTTTACTTTTTGTGGCATTGTCTATGTTTAAACTGACGATTGTGTGTTTTTTTATTTTTAGATGAAGTTATGTAAAGATCAGATGAAAGTATAAGTTAATATTCTCATAAGTTAATATTCTCATAAAAATGTTGGAATTGCGTTGTTGTAGCAAATGAAGAAGCAAATACATACTTAACAATGCGTTGTCTTTAGAACGATACGATTGTATTTGCGAAGAGACTTTACGAACTACCAGAAAAAGTAATCAGAAACCATTTGTCTCGCTCCATGTCCTGAGGGTTCCGAACTGAAGTATCGGGAAATTTATTACTTTAATCAAACCCTGACAAGAAATTTATAACCAAAATAAAACGAATATGGAAGAAATGAAAAAATTAAACCGAACCTTTACGACGATATGAAAACATTCAAACTTGGTGTTTATAACGAGCGGTTTGTAAGATGTCTGGAAGGTAATTAAAAACATTGTGCACAAGATAGGTTAAAAGGGAAACTTTACGACGAGGTAGTCGTAAAACCAAATATATGATTTTATACGCCATATTTAAAGAAAATAGCTGGAGCAAGAGGCTATGGCGATGAACATAAAATTAATGGAACGACCCACTGTTATTTAATTTGAATTAGCAGCTCGTTATAAATAAGGTTGGAGGTCGCTGCAATGGATTCAGTCTTGAGGCTTCAAAAGCATTCAAATAAACACCACTCAAAAGAAGACACGCCGCATCCAGCAGAGCAAGTGCTCGATATATCACTGTAATCCTCACGATAAACACTTTCTACACTTCACAAAAAAGGGCACATTGATCTCACGGCGCGATCAGGCACCGTAAATCCGGGGCATTGTTCCTAATTCGAAATCATAGGCTCATCGGGCACGGGTCCCGAAACGAAACCACACTACTGGCCGGTAAAAAAAAACAACAACCTCGCGCTAAAAGCTTTGAATTTAGAACGTGGACTCAGCAGCGCTGCGTCTGCGCAACTGAGTGACACGGAGGCAGCCAACCGCGATGCGCGTAGAGCCTCCGGACACGAAACGAAAGATGCTAATGCTGATAAGAGCGACAGAGAGGTGAAACTTTAAGTCCAACCCTTAAAACCTACAGAAAGTTTGGTAAGTAGGATTTTAATTGATACAAAGTAGCTAGTAAGTCATGCTCGCTAATAAATTGTGGAGCCGTAAGTAAAACCGCCGTAGCTAATTAGACGGGGCACTAGAAAGCTGATTATAATAAAACGGTCGTTATTTCTCATGCGAGCTTACTATCTAATGTGGTAACAGTTGCTGATAAATCCCTAGTAGAGATATTGGTACCTGTTTTAGTACATTAATTTAATTGACCGAAAGAAAGCATGAACATTCACAGTTTTATCATTTATTACACAGGAAGTCGACGGCATTTCGAAACTTGATTGTCGACCACCTAAGTTTACTATACAAACAGGTTGAAAAACAAAAGCTGCGCAAATTAACGTAGAAATTAACTCATGTTCCTTTGATGCTTTGATGGTTATTTCTGCATTCAAAATGGCATGGCAATTGCTAACATTGTTTAAATATGTCCTATTAGCCAGGAGTCCAGGATATGACGTGAGAGGTATGTTCACATTGGTGGAATGAATAGGTTGAGCAGTCGAGCTACTAACCCTACTTTATTACATTTTTTACTTCTTTGCTATTATTATAAAAAAAAACTTATCAAAATTCACAAAACTTATTAATTTCTACTTAAGGTGGTAACTCTCGGTATGGCGCGAAATTCAAAATTTTTCGCGTTTTTTATTTATTAGGACATAAAGGCCTAAAATCAAGTTATGTCCTTAGACACAAAATCAGTAGGTCTGTCTTAAAAAAACGTTGTATAACAATGTGGGAAATGGTTTTTTACATACGCGAATTCATTAAAACTTTATTAAAAATGTATACTTTCGCCGTAATAAATAAAAAACGCGAAAAAATTTGAATTTCGCGCCATACCGTGAGTTACCGCCTTAAAGGATTCTTTAGACATGAAATATGAAACCGCAGGAAAACAAACTTTTTCTGTAGTTTTTTTTTACTCGATTTTATATTGTAGAGTGTATAACCTAAGCCTAACGATTATTTAATATGTATCTTAATCTAGTGCCTTAACTTTGTTCAGTTTATCTCTGCCAAATACAAACGAGGCTCCAGCCAGCTACTACGCAATCAACGTAATAGCCGGCAGATGATACCGTGCGCACGCGCTTTCATTCCTTCAACTACCTTTATTAGATTACCTTCCCTATTTCTTTCTACATTAACGTCACTATCCCTTGCAAATAGGTTCTCGGCTTCTCCCTAAAGAGTTCTCATTTCAAATTCAATTTTATCATCAACACCATTGAGTCCATTACCATTTGACTAATATTTGCTATTTGCAATGGCTCTTGCACTTTCGCCATCATTACAATGGAATTGCGACTGTATTTAGCAAATTATAAGACTTATTATTGGTTTTGTAAAGTAAAGGTGAGGTTGGCAGGTGGTTTCGGGTTGATGATCTAAATAGAGGAAGCGAACAGGTCAGCCAGACATTGTTTGATGCAATTCATGAACTTTCTTACGAAACCTTCCGGTTATTTCGCTACTATTCAGTTTAGATTATGCATAGGCGTTTGACTTACTAACCTTTCCAAAATTTTTCATAGGTAAAATTTCAAGATGATTTATCGATAGCAGTAACTAACTAGGTAATAAACTCTCAAAATATGAAGGTAAAATTATGAAATTTTTAATGATTAAACCATTGAGCCTAAATGCTGTTCTCAGTCTCTACATTAATTGGACTGAGCATTTTTACATTGTGATACCCATTAAGAGCCAGTTTACAGCGATGGTAGCGCCATTCGCGAAAAAAATTAATATCTTCTAAACTAAAGAAAATATCAAAAATGTGGCACTGTATGACACTAAATAATGTAGCCTAGTATTTTTAGGGTACTTCTGTATAGCTTTTAGGTTGAAGACCAAAGAAATCTACAAAGTGTTGCTAAAAGTGGCCACTTTTGGCAACAATCTATGTTTTTTTTTTGTTCTTTTTACTCAGGACTACTTTGCTGTGCTCAAAAAATACTAGGCTACATTATTTAGTGTCATACAGTGCCACATTTTTGATATTTGCCTTAGTTTAGAAGATATTAATTTTTTTCGCGAATGACGCTTGCATCGCTGTAAACTGGCTCTTAAGTGTATGAAACTTTGTTTCTGAGGCATTAAGTGACCGAAGTAAGAATGAAATCCTAAAAACCCCACAAAAAGTAACGGTCAAAACGGGATAATAGGTTGAAAAACTAAATATAGCTCATGTAAAGAATTACCAGTTCATAACCGACACCGCAGTTCGTGAGATAAGTGGTGCGTGTACGCATCATGCACCCACCCACTTGGCAGGTGGGTTCAAGGGCGGTGTGGTGCCGTTATGCACTTGTCTACTACTAATAGCTGAAACTAGCAGACCAGTGAAAATTACCTTGCTTGAACTTGGAACTGCTTTTTAGTATTTTAACGTATTTTACTTGGTATGTTGTATTTTTTACCCCCTTTTATCTTTCGTCTGTGCTTCTGAGGACTGATGTTTTCACGATCGCTTACTTGGATCCGCAAGGCAGAAGACCCTGAACTACAACGCCTCATGCAGTATAGGATACTAGCTTTCAATAAATGTATGGGACCTATTGTAGGGATTCAACATTCTTCCTCTAGACTTCTCTGTTCTTCCAGGTCATCCCTGTTGAGGCCCTATGCTCCCCGAGGAGTTAAAGGATTAATCATATCATGATCTAAACTTATTTTTAGGTTCCAAGACTTTTTGAGATATGTTGTGTCTATGTTTTTTTTTACTTCAAAATCGTTGTAAGCAAAAGTAGACTGGGACAGCAGCTGCTCTGCAGCAGCAGCAAGAATTCTTGGAAAACTTTTACTCAGCATTGTACCTAGGTTTATGGTTGCAAAATAAAATATATCGATGGACATAGCACAGTTATTAGTATGAATTATGTACCGAAATGTACCGGCAACTAGCATAAATCATTATTGTTTTTGTACTCGTGCTAAACTCTTCCGTTGTAACTTGTATATCTAACCAGCCACACCCCTCCATCTATCACATTTATCCAAAACTCATGGCCGCGGCCTCCGTCCATCGTCGGACCATTATGGTGATCTCACTTAACATAGCACTAGCGCCACTCTACCATTTTGTTTTACTTTATAATTGCCACTATTGAAATTGACTGTATTTCCTGCATAATTATTTGAAGAAATTAAATAGAATTTTAATAATCAAAATTAAAAAAACCACCGACCGAGTTTGATACCCTCATCAACTTAACTAGAACTAAGCTGATCATCTTCAAAAGGTCATGCATGGTAACCTTACCATATACTTAGTAACACAGTACCAAATTTTAAATCGATCGGACATAAGGAATCTTGTGATCGATCGGACATAAGATCTAGAAAAGAGCTGATGATCTTCAAACGGCTGAACAGATCTTCATGAGAAATGGCTAAGAAAACTCGGGCTAAAATTATCTATGACACAAAATAAAATAAAAACGGTTTATCCGTTTGGGCTCTACGATGCCACAGACACATACACAGACACACAGACAGACAGATACACACGTTAAACTTATAACACCCCTCTGTTTTTTCGTCGGGAGTTAATAAATAGGATACAAGTTATAAGATTAGGAGTCATCATCATTACAACCAATAGACGTCCACTGCTGGACATAGGTCACCCCCACAGATTGCAACAACGACAAAAATTGTGGGTTGTGAGGGGAATGTGCCGCTATCGTCACGCTTGGAAGGCTTCCTGGTCGTCCCCCATATGCGACTCCAGGAAAATAAATTAGAAAACAACAGTCCACACAGGTGCACAGACCAACCCGAATATTTTTTTTGAAAGTGGTGCTTATGTTAGAACTAGAAGCATCTAAACAGGGCACCTCCCACAACATTTTGTTAATGTTGCCTCCGGGAAAAATATCATCAAGGCTTTTAAAAGTTGCCAGGAGATCATTAAAAACTTTATTTAGTATATCAACTTTGTACCGCTGCTGTTGTTTAACTTTTTCATAAAACTTTTCATGCAACATTGTCTTTGATACTTCAAAATTAGTAATTTTGAAATCTGAAAGTCTTTTGTATGATCTTTCTTCTGAAAGCTAGTATATAAGTGCCTTATAAGAAATATTATCTAGTGCATATTGACGCATATTTTTGGAAGTTTTGATTTCGTAATTACATAACGCTAGGTTCGCAGCGATCGCGGACTGAACACTCTAAACTAAAAAAAACCTTTAAATTTTAATGTAAAAGTTAACTTTAGATTTGTATAAAGGCTTTAACTTTAACCATTTTAATCCAGCTTTCATGATAACAGCAGTGTGTTTACGTCGCTGCCATATCGCGGCTATTAGTGGTCGGGTAAACTGTGAACGCTCCGATATGCTATCCAGGAGTTATTGCTTGATAGGGTACACTGATAGTTAAACGACCCGAACGTAGAGTTTGTTTTAAACATTTTTTTAGGCGATTTTTCTCTGATATTGAAGAATTCGTGATATTTTCTGAACATGAATATTGTATTTAGGTGTGTGACGTTGTTTTTGTCTTCATCTTATGTCCGATACTTGGAGGATAACAGTCAAAATTAGTCTCTAAATACTAAGAAACAGGGTTGAAAACAGGTTTTGAATAGAAAATAATTCAAAGCTAATAATAATCACAATAAATACCTATATTATGTTTTTTTTTTTAATTAAATATAGACTTTTTCACTCGGACATAGTGTTAATTCCCAACTGTAAAATAATTTTTCGAGTCTTTCAGTAGTTCCGGAACCTATTCGACAAACAAACAATCAAATCTTTCCTCTTTATTATTAGTATATAGATAGTAATAGTAAAAAGTACCTAAAACATAAGCAAAAATACGCAATTGGTCTTGAAATTTGAAAAAAAAAAGAATGTTTTAAGTACCTTAATAAACTCAACTCTAAAACCCAATGGTACAATAAAATCAAATATAAGGTACAAACATCCAAAGATATTTCTATTTAAATATTCTTTGAGCATTTCATTTTATCACGTACTGATGGAATCTATCAAGAATGCTGCGCCCGCGTCGATTTAAATTTTATTAAAACAATGGCCTATAACGCGGACGCTTATTTAGGAATTTACTATTATTAGGGATACGTGGTGAAGTTAACTATATTCATTCCCTGTTATTTATAAAAAGTTAAAGAGCATTTTAGTTATTTTGACGTATGTCAATTAAGACTGGATGTCACGTATTTACCGTACAACAAACCAGAGAAGTAGACCTCCAGTAAAGCTATTTAAAATGTACTGTATCTTTATGAATAAGACGGTTTAAAGAAATACTAGCTGACACTGTGAACTTCGTTCTGCCTTGCGTTATCATTTGTTGAAAATATTAATAACCAGCTGTCCCGGCGAACTTTGTATCGCGACTTAAAATTTGCATTGGAAAAAGAAATTGTTACTTTTTAACTTCCTCTCATTTTTTTAAAATATTTTCTAACCTTTTAAACCTTTCCTGGACTACTACGAACATTTCAAAACCAAAATCACCTAAATCGGCCCGGCCGTTCTCGAGTTTTAGCGAAACTAACGAACCACGATTCATTTTTATATATATAGTAGATAACGCATCACTCTAAGCCCCTAACTAGGAAGGACCTGTATCTAGGGTACCCGAAACATATACAGAGACGAACATTACACCTAGACCGGAAACAAACTTCAATCAACATATCAATGTTCGCTCGCCGGGAATCGAACCCAGGTGCACACGCTTCTCGGTCCACATCAGTGCTAACTGAGCTACGGATCAGTCAAATATTATTTAACAGTCACCCGGGGACAGTGTAGCTTCCCTACAGTGAAAGAGTTTTTAAAATCGGTTTAGTACTTTCGGTGCCTATTCAGTGCAAACAAACGAACACACGGTCAAATTCTTCCTCTTAATAATATTGGTATGGCCTATGCGCATATGGAAAGCGTTACTAAGGTTCTAATTTCCTTTTAATCGTATACTAGTCGACCCGGAGAAATTCATACCGCCTTACTTTTTAGTATTTTGTGCGTGTATTTACCTTAATAACCTTCCTCTTGAATCACTCTATGTTTTAAAGAAAACAGCATCAAAATTCGTTGCGTAGTTTTAAAGATTTAAGCATACATAGGGACAGACGCGAAAAGCGACTTTATTTTATACTATGTATTGATTATTTCGACTCTACATTTCAAGTATAAATCAAGCGGTTTTGGTTCTAGATTGTCTGTTCTGTCAGTCAGTAACATAAGAGTTCTATACTTCAATACATAGTATAAAACAAAGTCGCTTCCCGCGTCTGTCCCTATGTATGCTTAAATCTTTAAAACTGTGCAACGGATTTTGATGCGGTTATTTCTAATAGATAGAGTGATTCCAGAGGAAGGTTTATAAGAATAATACATGAGCAACATATTAATAGGTTAGGCGGTGCGAAGTTCGCCGGGTCGACTAGTAAATGATAAATGATTAAAGTCCTAAGTATTTTAACTCTCTGCATTAAAAAAAAACTCATTTCAATATAAAAACCAAAATAAAAAGTTACTATTCAAACCAGTTTATCTATCTACTTCCTGATATTAGTCAAATTCTGTATTACTGTAATTTGTACGAAGCAATTTTAAAACGTCTCAAATTGTTCGTAATCACTGCCTTGAGCGGTTTTTGGAATTAACTCGATATTAGCCGGAGATAGGAAAATAATTCGGCTCCGTTTATACTTTCTGAGCCTGATAAAAAGCTAGGTCAATCTCTATTACGAAAAAAAAAACTCAATTGGCTGAGTAAAGTTACCTAAATAAAATAATACAGCTTTGCACGAAAATCTAGAAAATTATTTGGGAATAGTGAAATTAGTAATTTTTATTCATTTTCCCTTCCACCGGACGGCGTCCACCGACCAGATGGACGGATGATCGCGCAAGGCTGCGGGTCCACGCTGGATGCAGGCCACCTGCGATCGGTACAGATGGAGAGCCTTGAGGGAGGCCTATGTCCAGCAGTGGACGTCCTACGGCTGAAATGATGATGATGATGATGATTCATTTTCCCTTATACAGGGTGTTTCTGACAAGGCGGTAATAATTCAAAGGAGTCAACATGGGTCAGTCAGTTCAACATGGGTCGAAATCTCAAAACAAAAATCAGCTGTCCCGTACATTGATCCCGTCAGCTGATCGAACCAATGTATGGAACAGCTGTTATTTTTTTTGAGATTTTGACCCATGTTGCTTTGGGAAAGTTGTTAGGTTATGGTGAGCATACTCCCTCCTTTGATTTATTACCGCCTTGTCAGAAACACCCAGTATAAATCACCATTTATGCCCAAAAGTTAGTCAAAATCCAAATCAACAAATTCATGATCTGTGAAAAAATAAATGCGAATAAAATTATTTTCTGACTCTGTGTTTTTTTTTTCAATAATTATAGCCTACCCAAGTATATTTACTATGTTTTTCAATTATTACAAGATATTATTGAAGTTTAGTACATTTTCAATAATAAAAGATAGCTAGCTAGTATCCTATATCGAATAAAATGATCTCTAACTTTTCATATACAAAGCCAAATGACCGACTTTGAAATAGAGTACAAATATAAATAAAGTTTTCCTTAGCACGTTTCAGTAGTACAAAGGCAAAGAGTACTTATATGAACTATGCAAACAAAGAACCATTACAATATAATAAAGCATTTACCAAGTTCTTGCCTCGCGAAAGTAAAAGTGAAGAATCTGTATCGAGTCGTCATTATTCATTACCTACTCTAAGTTTTTTGATCTATGACCTTTAACTAGAAAAGTGAAGTATTGTATACCTACTTTGTGCTATGAATAATAATATGAATAAAAACGACTCGTGAGAACATGCGAGGCTCTCGGGAAAAACTGTGAAAGAGTAAAAAGTGGCAGCAGTAAATTTTCTGAATTTAATCAATGATTTTTATGTTTGCTTCAAGTTTTTAGATGACGCGTTTACCCTTGGTCTGTGTCGTGGTCGGATGCCGACCAAAATGGCGGGAAACCTGTCACGCTCGGTCTGTGTCGTGTCCGCCTGCCGACCATCCGCCATTTTTTTTTTTTTTTTTAGTTTTTCGGTTATTTTTAGGCGTTATGGACTGATAAATACCAAGAACGCCGATTAACCACACATAAAAATGGTGGATTTTCTGTCACATAGCAGAGGTTAAGCTTTTTCATTGTTCATACAATGAGCAATATTATTATTTAGTATTTGACATTTTATATACAATTATACATTTAAAAATTTGACATTGTTTACATAGTACTTAAATAATTAAGTAACTACTTATTATTTTTTATATAATTTTTGTAAGTACAATATTTTGACGATCACATTATACTTTGACATTTTATAATACAACTTTGTATGTAATATGAATATGATAGTGTGAAATAAATGAATCTAATCTAATCTAAATTTAAGTGGTTCGTAATGTCTGAAAAAAGAAAATGCTCCGCATGTTTTAGTTTAAAATAGTGTATACTTTTAACAATATTATTAATAAGTACTTCATTAGGTCTTATTGTTAAGTATAATACCTATACTATTATGTAATTAACATCATAATTTAAGTAGCTTTTTGAGTTTTTTCTTTGTTTTACCAAATAATAAACTAAATTGACCGTTGAATACAGCCTTAAAATTATGTTATTATTTCCCCGGACACACTGTTTATTGCATCAAATAAATCCATGGAAAGAAATATAAAACAGTTTTAAAAAACCATCTGAGTCGAGTTCTACTAACATAGGCCGCGCACGCGCATCGTATAAAGAAATGGCCGCATATTATGGTGTTTTGCCATTCAAGGTGGCAAATAGCACTTTCATCTGCACTGTTATAAAAAGGATTTATGGAGACCAATAAAAAGCCATAAGTGTATAAGTTATTTGTCACGAATTTATTATTTATAAAGTGTGTTCAGGATTTTGTTTGTTTGGTTAATGTGTTGGTTTTATTTATTTAACCCACGGTTTATCAATGCAGTAAAAATTAGCCTATGTGTTAATCAAGGGTGTCAGCTAACTCCATACCGAATTTCATTAAAATCGCTCCAGCCGTTTCAACGTGAATAAATAACAAACATATACACAAACTTCTTATGCTTAAACATAACTTTGAAATAGATTTTTGTTAATAATTTGCCGTTTTACTTGACTCTAAGTCCAAAAGTAAAGACCAAAGCCTAACAATACAAATTTCAATGACATTGATTCAACTGTTCAGTTGAATAAATAATCAATGTTACCAGACGAACGGATTGATTACTCACTTTTCTTTTTTTCTTTTACTCTTACCGTCTATAATGTTTTTAAAGGTTGAGTTTTTTTTTAACCCGGAAACATTTCAAAGCCAAAATCATCTAAATTGGCCATGAGCGAGACAAACGCACAGCAATTGATTTATATAAATATCAATACATTGTATAAAATAAAGTCGCTTACCGCGTCTGTCTGTATGTATGCTTAAGAGCCAGTTTACAGCGATGCTAGCGCCATTCAAGAAAAAAAAATCGTATCTTCTAAACTAAAGCAAATATCAAAAATGTGGCACAGTATGACACTAGATAATGTAGCCTAGTATTTATTTAGTTTTTTTTTTATAGGGGGATTTCAGTTTTTAAGCCACGGCGAAATCATTAATGATTTTCAAACGGCTGAACAGATTTACATAAAAACATGGCTAAGACCACTCGGAATAAAAAAAAAATCATATTTCGCCGTGGCTTAAAAACTGAAATCCCCCTATAAAAAAAAAACTCTATAAATCAATCAAGCCTTTAAAATAACTCTAAAAAGCATCTGTGGCATCTAATTCGCGCCCTTTTTCTGTAATCAGCTATCTATAATTGCATCGACTGACCAATTACTAGTAAAAACTGCCCGGCCGTCCGTCTGTCCGCGCGAAGGAAATATGTGAATATGCGCGTAGTTAGAGAAACCTGATACAGACTTCTAGTGTTATGTGGATAAACTATACATTACAAACAGTGCTTAGACTTTTACGGGATCTCGCTTGTTGTTTGAGGCACGTTTTGACATCACGGTACGTATTATTGACTGCTCCATGCGTGGCTTAGTTGGCAGTGATGTGGCCTGAGTAAGCGTGTGCACCTGGGTTCGATTCCCGGGCGGGCCGAATATTGATATGAATAATATCGATGTTTGTTTCCGGCCTGTGTGTAATGTCGTTCGTCTCTATGAGTGTTTCGGGTACCCTAGATACAGGTTCTTCCTAGTTAGGGGCTCTGAATGTGATGTGTTATTATGTGATATTAATAATAACTTATTATAATGATAGAACCAAGATAAGAGCCTAATCATTATCATCATCATCATTGATTGATATCAGTTTTCCCAGCCTTGGTGTAAGTGTTAGTCTTTGTACGTTATTTCAGTCACCTTAGATATATACTTCCTGTCCTTCCCAAAAGCGCCAAGACGGCCGCCGGGGAGTTTTAGGTTGACATTCACAGTCGAGTCGGAGTGAGAAGTTCGCTCCAAGTGTCAAAATGTTACTTTAAAGTTTAATTAAATCGTTCTCCAAAACAGTCGAGTTCCAACTTCAAGACCGTGAAGCATACTTTCGACGGAGTATGTGATGGCTCGAGGATACTTACAGGATAACCTACACTCGAGAACAACTTGTCCGAGATCAATCTCGTGCGAGTGGACTCCAATCACTTTGACTATGAATGTCAGCCTTAGTGTGCGAGCCCCACATATCCCCGACGCTCCCCCGAACGTCGGGAAATGCGATAGGCGTTTCCCCCCGTTACAAAAAAAAAGGTATTTTGAGTATGTTATGTTTTTTATTTATCTAAGAATATTATTTAGCCACAGTTAAATGTTTCACTTGTAGACTCCACCCTGAAGAAGGTACCAGCGAAACCACAAGGCTTGTTCGCAGCCCCCGCAAGGATTGGCAGTCTTCACCTTTTTAATTTTAGAACTGGCACCACTACAGATGACATATTAAATCACTTGAAGACCAATTTTGACTTAGTAAATGTTAAATGTGTTCAGCTTCCAACGAGAGGAGATTATACATCGTTTAGATTGGATATTCCCGTCGGTAAAATCAAAGTAGTCAAAGATTCGTGGCCTACCGACGTCGAGATCAGAAAGTTTAATATTGTTGTTCCAAAAAACTCCACAAAACCACACACAAAATATCACACTCCTTAACCTCCATGTACAACAAATCCATAACATTATTGCACCAAAATGTACGTTCTATAACAGGAAAAACGGCACTTCTAGAGATGGTTTTAGCAGAACGAGAAGTTCATGTACTGCAGTCACGGAAACTTGGTGCAAAAAGAATGAAATCCAGCGAGTTGGAATTGAAGGATATTGCCTAGCGAATTACTACTGTCGCACGCGCATCGCTCACGGCGGAACTGCACTTTATGTGAAGGACGGTGTTTTGTTTAGAGAGCGGGCTGACCTTCAACGCTTATCAGTCGAGTATCACTGCGAAATGTGTGCAATAGAACTGTTGGAGTTTAATACAACTATGATATCTATTTATAGAACCGGCTATGGAGACTTTATGCAATTTCTATCTGTTATAGAACTATTATTGAATCGACTTTTTAACGAAAATAAAAGATATATTATAGTTGGTGATATAAATGTAGATTTTCTCACAGCTAGCACTAATAAAGGATTAATTTCAGATCTATTGAGCAGCTTTAACTCA
Organism: Euspilapteryx auroguttella; assembly: GCA_951802225.1. NCBI lineage: Eukaryota > Metazoa > Arthropoda > Insecta > Lepidoptera > Gracillariidae > Euspilapteryx > Euspilapteryx auroguttella. The sequence goes on from OX637656.1 coordinate 10,455,946, forward strand.
GAAAATATTGTCGGGTTTCCGACCCGAGTGGCCGACGGCTCCAGCACCAGCTTGGAGTGGGGCGTGGTAAGCCGCGAGGATCGCTGCGTGACGGGTATGCCGCTCGATACACCGATAAGTGATCACAGTGCTCAGGTATTTACATTAAAATGCTCACAACCACAAAGCAACAACAAGGACTTAAAAATAAATCAAAACTTTATTGAGCGGCGTTATTTTTCAGCTGATTCAATTTATTATTTTTATTCTGACATTGCAAATTATAATTGGAATCCGATCTTATATGATAATTATGACATTGATACAAAATTTGTTAAATTGTTTTCTATATTGACATATTATTTAAATATACATTTTCCTATAAAAAAGTCATTAGTTAAAAAATGTACTAGTGCGCCATGGATGAGTGATGAACTGGTGACCTGTCAACAAAAATTTGATGATTTTTGCCAACTTAAACATCAGTTTCCACAAAACGACATGATTGCGAGCTGTGTTCGGCAGTATTCAGAACTTATTAAGACACTCAGTATGCGCGATAGAAAAACCTTTATAGACGAAAAAATAGCTAGTGCAAAAAACCCGTCTAAAGAGATCTGGAGGGTAATTAATGATGAGATCTCACAAAAGACTAGATCAAACACAATTCATCTCGTTGATAAAGGCCAGGATGTTCCTACTAATAAGATTGCGCAGCGGTTTAATGATTATTTCCTAAATTGCACGTCCACTCTTAATATCCAAGTAAACAAGGAAGGTGCATTAAGGTTCTTAAATAGGAATGCACATGAAGAATTTATATTACCCACAATTACCCGTGATAGTCTTGATAAGGTATTAAAAAAGTTGCTTCGATCACCAAACACATTAGATTTGTATGACATCTCAATTAATTTATTATTATCGATATGGCCAGTAATAGCTGATATCCTTGTTATTTTGATAAATGAAATGTTTTATACTGGGAAATACCCGGATGTTCTTAAAAGTACGCGTGTGTGCCCTATATACAAGGGAAAAGGCGAAAAAACTGAAACCGGTAGCCACAGACCTATTACAATTGTACCAAACATTTCTAAATTAATAGAGTCAATAGTGTCAGCCTCTCTTATGCAACATCTAGAAAGGAATGAATTACTAACACGGCATCAGTATGCGTATAGGAAAGATAGATCAACAACCACTGCCGCACACCATGTGGTGGACTCTATAATATCTAACATAGATAGTAAATATAAAACGGCAGGTTTATTTTGCGACCTCACAAAAGCATTTGATGTTGTCCAGCACGATCTTCTCCTTAAAAAGCTACGGGCATATGGCGTAAAAAGTAAGGCATCCCAACTTATAGAATCATTCCTTTGCAATCGCAAACAGACAGTAGAAGTCGTCACTGACGGGCGAAGGTTAAGGTCAAATACTGGAAATGTTACAATAGGAATTCCACAAGGGTCCTCTCTTGGAAATACCCTATTTCTGGTCTTTGTCAATGACATTGAACAGGCCGTTACTGATGGAACAGTTGCTTTGTTTGCAGATGACACAACGGTTATATTGAGTGCTCCTTCGTACGAAGAATTAAATGATAAGATCAATAAAACATTTACACAACTGGATAAATGGTATTCAACAAATGGGTTAATCCTTAATCCTTCAAAATCTAATCTTATTATCTTTAGCCCTAGAGTTACACGACCACCGCCACCATGCCTGATTAGCCCTGTCCCTCTAGCCCAAACGTGCAAGTTCCTAGGTCTCACACTGGACTCTAATTTAAATTGGAAACAACATGTTGATATACTGTGCGATAAATTAGGAAGTGCCGCATATGCGCTGCGAAAATTAAAACCGCTCGTTTCCAGTTCAGTGCTTAGGCAAGCTTACTTTGCGCACTTTCATTCCATATTGTCTTACGGTGTCATATTATGGGGTAATTCGACAGACTCAAATCGTGCATTTATAATGCAAAAACGCGCCATTAGAACTTTAGAGGGTATACCTAGTCGCGAATCATGTAGATCGCTTTTTAAAAAGTATCGAGTAATGACCCTTTACTCAGTATATCTTTACGAGATCATTACTTATGTCAGAAAAAATATAGGTACATTCCGACGACGTGAGTGCGGCGGGCGGGCGCTGCGGGGAGCGGGGAGCCTGGCCGCAGTGCCTCGTCGCACGGTGTTTGCTACGCACAACCCGCGAGTCATCGGGCCACACTATTATGAGCATCTGCCTACTGAGCTGAAGGAGGAAATCAATGACGAAGCGTTTTGTCGCCGACTGAAAAAACTTTTGTTGGAACATGAATATTATTGTATAGATGACTTTTTAAACTATAAATTTGTTTGACATTGGATATTATTTGTGTAATTTGAGTATTCGACAGTTACAATATGTAATTCAAGTAAATTGAAATTATTATTTAGTATTTGACATTTTATATACAATTATACATTTAAAAATTTTGACATTGTTTACATAGTACTTAAATAATTACGTAACTACTTATTATTTTTTATATAATTTTTGTACAATATTTTGACGATCACATTATACTTTGACATTTTATTATACAACTTTGTATGTAATATGAATATGATAGTGTGAAATAAATGAATCTAATCTAATCTAATCTATTATTTAACCCACTTTCTAACCAATACACTACCAATTAAGTCTGCCACGCCACTCCCAATCTACTTTTTACACGATTCAATAAATTGAGTATTTTAATCATCGATCCGATCGAACCCGATTTGACCATAAACCAACAATAATATAATTATGTCAAGTCACTTAGAGACTGCCGGATTCAATGAAAAAGTGGACAGCAGTTGATACGTTGACGGTAGTAGAGAGATTTGCAGTCTGCTCAGCAAGACTTATTAAGTACGAGCTTTACCGGCTTACTTCGTTACGCCATAGAATATAAGATACTACAAAAGACTTGGCTCTATAGACTATGTTCTTTTGACTGCCCAGAATGGCCGAATAAAAAACAAACAACAACAACAAACCACCTGTCAAAATATGTAAACAACTGAAAAAATATTGCACCTTGGGTTACATTATTTGAGTTTAGGTAAGGATCCCTAATTTTTTTGAAAATCTAATATAGCCTATCACACTCGGGGTTAATGTAGCTTCCTACCAGTGAAATAATCTTTCAAATCGGTTCAGTATTTCCGGAGCCTATTCGTTACAAACAAATCTTTCCTCTTTATAATATTGGTATAGATGAAGTACTAACTTAAAATATTATAATCATCTTCTTTATCTGAGCCTAAAACATAAAATATAGGCCTTCCTCACATTCCACAAGGACCAATTTTTTAGGAGATTTCCAAATTCACAAATTTTGGCCTGCCGATGCCGGTTAGCTATCGCTTTTAATAATTATTAATTTTCACAAGGATAAATATAGATAAATTCCAGGAGCGAAAATTTCCGAAAATGTACTGTACGAAACCACTAAGAACCTTGGCAAAAGAAAAAAACTATAAAATACTTTTCTTTCATCTGGAGCAAAAAAAACTGTACAAAAAAAACGCTTATTGTTTAACATTAACAGTAACATAACTCCTCTTTTTACACCGATGGTAGTAAATAGCCTTTTGTAAAAAAAACTTATCCAAATATCGAAAATTAATAAACCATGGTAATCATCGAAAATTTGGTAAACTATCACAATAGTAATTTAGCTTAGTACTTTAAACACTGTTTGATAGCTTTAAGACTAAAAGGCTACCTATATACATTAATGTTGCTAAAAATGGTCACTTCACGTAGCCTTTTTACAAAGGCAGCTCATTTGTATGTACATTATCTGTCTTCCACATTATCTCTCGAAAATCCCTGTAAAGTTGCCCATTGCGGCTAAATAGAGGTGTCGCTGTCTTCGGCGGCGGCGGCGCGGCGGTTAATTGGCTCGGGCCCGGGTTCGACGCTGCGCCGGAGATGGTATCGGCGCGCTTGCGTGTCGCTGAAGATTAGGGGCGCGATTCATGTTGTTTGCAGGTACAATTTTTTATTATTGTTTTTTAGTTGTTGCTGTTTAAATAATAACACGTGTTTTGTTTTCAAAAATATTTAATTATCAATCTCCAATCTGATATTGGTATAAAAATGTCGTTGGGAGTAAGCTCCCTGGCCAGCCATGTCAGCTACAGAAAGCACAATAACCTCAAACTCATAGACCAGGGCGGGGAGCGCTGACGTTGTGCCTATTTTCGGAGTGTATAGACAAAACGGCAAATTTTGCAAAATTTTATAAAAAAAGTATATTATTTATACATTTTTAATGAATAATTTTAATCACAGTCTTGTGTCAGTGGGACACAAATAAGGCTAACTAAAAAAAGAAACACAAACAAAGACAAAAACACAAAAAGACCCGAAAGAAACATCGTTAACCACCATAATAATCTTCGCCCTCGTCAGGAATCGATCTCCGGGCCTCTGCAGGTCACAGACAGCATCTGCCTACGAAAAACCACCTCAGAGGTATGTAGTCGAAAATAAGGTAGTAGGTAAAAGTAAAAAAAAAATACAACATCGTGAAAAGTCCGACAAATTTTCATACAAGTTGCCACTTTTTAATTTCAAATTTTTTTGGTGGCGCATTTTATATTGCAGAATCGGCCCCATAGCGCCACTGTTTATTTCTTGTTATTTTTTCAATGTCTTTTTTTATTTTGAAGGAATTTCGCAGCAGCCTGAGGATTTTATCGAAGATAGGTTTTACGATTGCTTTAAAAAACAAGCTTTATCGACAGTTTTCATTATTTTAATAGTGTTTAAATAAAAGCATTACAATATTTACGACAGATTTTTAAAGTAAGTACCTACCTAAGTAGCTTTTAATATTTTAACTTGTTATCTATAGGTATTTATTTTATTACCGAAAGTAATCTATATATATAAAACTCTTCCGTTACTGACTGACTGACTGACTGACTGACTGACAGACAACGCAGAGCCGAAACTACTGGGCGTAGAAAGCTGAAAATTGGCACGTGGGTTCCTTGGGGAGTGTAGGTGAGCACTAAGAAGGGATTTCCCGAAATTCCCACGGGAACGGGAAAAAACGGGAATTTTGTGTTTATGAGAAATCTGCGCGGGAAAAACCGCGGGGCAGCCTCTAGTTATTTATTAAAGCTTGTTCTGAACTCCCATATTTTAAATAATTAAAAGTTTCTGCAGCTGTATCGGGTGAGGTCTTTGTTATGTCGGATCATAAGTGATTTTTTTAAACTTTTAGAGTAACTATATAAAGCGAACTATCTACTATAATAAAAATGAATCGTGGTTAGTCTCGCTAAAACTCGAGAATTCTTGATCTTGGTTTTGAATTGTTCGTAGTAGTCCAGGGAAGGTTTAAAAGGCGAGAAAATATGGAAAATTTGAGGGCAAGTTACGAAGAGTAACAATTTCTTTTTCCCATACAAATTGTAAGGTGCGATACAAAGTTCGCCGGGACAGATGCCAAACCTATCTTGGAACATGGTTCTTTAGGCGGTAACTCTCGGTATGGCGCGAAATTCAAATTTTTTCATGTTTTTTAATTATTTTAGCGAAAGTTTTAATTTTTAATAAAGTTTGAATGAATTCGCGTACGTAAAAACCTATCTCCCACATTGTGATATATCGTTTTTGAAAGACAGAGTTACCGATTTTGTGTATATTCAAGGAACTAGATTTTTGGCCTTTTCCCCCTTAGACACAAAAACTTTAGGTCTGTCTTCCAAAAACGTTGTATTACAATGTGGGAGATGGTTTTTTACATACGCAAATTCATTTAAACTTTATTAAAAATGTATACTTTCGCCAGAATAAATAAGAAACACGAAAAAATTTGAATTTCGCGCCATACCGAGAGTTACCACCTTAAAGTAATGTTTCTAAAAGTAATTTTCCTAAACCGAATTACCTACCTCCCAAACAATAGAAAGACATCAGCCAGTAGCGTATTATTATTATTATTCGTTGACAGATATATAATTTAGCATAATCTTCAAGATGGCGGCCATAGAGCACGGATGTTGAACATTAGATATAATTTTTATTCGACGCAATACAATGACTGATGACATGGAACTAAACTGATTACGTTTTCGTGAAGAAAAGGTTCAGTAATTGAACTTTAAAATTATTGTAATAAAACTTCTGGCATACACATTACACACATACTTTTTTGACTGCTCCGTAGCTCAGTTGGCAGTGATGTGAACTGAGTAAGCGTGTGCACCCGGGTTCGATTCCCGGGCGGGGCGAATATTGTTATGATGAATATCGATGTTTGTTTTCGGTCTGGGTGTGATGTTCGTCTCTGTGTGTATTTGGGGCACCCTAATACAGGTTCTTCCTAGTTAGGGGCTCTGAGTGTGATGTGTTATTATTATATTATTATTATTACTTTTTTTGGCGGAATGTTCATAATCAGGTCATCAGCTCAGACGAGAGAGAGTCCACTGTTGGTTAAGGGGCTTCCCCACAAATTGACACAAGGATAAACCTTTTTTGGGGCCGTAATCGCCACGCTTGGCAGGAGGATTGGCGATTGCAAAATGGCTTTCAGTTTTTCAACAAAGGACGCTGCTGCCCGTCCTTCGAGTCACCCTTTTTCTTTGCTGATTTATGCAACACGACCCTATAACATAATATACATAACGTCACGCCTGTATCCAATCGGGGTAGGCAGAGATAATTTATTTCCACTTGATACGATCCTGAAACACTTCTTTCGCTTCTTCTACAGTCATAAGCCTTTTCATACACGCACGTCGGTTTCGTGAACTCTTCACGCGGCCTTTCCTCATAAATTAACGTATGCAATTTGGTCCTTTAACTTACTGATCAATTCCTGTTGGTTTGTCTCGCTAAAAATCTAAAACGACTGGGCAGAATTTGGTTTTAAAATGTTTGTTGTACATAAGTATTGGGCACAGTTCTATTATGTAGTAATCTATACCAATATTATAAAGAGGAAAGATTTGTTTGTTTGTTTGTAACGAATAGGCTCCGGAAATACTGAACCGATTTGAAAAATTCTTTCACTGGTAGGAAGCTACATTAACCCCGAGTGTCATAGGCTATATTAGATTTTCAAAAAAATTAGGGATCCTTACCTAAACTCAAATAATGAACCCAAGGTGCAATATTTTTTCCGTTGTTTACATATTTTGACGGGTGGTTTGTTGTTGTTGTTGGTTTTTTTTCGGCCATTCTGGGCAGTCAAAAGAACAAAGTCTATAGAGCCAAGTCTTTTGTAGTATCTTATATTATATGGCGTAACGAAGTAAGCCGGGAAAGCTCGTAATGTATAATTTAAATGAATGCTAAATAACATGCATCTTGAAATGCCTAGTGACCCGCTGCCTGCAGGTAATTTCTCGCATGAAATCGTTAATGAAATATAAATTACAATGCACATCACTACCTAACTGCACTGCACGATCGGGGACACTGCCACTAATGCCTTATCTAATAGAATCGTTTAATGCAGCGGTATAACGCATTATTTCAGTTGAATTATAGAATGTTCTAGAAATTGACACTTGACGCGATTATTCCTCAACCCTGTAAAACTTTCGGTAGATATATTCACCGCGCCTCTCTTGCGCTGTGATAGATACTATTACGGCCACTTTTGCAACATTGCTTTTCGTATTCCAGAGTGTCAAAGTCAATACAAAAAAACGGAAAGAGAACGTAAAGCAATATTGCCAAAGCGGCCGCAATACAGGGGCTGGGCATAGAATAGTAAAACAATATTCAGTCTACTAACATCATTATGTAGAGATTAGCAGGTCGTTATGTTGTGTTCTAGTAAAGTATAATTATATTATTATTTCAACACACAAAAACTTAAGCGAGTTTTTAGACAAACAAAAAACTGTTGACATGCTATACTTATTATGTTATTATTTATTTCTCATTGTATTATTAATTTGAGTGTAGGCAGAACTATAGATCAATGTAGAGCTTAGTAAATGAATAAACATGATGTTATATTAATTAGTTAAATTTTGCCGAGTTTGCACTCGGACAAGTCGTCATAGAGTACAGATTTCCTGGCTCGAGCTGTTCTGTCGAGCATATGTTTTACTGCCAAGAAGTTGGAACTCGACTGTATATATCAATTTGGTGCTGAGAATGATTTAAAGTTACATTTTGAACATTTAAAGTCCGCTGACAATTCGCACAGACAATTCGCTGTCCCATAGACAATTCGCTGTCCCATTCGCTGCCTTACTGTCAATGGGACAGCGAATTGACATAACTGACGAGGACCTAGAGTTAGGTACAGGACCCACAGCTCATCGTGCCACCCGAAGCTCGGAAGCGATGGTGGCAACATTCAAAGTATGAAAGGGTTATAGCATTTGTGCCATTACTGTGGATCGAATGTGGTTCTATTTAACATACCAGAAATAAGCAGAAGTTATTGTACGCTGTTATTACCTGAAAAGAAAGAAATGTTTATCATCAATATCATCAATACATAGTATAAAACAAAGTCGCTTCCCGCGTCTGTCCCTATGTATGCTTTTATATCTTTAAAACTATGCAACGGATTTTATTGCGTTTTTTTTTAAAGTTAGAGTGATTCAAGAGGAAGGTTTATAAAGTATAATACATTCCCAAAATAGGTACTCAAAGGTTACGCGGAACGAAGTTCGCCAGGTCGACTAGTTATATATAAATTATAAAATTATTTATATATATACTTATTACAATAATATTTGTCTGATTCTCAACCGAAAAGACGTATTTAGCTTGACAGCCTACCAGATTACCACAAAGACAAATAAATGGAGGGGTTAGTCACGTGATAGAATCAGAAATAATAAGATCGGTAGAAGAATCGGTTAACTGCTCCGTGGCTCAGTTGGCAGTGATGTGGACTGAGTAAGCGTGTGCACCCGGGTTCGATTCCCGGGCGGGGCGAATATTGATATGATGAATATCGATGTTTGTTTCCGGTTGTGATGTTCGTCTCTGTGTGTGTTTCGGCCACCCTAGATACAGGTTCTTCCTAGTTAGGGGCTCTGACTGTGATGTGTTATTATTGTTACTATATTAAGAACAAAACTCACCAAGAGTTTAAAAGTTCTGCATTCAACCCATCTTTACCAAAAGTTAGTAAAACAGTTAAATCTAAAGTTTAAGAAACTACCTCACACGCCTCCGCAGCCCGACCGGTTTCTCCCGAATTCCTTAAGTTCATAAATTTGTTTCTTATAATAAATAATAACACATAATTTAGGGTACCGTGGTCGCCGCGGGCGCGGACCCCAATTACTGACAGGTAGGCAGAGATGAGAGGAAGTTGCGTTACTACTTATAGTAGAACACAGACAACACAGAATTGTTTTGCATTTGATACAAAACTAAAATATATAACACGAGCTTTCCCGGCTTACTTCGTTACGCCATAGAATATAAGATACTACAAAAGACTTGGCTCTATAGACTATGTTCTTTTGCCCGCCCAGAATAGCCGAATAAAAATAGTGCATATCTCCTCTGTGCATAGTTTGTATGCGTGCGTTTAGGGTAGGTAAACGTTCAAAAAGACATCTTAGTCTCTATAAAATTTCAACCTCATCAATTTTTAACCGACTTCAAAAAAGGAGGTTATCAGTTTGACCTGTATGTATGTATGTATGTATGTTTGTCCGCGATTATCTCGCGTTTGGCTAAACCGATTTTGATGCGGTTTTCAGAAATGGATTCGTTACATTCAGGAGAAGGTTTTAGTACCTATTTTAACCGACTTCGAAAAAGAGGAAGTTCTCAGTTTATGTATGTGTCAGTTTGTTTAAGGCTCTTTTTGTAAAAAAGAAAATATGGGCTACTGTTCCCCATGGTAGGTTTTTCAAATTGGTCTTAAAATGATCCTTATTTAATATTTAGTTCCTAACACCTCTGGCTGTTGCAGTTGGGTGCATGATCTATTTGTGCATTTAGTGGCGGTGCCTAGTTGGTGATCCATAATGTACAATATAGCAAAACAGTCTAAAGGGAGGGCGTATACGAGTTGGATTCGTCCCCTCGCACGCTTTTCAAAGAACCGGGCTCCATCCTGTGATACCGAAGATAAAGAAAAACATATAATATTAAAAGTTTATTTGTTTACTAGAGGCTGCCCCGGTATCACCCGCGCAGATTTCTCTTAAACACAAAAATCCCGTTTTTTCCCGTTCCCGTGGGAATTTCGGGAAATCCTTTCTTAGTGCTCACCTACACTCCCTAAGGAACCTACGTGCCAAATTTCAGCTTTGTACGCCCAGTAGTTTCGGCTCTACGTTGTCTGTCAGTCAGTCAGTCAGTCAGTCAGTCAGTCAGTCAGTCAGTCAGTCAGTAACGGAAGAGTTTTATATATATTGATACATACCTAAAAGTTTAAAAAATTATGTTGATGCACTTTTTAAGTGCTTAATTAGAATGAAGTCTACTAATTTAATTCAGATCTTGCATTTATAATGATGTTGTAATTTATTCCCTGAAAAAAAAAAGAAACAAGCCCTTTTTGACCGACGAAAAAAAAAGGAGGAGGTACTCAATTCGACACGTATATTTTAGAGTGTCATATAAGTAAGTACCAAATGCCTCAATAGAAACTGGTGCGACGGGCAGGCAGGGAAATTAAACAACTTTACATACGCGACAAGTTTAGCATGTTTTACCGCATTTGTAAGTAAAAGTCGCGTGTCAGTGATGTTGCAAGGGTTTTCTTGGGTTTCACTTTTTCGTTACCAATATGAAGTTTAAATTACATCATGCCTGGTTGGTGATCCATATACAATATAGCAAAACTCTCGAAAGGGCCTCTACGAGTTGGATTCGTCCCCTCGCCCGCCTCTCAAAGGACCGGGCTCCATCCCGTGATACCGAAGAGTATTGAGAAACATAATAATTAATAATAATACATCACACTCAGAGCCCCTATCTAGGAAGAACCTGTATCTAGGGTGCCCGAAACACACACAGAGACGAACATCAAAACCCAGACCGGAAACAAACATCGATATCCATCATATCAATATTCGCCCCGCCCGGGAATCGGACCCGGATGCATGCGCTTACAAGTCCACATCACTGCCAACTGAGCCACGGAGCAGTCAATAAATGATAATGTTAATGATATTGTTCCATTTTAGTTTTTCGGAGATTATATGTTATAGGAAGTCGTTAAATTGAATAAAATGCTATATTTTCCAATAGACTGCAATTAGTAACAAAGTACGCTGGCGATTCCACCCGCGCGCCGGTTGGTAAATTATGTGAATTCTATGAAAAATCTACGATCTGGCATTTTAATATTCCCTCATTAAGTGCATTCGCATTCACGACATAGCTTTACGACAAATTTGCTTTTAGATTTGAGCCCTGTTACACAGATTACAAGCGATAATTGCGATAAAAAAAAACATATCTTCCAAAGTTTAGAATCAAAACTATATAGCAAAAATCAAAAACAATGATCCTGTATGAAAACATTGATTTTAAGACTTTTTTAAGCCAAAGTAGTAGATAATGCTTACTAAAAGCATTTTTATATTTTACTAGCTGTCCCTGCGAGCTTCATATCGTGCCTTACAATTTTTGAAAAACTTCTCACCCATTTTCTCACCTTTTAAACCTTCCTTAAACTACTACAAATAACAACAAGATCAGCTAAATTGGATCTGCCGTTCTCGAGTTTTAGCGAGACTAACGAACCACGATTCATTTTTATATATAAAGTAGAAATAGATTATAGTAGCCTGAACTATTCCACTGCTGAGCAAAAGCCTCTACCGGTCCTGAGCTGAGCAGATTCCCACAGGACCATCTCGTGCGCTCACCCACCCACATTTGATTTGGTAAAAAAGTAGGTAATTAAAATAATAACAAATAATATTTTAAATCATAGCTGCATGTGGAACCTAGCCTTAAACCATAGCAGACCACTCTCGCGTTGAATACGTTAATTAGGAGCGACCGACATTAGAAAATACCAGCCCAGCTACTTAGCTTGCTGTGTGCTTGCTTAGTTAATAGTAATTTACATCAACTTTTAGAAATAAACTAGTCGACTCGGCGAACTTCGTACCGCCTAACCTATTACTATTTTGTGCATGTATTATACCTATAAACCTTCCTCTTGAAACACTCTATTTAAAAAAAAAAACCGCATCAAAATCCGTTGCGTAGTTTTAAAGATTAAGGTATACATAGACAGACGCGAGAAGCGACTTTATTTTATACTTACTATGTATTGATATTGATGTTCGGGCTAAACTTAAATCATAATATCACGCCTTTTATTACCCGAAGGGTTAGGCAGAGGTACCAGCTCAAGAGCTAAACTTGTTGCTTATATAAAGTTTTTATTCTCGAAAACACGTAAAGAAGTAGTGAGAATGAATGAATGAACATTATTGTATAGAGTTAACTATTAAAAAAAAGGTACAGTATTAATAATAATACAAGCAGTAAGCTTAGCTTAGCAATAAGTACCTTTTTTCTGACATCAAGAAACAAAGAAAAAGATCAGGATGAAAAAAAAACTAAATATACGAATATACCTCTGCCGTCCTTGCGATAACCACAGTAACTATGTTTGAGTTCATTTCGAGAAAAATGAGCTCAAAGTTTAAAATTTTGATTTTTGGAATAACTCCTGAAATAAACAACCTAACAATATGAATCTTTTATGAGCGTAAAGAGCTTAAAAAACATAACCTATTCATTTGCTAGAAATGGCAGAAACTGCTTAAATTACGGCTTAAAACGCAAAAATGTGTTTTGCTTAGGAATATGCAAATAAAATACTATTGTTTCCTAACAATAAGCGCAGTAAAACTCGTACTTACTTCACTTATCGTTAGGAAAAGTCGCTACTGTAAGCCCTTTTTATAAAAAAATTCAAGTTTCCTAATGATAAGCGCAGTAACTTCAGTGTAAAAAACTTATGTCAAAGTTTAAACATTTTTATTTCCCTTTTCCTTTTAGTTTATTGTTTCCTGAATAGATCCTAACCTGCACCCATTATCTACAAATGAAATAAAAGTATTAGTATACGATTAGCTTTTTGTTTTTCATATTAAAAAGTTAAACTATCAAAATTTGAAAGGACCTACTAACAAAAAAGCCCTTCAAAGGCTACATGCATCAAGCATCGCGCCAACCATCGGATGCATCTGTTAGCCGCAGCTTAGGACGTTCCCGATGGCCCGCAGGAGCACCGACACTAGACACCCGAACTTAAGATGTCTTAAGTTACTACAAATACTTACATTCAAAATCTCAAGGACAAACTATAAAGTTGCTAATCATAAGCACAGTAAATCTAAAACTACTGCGCTTATTATTAGCATTGTCTTATTTTTTTGTGTGCTCACTCCATAGTATATCATCTTACTGTTGTTATCGTTAGGAATGAATAAGTTTCGAGTAGTTGTAGTCCAAATGACTAAAAAGTAACTATAGTTACTAAAATAATGACTAGTAATTTATAAATTTCAGGCCGAGTTACTGCGCTTTTCGTTATTGTGCATTTTTTAAAAAACCTAGTTCCCGTAGGAATTAAGAAAAGTTTGTTCGAGAGAGTTGTAGATCTTAAATTGCTGATTCCGAATATGTATATAACTCAATTTCGACCAAAACCCTAGTTACTGTGGTTATCACAAGGACGGCAGACCTACTTACCTATTTTTTTTAAATTACATACCTCTAATAAGATTTTTTTAAACATTTAGATACTATATTTGGAGACAACAAGCTCAGTGAAAATCGTCGTATACAATAACGAAATTGAAACTTGAAACAAAACGACAGAAGCGACCACAAACCGCTGCGGGCAGTGGCATAACCGTTATTTTTAAATGCCGCCACCAGACGCTAGATGGCGCACTTGTATTGCTTTACGGTTTTTATTGCTGAAATTAAACGGTTTTCAGTGCGTTTTCCATGTTCTAGACATATTTTCATTACGGGTTATTATCGCCGGGGGCTGGTTTTAATGACGTCATTTCAGGGTGCATCTAGCAGGGTTGGTGTTCATTTGAAATGTCTATAGCAAAAAAAAGAAAACAAAAATCTAGTTAGGTACCGCGGCGAACCAGATTACCTCATCATCATCATCATCATTTCAGCCGTAGGACGTCCACTGCTGGACATAGGCCTCCCTCAAGGCTCTCCATCTGTACCGATCGCAGGTGGCCTGCATCCAGCGTGGACCCGCAGCCTTGCGCAGATCATCCGTCCATCTGGTCGGTGGACGTCCTCCGCTGCGCTTGCCGAGAGAGAGAGGGCCATTACGGCTTCTTTTTCAATATTGCTTTTCGTCCTCTAGAGTGTCAAAGTCAATACAAAAAAAACGCAAAGAGGACGCAAAGCAATATTGCAAAAGCGGCCGAAATAAGGCCCAGGAAGGCATAACACTTTCTGTTATTCTGTTTTGCAAAAATAGCTCTTGTTGATTGGTTATACAGTCTAGGGCACTCGAGACCATAATTACGCAAATGTGCGATACTAAGTAAAGTAAAAAAGTAAAAAATTAATTATTCAATACAGGATACAAGATATCGCTTATTGAAAGTCAATTAGACTTATCTAATTAATATTGATACCTTATTTGGTAAAGTATCCTATACTGTGAGAGGCGAGGTAACTCAGGGTGCCCACCAATTGGCTTAGGCAAACAAATGTTTGTCTTGCCTTACGACAATGGTCGCCTGGAGACGCCCCCTCCTATGTCAATGATTCTACTCCCTTTCGCAATGATTTTACAGCGTAGAGAAGAAAGGGGTAACAAATACTCTACTTTACAAATTTATCTCTTTTTTTTTGTTCTTTTGTGACATTACAATTCAATTTACAATATACAAAGAACATCTTATCAATGTTCGCCCCGCCGGGACTCGAACTCAGTGCACCCAGCGTCTCATTCCACATTACTGCCATGCCAACTGAGCTACGAAGCAGTCAAAACTTGACGGACGTCTATCGGTGGTAAAGATGATTTCTATACAATTTAAATTTTTAGGAAAGGCAACCCTGACGATTCATAGGTTATGTTATAATTGGCGGGAAACAATAATAATGATTAGGGTTATAGTTACTGTTATTGCTTTCGGTTTGCGTTGCGGGCCGGCGGCGGCGGCAGAGGGCGGCCTAATTAATTTAAGAGCCAGTTTACAGCGATGCTAGCGCCATTCGCGAAAAAAATGTATATCTTCTAAACTAAGGCAAATATCAAAAATGTGGCACTGTATGACACTAGATAATGTAGCCTAGTATTTTTAGGGCACTTCTGTACAGCTTTTAGGTTGAAGACCAAAGAAAGCTACAAAGTGTTACTAAAAGTGGCCACTTTTGGTAACAATCTATGTTTTTTTTTTGTTTTTTTTACTCAGAACTACTTTGCTGTGCTTAAAAAATACTAGGCTACATTATCTAGTGTCATACAGTGCCACATTTTTGATATTTGCCTTAGTTTAGAAGATATTAATTTTTTTCGCGAATGGCGCTAGCATCGCTGTAAACTGGCTCTTAACGACCCTTTAAAATGTTAACAGTTCAGTTAAAAAATTAAAAAAAAGATAGTCGTTGTGTAAATCAACTTTTACGTGACCTTAGCTGGCGGCATGCTGAGGCCTCATTACGGCCGCTTTTGCAATATCGCTTTACGTCCTTTTTGTGTTTTATTTTGTAAAGACACTCTAGAGGACGAAAAGCTGTATTGCAAATGCGGCCATAATTTTTTTACTTTTACTTTTACTTTACTTTACTTTCGGGAATGGCGCTAGCATCGCTGTAAACTGGCTCTTAAAGACGATAATATTCTTTTCGGTTGGGAGCAGTATACATGATATTATCTACTGTGATTTCTTGAATTATCATCCCAGTGATTTATACCATACAATCCTCGGAAAAGACACGGATGTGACGGATCATGTCACCTCCGTGGACGATCGCTGATGACCAGGGGCGTGACTGATGATGATTGTTTTTGGATTGCTGGCTGATTGACAGAGTGTTGGGTTGTATTTTTTTTAATAGGTGATATTATGAGAAGATTACAAAAGGGTTTTCATTTCCTGTTGCCACCTTTACTGATTGTTATGGCTCACTGGGCTGTTATTTGTGAAATTGCAAGAAACTTAATCGCACCCTCAATAATAAAAAGCATTAACTCGAAATTTGAAGTTTTCGGGAAATCGCATTTAAAGTTTGTGAACTTTGATTACCACACTTCAAAAATCAATAAAAAAATAAATAAAATAGACAGGAAACTTTTAATAATAGATACAGCCTGTTTGATTAATAGGTAACACAGTCGTATGTGTTATTTTTGTCGTATATTCACGTAAGTATTTTAAATTATTATTTTAAAAAAAAGTTCGTTTTTAATGCACTTTATTATTAAATTATCATACAGAAATAAGTAGTTTACATGGATTAACTCGAAATGACGCAGTTTAGTTATTAAAATATGTATATTTTTAATCAATTAAACCTTAATAATTTAGTGTTTTAGTAAATCACGTGATGAAATTAATAAATATATTTTCAAATAAAACGCAGCGTTCATGTTGAATGTCAATTGCTGTATTTTTTCTGAGTAATGGATCCACATTTGAGTTGGGTCACAGTCTTAAAGACGTAAACTATTATTAAAACTAAAGAATGAAAATATTTACCCTACAAAAAAATAATTTTACCATACAAAACTGTAGGAAATAAAATTTAAATTTTGTAACTTTAGTAAGTACTTACCTATTCGTCGTCTTTAAATATTATCTTTTTTGTTGGAACTGAACTTAAGGTTTTGTTTTGAAACCATACTAATATTAGTAGTTCAAAAGTAACTCTTTCTGTCTGTCTCCGTTTCACGCCAAAAGGCACTACACCAATTTTAATGAAATTTGGTAAGCAGATAGTCTAGTCTAGAGCGTGAGAATGGTACGTATGGACTACTTTATATCCCGAATATCTTCCGGAAAAATTGGGATTTTGCTATTTCAAGGGAAATTGCCTTGTCCAAGCCGTGGGGCGCATACTAGTTCAGTATATTTTTACAGAAATATTTTATTTTTATAAAAAAAAAAACGTTGCATTTTATTACGAAATCAACAGAATCATTTAAGCCTATTTTTGTGGATCTAACTAAAACTTAACAGAAAAAAGTAGATACTTTAAAATCTGCTAAAGTAACAGCAGCAACAAGTATTTAGTTATTTAATTCAATACTGTAGATAAGCCTACCTACATTATTGAATAATAAAATCTTGTTTTTATACTTTAAAGCCAAAGGTGACGTGTTACAGTTTCTACAAGACGTCTACTGTTATTTCATTCTGATTGACAATTCTGCCTTCTGTGTGTTGTTCGAAAAGTTGTATCTTGAAATAATTTCGGATCATAAAATTATTCGAAAATTAGCTAGTGAAAATTGAAAGGGCTACGACTTTTTAGCATTTTTTTATGTGGGCTAGGTTATTTACAATATTTCTTTTTGTCCTCTTCTTTCTTTTTTGTATTGACTTTGAAACTTAAGGAGGACGAAAAGAATTATTGCAAATGTGGTCGTAATAGTGCCCCACACAGACAGACAAATTTAATTATTTGCAGGTTACGAGTACAATAGGTTTTATTTAATAAATAAATCATATTTGGCTTCAAACCTCTATAACTCCGTAATTGCTGCATTGTAGGAGCATTTTCAATACGTTGTTATTTTCTTAGCAATACTTTCAGTTTGATGATGATGAATTGCCTTTCTTGAATTGAATAATGATCATGATGAGGGAACCAGTAACAAATATTGCTTAGTATTACATTATATATTAGTATTATTAGTATTACAATTTTCGGTGGAATACAGTATGAACGTATCTATTGTTAATTATTTTTGGGCATCTAGCAAGATCTCATAAAACAAACAGACAGTTAAAAACTGATAGACAGACACACCTAATTACTATACTATACTACTACTTATAATATTTCATACCTCTTTTACTTGTTCATTAGCTGTATTATTGCAGCATATTGATTCCTGCGTTAGTAATTCTTTGTCTATTCCCATATAACGCGGACCATTATTTTCTATTTCTATTTACTAAAAAAAATCTGTTCAATAATGAGAGAGAGAGAGAAACATAAATCTGAGAAACGAATGCTAAACAGTGTTTATAAAAATGTAACTCACAAGATATTGTTTACAATAATCGGCTTTTGGAATAAGACCCGTTGATTGAATCATTCTCGCTTATTATCAATCTAAATATCTTTGCTAGCCCGCGAATACATCCGTAAATTAAAGGAAGATTGAGATTTGTGATGGCTAGAGACCGGATTATATGCAAATGGATATTGCATATGCTTTTGCATATTTAGTACCTTTTCAGCGGTTGTTGCATATTTTAGAAAAAATAAATAAATAAAGCATATTTACGCTCGATTTCGCTCATTGTTCGATGCTTTTCATAGTCAAAACTCAAAGAAAAGTTTGAAAATATATTGAGCAACCACCCAGGGCTTGAACCCTTGGTGGGAAATTGATACTTTCATCAACTGGATGGGTGAAATTTTGCCCGGCACAGTAATCCCAAACATATTGCATCGAAATTTAAATTCTGCCCAGTAACCTCAGTAGACATAGAACGCTCCTTTTCTGCTTACAGCATTTATTAAGAGATCGTAGATAAATTTTAAAGGTAAATTTTAATTGTTACCTAAGTAGGCATACGTATATTATAATAGTTTTTTTAACAAATACGATTGTCAGTAACAAGCATTTATAAAATATATAAAAATACGACTTTTTTTTCTAGTTTAATTGTATGCATATTTGGCCTTTTTATGGATTTTCGTGCATATTTTAGCTATTTTACTTGCATATTTGCATGCATATTTTGGGCATTTTTTGTTGCATATATATAATCCGGTCTCGATGGCGTTTCAAGAAAGATAAATAAAATAATAATAATGATATAGGTATAAAAACCTTATTTATTTCATAAGATTCAGTATATTATTAAGTCTCTTTGGAGCCAAAATAATTATTACCTTAAGAATAAAGTGAATCAAATCATAATATTATATAAAGCTTCTATTTGTATTTAAATCATAAAAAGCAGTAAAACTTATTAGACCCTGTCTTCAATCAAATTTGTAATGCTACAATGAAACAAAACACATTCGAATCAAATAATGAGATAAATTTCAATATGAAACTGCATTAAACTGGAATCATTCATACCAACTGAAAAATATTTAAAAATAAAATGAAATTTATCACAATAATACAAAAAAAAACTTTAAAAAAAATTCAATAAAGTGCATTAAAACTTGTAATCGTCACTTTATCATTAAGCCATTACAAATAAAATGTCTTACCAGTTAGTCAAACAAAGAATTATTTCATTTTATTACGTTTTCATTTTACGAATTTGGGATGTTTTCTTGACCAGTGCCGGTGCATTACTAAATTCGTCGTTTTAATAATTGCTGATTGACAGCAATATTTAATCAAAAAGAGATGGACGATCATCTATCGCGGCTACTGAAGTCGTATCGAAGTGTCTGTTGGAGCGATCATATTCTTCTTTCAAAGATAATGCGTTTTATGATTAAAACTCGAAAACCCAAAATTTTGAGTTAATGCGTTTTATTATTAAGGGTGCGTTATCTTCTTTTGTTTTTTTTTAACAGACGAAAAAAATATGGAGGAGGTTGTCAAGTTATCTCAAGTCGACGGGTCGTTCCCAACGAGTACCAACAAAACCTGTAAGTACCACCTGATACTAGGTGGTGGTATGTATGTACTGGTTGGGTTTTTTTTAAAGAAGTATCAGTGGTGGTACTCGTTCGGAACAACCCAAGTCGACGTGTGTTAATTAATTTATCTTGTTATTTTTATGAAGACCTTTAGACTTTTTACAGACAAGTTCAATTTGATAAATTTGTTATTTTAGTTTATTTTACAAATAATATTTTCCTTGAATACAATAAAAGATTGAATTGATTGATTTTATTGACTGCAATAAAGAATTCTCTAATCTAATCTAAAAAAATATTGTACAATACAAAACTCTGCAGAAAACGATTAGGTACCTGAAACTGCCAATACAAAGGTTGACCTCAAATGTCTTAACGCCTGTCAATAATGAAAAGCAAAGTTAAATTTATTGTTTGCTATGTTAAAACTTGCTCTAGTATATTGCCAAGGCAAGTTATTAAGAGCCAGTTTACAGCGATGCTAGCGCCATTCTCGAAAAAAATGTTAATCTTCTAAAACAAGGCAAATATCAAAAATGTGGCACAGTATGACACTAGATACTGTAGCCTAGTATTTTTAGGGCACCGTTTTATAGCTTTTAAGTTAAAAACCAAAGAAAGCTACAAAGTGTTGCTTGGCCACTTTTAGCAACAATCTGTGGATAATTTTGGTCTTTTTAGTTAGGACTACAGTACTTTCCTGTGCTCAAAAAATACTAAGCAAGATTATCAAGTGTCATACTGTGCCACATTTTTAATATTTGCCTTAGTTCAGAAGTTTTTTTTTTCGAGAATGGTGCTAGCATCTGGTAAACTGGCTCTTAATACATACAATTTGGCTTCGTAAATATTTTACTCACAGTATTCCAGTTTCTATTTTCTCGTAACCTTTTTGGGAATGTCATATTAGGTCTACGACCTATTCAGCGCTAAAAGACGATTAAATAGTTTTAGTTAGGTACCTACCTAATACCTATTTTAATACCTATTTTTTTTATTTAAAAATCTATCATGATGGGAAAAATTTTCGAAATAGTAATCATCCATAAGTACATTGAATTGCAGCATTTTTACGCGGAATTATTGAAAACTGTAAACATTTGCTCACAAAAACCGTCAACAAGCAATTCCTGAAGACAATGGAAGGAAACATCGAGTTTCATTTAGAAATGATATTTGTGAAAGAAACTTGTGGGTGTAAAAGTGAAATTTTAATGGAAATAAAATAGACAGCTTAATTTAAACAAAAGAAAACATGTAGTGTCAGAACCTATCCAAAAGGCCTTTCAAGATAAATCACATTGAAAAACGAATTCCTAGAAAAAAATATTAAAAGAAAGTTTTTTTGCCTATCGAATCTCAAAAAGTTACGGCACGCTAAACTAGGCTCAATACTCATTAAAAGTTTCCCTAACAAGTTAAAAGTGATTTATTTGTGATATAATCTAGTTTGAATTTTACTTGTGAAAAAGATTCAGAAAAAGTGTTGCTACATGCAATTAAATGTTACAGTCAAAAGTTTGGCTTAACAAATCCGCTATCGTTGCTAGCTTACAGACCTAAATTCGCAAAAAGATGTCCTAAGAAGCGCCCAGTAATACCATCTCTTTACCCAAAGAACGGCATCCCTGATCATGCAATGACACCAACAAACCTAACCCAGGAATTCTGCAAGGCATGCGACGCTGGGCTGGAGTGTGCCCCAACGGCCATACTTTTAGTCAGCCTGATCCATGCTCTCTATGGGCACATAGGACCGGAGCCGGACTATTTTGGAAAGAGCAAGAAAGGTGGCGAGGGTGTGCATGGATTTCCTTTTAGTCTGAAGTAAGTAGGCGTTTATGATTATCTAACTGAAACCTATTTTTTTATACAGTAATTTTAAGATATACCTACATAGATAGACCGTAGCTCAGTTGGCAGTGATGTGGACTGAAGCGTGTGCACCTGCGTTCGATTCCCGGTGGGACGAACATTGTTATGATAAATATCGATGTTTGTTTCCGGTCTGGGTGTAATGTTCGTCTCGGGCACCCTAGATACAGCTTCTTCCTAGTAAGGCGCTCTGAGTGTGAAGCGTTATTTATATCTTCAACTGAAACCACTCATATAATATTGATCGAACTTCACTTGAGAAGTTCGTTTGATCATATAATTATTATTAAGAGACGAACTATCTAGTTTAACGTGACAATAAAAAAACTATGCTAATTGCTAATTGCTCATGCCGCACAGGTAAATGATATTGTATTGTACAATTAAGTACGTTATGTCATTCGATGAAGTTTTAGAACATTTAGTGATTAAGATGGAAATAATATTCCAAAAACTACCAGCCTGGCTCTCAATTTTCTAGAGGTAATTTAATCTCAACATAACTTGCATTATTTAGGTGTCGATCCGAACAACTAGAGCTAAGTGACGCCATTTTACCACTTTCACTCTCTCTATTCAAAGAACAATGGCGTTCTACAACCACCGCCAACACCACACGTCATCCCAGCCAGTTGACGAAGAAGCACCAGAATCACTCATCTACGACTTCATAGTGGTGGGTGGAGGAACTGCTGGCTGCGTCATCGCCAGCAGACTGTCTGAGATCCGCAGATGGAAGGTATGCTTCCAAGATTCACATTTTAGATGGATTTTCTACCTACTAAACATGTGATACTGGAAGACGCGGAGTAGGCTGACCCTCCACAAGGTGCTCAGACAATCTGTTCAAAGCTGCGGGAGTAACTGGATGAGGGTCGTTCAAGACCGGTCGTTGCGGTGATTTATGGGGGAAGCGATACCTTTGTCCAATACTTAGTGGACGTCTTCCAGCTGAAATTATGATGATAAAACATATATTAGTGCCGTGTGGTGGCGGCATAGATTACTTACCAACACCCCTTGCGACTGAGAGAACTCCTGAAGGACGGGCTGTGACGTCTTTTGTAGAAAATCTTAATTATATAAGCATACTGATCACCAACCCACCTGCCAAGCGTGGCGAATATAGAAATACATTATTATATTTTTTGCTTTGTTCCTTATTGAAAATCTAACGCGAAACAAACTCCATGACTGATTCAACCGAAAACTCGGAAAATTTTACGTTGTCCGTTTTATTTGCTAAGAACTTTGTTTCAATAGGCAGTATTTGTGGCGAAGTGAAAACAATAAAAACAAGCTTTTGTTTTCTATCGGTATCTTTTACTTATTTTTTTTTAACGCACTACATAACTATAACATTATTAATAAATGGACAATATTTAAATCTTTATGTGTGATTTGTCCGTATTCCAGGTGCTTTTAATAGAAGCTGGCCCAGAACAACCAAAATTGACCCTAATACCAGCACTGACCAAGGAGTTCCGAGGATCAGCCGTGGACTGGCAGTTCTCCATGCGACCGAAGAAGGGGTGAGTATTTTACTTGGACCAAACGAAGAAGTGATTACTCTATCATATCTATAGATTTATGTTTCAGGTTCTGCCGCAACAGAGGTGACAGGGGATGCGAAATCGTCCAAGGAAGGACTCTAGGAGGCACCTCATCTATAAATGACATGGCCTATATAAGAGGAAGTGCCGCAGATTACGATGAATGGGCGTTACTAGGCAACGAGGGCTGGGTTTACAGCCACGTGCTACCCTACTTCAAATACTCCGAAGGGAACTACGATAAGGACGTTTACGTGCACAGCCTTTATCACTCAAGGCAAGGTCCTTTAGATGTCGGCAGATATCCCCATGTGGACGAAAATGTTGATATTCTACTTACGGCCCTAGATGAGCTAGGATATAACTACACTGATATAAATGGACGCAAGCAGCTTGGCTTCACAAGAGTACAAACAAACAGTTATTTAGGAGAAAGAGTTAGTACTTACACAGCTTTTATAGAGCCCATTAGAAAGGTGAGACCAAACATCTATATAGAAACAGAGGCTTTGGTCACAAAAGTACTATTTGAACAGGCTGATGATGCAATTAAAGCCGTTGGAGTAGAGTTTATGAAAGGTGGTCGGAAAATTACCGCTTTTGTCAAAAAAGAGGTAGTCGTCAGCGCTGGGGCCATTAATAGTCCTAAATTGTTAATGCAATCAGGCATAGGCCCTAAAGAATACTTAGAATATATTGAAATACCTGTGCATAATGATTTATCGGTAGGATTAAATTTCCATGATCACCTTTCAGTATGTTTACCAGTCATAAAACTTACAAAAACGTATAGAACCAAAACTTTTTTGGAAAAGTTGAACGATATAACGAGATACTATAAGAAAAACAAAGGTCCTTTGGCGGCTAACTTTCAAGTGTTAGCGTTTTTTGAATCAAGCATGTCTGATATACTTAAAACTCCTGACATTGAGTTTCGGTTTAGGGGACACGAGACAAATTTGTACTTTGATAAAATGGACATCTGCGTATCTTTGTTGACGCCCAAAAGCCGAGGTCAAGTCGTTTTAAACGCAACCGATCCACATGGAAAACCTCTCATTTATCCAAACTATCTCAAGGACCCTTCTGACGAGAAAAAACTTTTAGAAGGAATACAAGAAATAATAAAGATTTTCGATACGAACGTGTTTAAATGGGCTGCAATTGAATTTGACCCAAAACTGATCTTGAAAAACGAGTGCAAGAACTACGACCGAGTCTCTGACGAATTTTGGAGTTGCATTATCAGACATTTCTCAGAACCGCTACACAACTATGTAGGTACGTGCAAGATGGGTCCTGAAACTGACCCTGATGCCGTTGTTGACAACCATTTGAAGGTCTACGGAATAAATAATTTACGAATAGCAGACGCATCAGTTATTCCTAAAATAACAAGGGGATCTACAATGGCACCTGTTATAATGATTGCTGAAAAGGCTAGTGATTTAATAAAAGATACGTGGACATAAAATAAATAGATACTTTTATTTACATTGACATTTCCTATTTTACATTTTATTTACATTTACTATTTAATAACCAACGACACACGTTACGTGTAATAGGTGCCTTTATTTTCCTTCCAGTCTTTTAGTAACAGTTTGGCTCCTTTTTCAGCGATCATCATTGTGGCTGCAAAAATTCCACCACTTACGTGAGTTGGCATTACCGAGGCATCCATGATCCTTAGACCTTCAATCCCATGAACCCTAAGCTCATAGTCTACAACTGAGTAGGTGTTGTTTTCTCCCATTCGGCAAGTTCCTACAGGATTGTTCATTGGTCTGGTGTAATGGCGAGCTATACAGTTCCATTGGTCTCTATTTCTAAGTCTGTCACAAGGGAACAAGTCGACAGGGGCGAATTTTATATTAGCTTTCTTCAGTTCTTTTGTCTCAAGTAACTGGAGAGCTATGTCGACACTGTCTACTATTGTGTCTAAATCTTCTTGTTCCTTTAAAAGGTTTGCTTGGATTGTTGGCCTACCGTATTTTGGATTACGTCTGTTTAAAGATACTTTTCCAACACTTTTTGGTTTAAGAAGAACTGGGTAAACATTGATTAGATTATAATACGGCAGAGGTGATGTATGCTCTTCTAATGCAGCCACCGTGACGTTTGTAAGTAAGAACTTATCACTTCGTATGAAGTTTCCCTCAAGTGATAACTCTATATCTGGTGCGTTGTGATTTTCATACAGCTGTATGAATGCTGAAACTTGTCCTATGCCGTAGGAAGCTAGCGGCCCACTTCGCTTTTCAAACCATGTTTTGAAATCATTTACTATTTGATTTTCACTGACTGGTTCCACTTCTGGGATACTGAAAGCGAGACCACCAATCGTGACTTGATCTCTATAATTCAAACCAACTGGAAGATCACTCATCAACGGTATGTTTGACTTCTGAACGTCTGCTTTTGGTCCTATACCAGATAAGAGTAAAAGTTTGACATTATTGATAGCGCCACCGGTAAGGATTACCTCTCTTTTAGCGTACGCAGGTCTTTCTTTCCCCTTTTCTATTTCATAAATGATTCCATCAACTGTCTTTTCCATCTTGTCTATGACAATCTTATTAACAGTCACTCCAGTAATGACTTGAAGGTTCTTCCTGCCCCTGGCAGGTTTAAGGAAGGCGTTGTTGGTGCTGAGTCGTGTATTGTTGTAAACGGCGAACTGATTGTGGATGACAGCTTCTTGAATATTCGCGTTGATGTCTGCTGACTTCAGACCCATTTCTTGGAAGGCGGCGGTGAAGAGCTCCACGTGGTGGTCAACGTACTTAAACCTTTGAACATGCATTTCTCCACCACGAGAATGGATTATTGAATTCATCAGGATGTCGTAGTCACCTTGAATAAAAAACAAAAAATATTTAATGCATAAGCAAACGTATAAAATCACAGCACTCAACAAATCATCTGCATGTTCAAATTCCTACCATTATCCTCAGAAGTCTTGAAATGCTCGATAAGGTTCTCATACTTCCAGTTTAAGGAGTCAAGCGCACCTACGCTATGCCATCCATCATAATCCACCTTGGAACCCCTGGTGTATTTCATATCATTGGTCACGGTCGATCCTCCTAACACCTGCAAGAGTCAATTAACATAAACATCATCATAATGTAAAGATTCTTAATAACATAAAGTACAATCTAAATATAATGACCTCCAAGGGACAGGGTAATACTATTTTGTACTAACCGGATGACGCAAAACGGTTACATTTTCTAAGAACCTACCTTTTTCTATAACTATGAAACCTAACTTTAGTAAAAATTATTAGTCGTTGCAAGCAAAGACGTTACATCCAGATTCTACTGTATTTCATACCTTCTAAATATATTTATCAGAAAATTGTGAAGTTATTAAAGAACCGTAAGTACACACATTTTAATATTAAACATTTGAACTGAAGTTTTTCTCGCAAGCAGCAGGAACTTTTGAGTCCCATTTGGCAAGCATACATCAGAGGGAAACCTTGTATATAGTAAGTACAATAATAACCTTTCCAGTCTTGACCTCACAACTTCCTCCGGGCCGGGAAAGGCACGAGTAGTTAGTGCGCTCCGTGCGGTAGTTCCAAACTATTGGCCGGTAGTTCCTCGTGGGAACTCCTGGGATGTCATAGTCTATGTTTTCTTCCTCCCCAGCTTCAAGAAGAAGGACCTAAAGATTATTTTTGATCAATTCAAAGTTTTAGATTATCATTTTAAAACGATAATATTTTATACCTTACTTAGTATGTGCCCCGCCCCGCTTAGTGAGATTTTCGAGATAAAAGTATTCTACGTTCGTCTCGAAGTTCAGAGCTACGTTCCAATTTTCAGCTATATCGGTTCAGTGGTTTAGTCGTCACGTCATTGCGCCACAGACAGAAAAAGTTCATTTTGCAATTATAATAGTAATTAATAGCACTGGGTTTGATACCTAACGAGGGTTCACATGAACATTATGAATATTAATGTTTGGTTAAAGGTCTGGGTGTATTTGTTCGTCGGTGTTTCTGCCACTCTTGATAAATGTTCTGCCAAGAAAGGGCTCCGAGAACGATAAGTTATGTTATTCATTATACAACTACCTTCCACTCCGGTACGGTAGACAGCCGGTTCGCAAGCACGCAACCAGCGGTCCCTCCACCAACGATGATGAAGTCGAAGACACTGTTCCTCAGATCCTTCTCATCAGCCTTGGAGCGTGTGGCCTTGCGGAGTAGGTCGCTGCCTGCCACAAGCGAGGACAGCAGAAGAATTCGCATGAAGTAAAGACCTGGGTCACTGGAGACCATGGAAGGAAGATTATGAAGCAGACGATGGTAAAAGTGATAGTTTCGAATAGTGATAGTTAGTAGAAAAGATAGCCACTTAAAAATATAAGAAGATAAGATCAGTTATACAAAAAAAAACTATATATTATTTTTTTAAACAGATTCAACAGAATCTTTAAAAAAAGATTATTGCATGTAACAGCTAGGCATGTTTACTGAAACGGAAACATAAGTCTGGGAATCATAACACGCATGACAACGAAGCAGTGAACCAGTTAAATACTAAATGAATACCGTTCCAGTTAAAAATTACATAATTACTTACCTTATCGCCGCTTTGATTTCCATTATTAACACTAACGCCTACAACACAGTTTTAAAAACTTTTACACTTGCACTATCTGCTTTTAGTACTAGGCTTACACTGTCCACTGTATCAAAGGCTTTCTAGTAATCGATACAGTTATAGAGATCAAAAAGGACGACGCCCAGAATGAGACCTTGAAGGACACCAATCCAGATAATTTCTTAAACTTTTATCTTTTGGAATATAATATCTTCTATTTCGATACAAAATAGAAGGCACAACGCCTATCAGACTGGTTTGGGAATGAATGCGTATTTCTGGAAGGAAAGCGGCGCCGCGCATCGCTGGGCAAAGCATCCTCATTGCACACGCAGGATACGATTGGCTAATACGGCGTCAAATGTTTTCGAATGGTCTGAGGCAGGTGCGGTTCCGTAGATTGGTCAATATAGTTCAGTTTTAAAAGGAAACTATTGCCCGATTGCATTTTTTTTTTGTTTGTAGCAGCAACTTTCCTAGTACAAAATATTTTGTTGTATTCACCTTCTGCTACAGTAAAGTATAATATGACATTTTTAAAGTTTATTATGTTCTGTGTAATATGTTCTTTTTTCGATTAAGTAATTACTTAATTTTTAAATGTAATTATTTATTAGCAGACAGGATAAAAGATAATTATTATGTTTTGCATAAATTATATTGTGTAGTGCAGTTTATGCAAAAACTTATGACGTCCTATTATTAATTTAAACTCTTGGCCGAAAATGTTCAGTAAAATCACTGTTGGTACCTAACCTGTAGGCTCCTAATAGAAGGTAGTCCCTGCCTATTGTTTAATAACCTAACAAGGACATCAAGTCAAAAGGTCAAAACTCACATTATAAATAAGGAATTAACTATTTATTTGTAAATATTTCTTTGTAATTAGATGTATCGCTGCATTTGGTTGCTTGCACACCGCGTTACGTTATGTAGTCGCATAAATAGCTAATAGTTACTTAGAATAGGTACATTACATATAATAGACTGCTCCGTGGCTCATTTGGCATTGTTGTGGACTGAGTTAAGCGTGTGCATCTGGGTTCAATTCCCGGGCTGGGCGAATATTGATATTATGATTAGTATATCGATGTTCATCTCTGTGAGTGTTTCGGTAATCCTAGATACAGGTTCTTCCTAGTTATGGGCTCTGAGTGTGTGTTATTATCAATATATATAAAACTCTTCCGTTACTGACTGACTGACTGACTGACTGACAGACAACGCAGAGCCGAAACTACTGGGCGTAGAAAGCTGAAAATTGGCACTTGGGTTCCTTGGGGAGTGTAGGTAAGCACTAAGAAGGGATTTTCCGAAATTCCCACGGGAACGGGAAAAAACGGGATTTTTGTGTTTATGAGAAATCTGCGCGGGAAAAACCGCGGGGCAGCCTCTAGTGTGTTATAGTTTTTATTATTACAAAAATAGGCTTGTAATATAAAGTATTATTTATTTATATTATACGTTTAATATTTATACAGGTACTTAATTATATACCACAAATTATTGCTTTTATTAAATAAACTACTTTTAAGATTACAACAAAATTAAGGCAATTTTTACTTAATGGATACTTCGGTTTATAAATTCTGTATTTCGTAACTTAAAAGAAAAAGTAAATATTACTTAAGTACTTGGATGAAATCATGCCTCCGATCATGAAAAAAATGCTGTCAAAAAAAACTAAAAAATGTTTAACTAAGCTCTAAAATCCACGAAATATACCATAACCTTTTTCTTAACACAATAAAATAAATTCTCTTTCGAATATACTAAGTATATTGAAATAAATAATTTTTTTACATTGTGTCGGCGTCTAGTTAGACTTTGGCATCACGCAATCTGTTCCCTTTTCCACCGATAAACATAATCAATATTATAAAACTCTTCCGTTACTGACTGACTGACTGACTGACTGACTGACTGACTGACTGACTGACTGACTGACTGACTGACTGACTGACTGACTGACTGACTGACTGACTGACTGACTGACTGACAGACAACGCAGAGCCGAAACTACTGGGCGTAGCGGGCTGAAATTTTGCATGTAGGTGCCTTAGGGAGTGTAAGTGAGCACTAAGAAGGGATTTCCTGAAATTCCCACAGGAACGGGAAAAAACGGGAGTTTCGTGTTTATGAGAAATCTGCGCGGGAAAAACCGCGGGGCAGCCTCTAGTAATACATATTTTAATCATCACAACACTAATAAATATATCTAATTTTGTATATCACAATCACATTATTGTCATTTATTTTTCAACATATCACATAGTTCACATAAACTGTAAGTCTTATGATCTATTAGAGAAGTGATCTTCGGCTCCAAGTTGCATTTTCCGAATCTTGTCCTCAAACAGCTGTTTTCCACTTCTATCAAGAACCATCTATGATCGACCCCAACATTGGGGACCCTCCTAGTCCTAGTAAGCACTGCATCGTACTCTTTCAAAGGCATAAAGTGTTTATTATTGGTCAGAAAGCAGTCTCCACATTTCCGTAAAATCTTTTCAACTTTCAACACTTGACTATCCACTTTCAAGTAAATAAATGTATAATTCAACTTCAATTCGTCCTTGATGAAAGTGACACGGGTTTCCGGTAGCATTGCGAAGGATATGATGAGGTATAAGGTAAAGTAGCATAGGATAGTGGCAGACCGCTTTGCCAAGTAGCACATGGCATGTCGGGGCGGCCAGCGCGGCGCGCGGTCGCCGAGACACAGGCGAAAATCGATAACTCAACCATCCCTATAAACAAACTTTTTTGAAACAAAAAGCCACCTTACCCCATCGGTTTAGAGCTTAGTTTTGAATAGAAAACTTTCAGCCTGCTCAGAACTCTTAAGGTGACACTCTTGTGTGTCCTATTTCGTTCAGTTAAAGTCGACTTTGGTGTGTTTTTTTTTTGAATGAGTGGCGTGGTTGTGACGTCACAGTGACGTACGGTGCGTCGCGGGATGCGGCGGGAAAACAGCCGATGATGACGAAATAGGGTTAACATCCTTAATTTTAATCATCACCTCCTTACCACCAAAAGTTAGACTGGTCTAATTGGCTAGTTTCTATGACGAATTAGTGATTTAAACTTTGACTGCTCCGTGGCCCAGTTGGCAGTGATGTGGACTGAGGAAACGTGTGCACCCGGGTTCGATTCCCGGGCGGGGCGAATATTGATATGATGAATATCGATGTTTGTTTCCGGTCTGGGTGTAATGTTTGTCTCTGTATATGTTTCGGGCACCCTAGATACAGGTTCTACCTAGTTAGGGGCTCTGAGTGTAATGTGTTAAAAAAAAAAAACCTATTCTATTGATTTACACCAGGTTGTATTTACACTCTTTCTGTAGTAGATCCGTAAGTAAGTAAGTTTCCATTTGGTGCATCGAAAAGTAATTTATGGGTAAAATTAGTCGACCCGGCGAACTTCGTACCGCCTAACCTATTACTATATCGTGCATGGTAGGTATTATACTTATAAACCTTCCTCTTGAATCACTCTATCTATTAAAAAAACCTTATCAAAATCTGTTTCGCAGTTTTAAAAATTTAAGCATACATAGGGACAGACGCGGGAAGCGACTTTATTTTATACTATGTATTGATTGATGATGGATGATGGACATGAACTTTGTATACTAAATTAAGTAGTATCCATTTGAAAAGGCAACAGTAACTATGTCCAATGAATAAATCACACAAAGTTACAATAGATAAGGCTCTGCATTGCGCATTAAAACAGTTTTAGCTGTTTCATAGTTAGGAACAAGTTAGAAATGACCACGACCGTTAGAGAGCAGAGCAAGGCGAGGTCTCACTGCGCTAAACTAAGATAATATTTTCAGTTTGTCTCTCTAGGTATAAAGATGGCATATGAATGGATGGATGGATAAATCAATAAATACTTACAGTGTTATTCATAAAGATAAAGTACATTTTAAGTAACTTTACTGGAGCTCTACTTCTCTGGTTCGTTGTACGGTAAATACGTGACATCCAGTCTAAATTAACATAAGTCGAAATAACTAAAATGCTCTTTAACTTTTTATGAATAACAGGGTTAAATTATAATTCTTTTGAAGATTTTACACTTAACAACGTTAAAAGAAATATAATCGCAGATTTTTATACATCATGATAAAATATCTATAGATTATCTACAGCGTGTTTCTGAAAAGGCGGTAATAAATCAAATGAGGGATTCAGCTCACCATACCTAAAAACTTTCCCAAAGCAACATGGGTCGAAATCTCAAAAAAAAAACAGCTGTTCCATACATTGGTTCGATCATGTGACTGGGTTAATGTATTGGACGGCTTACTCAGTCCACATCACTGCCAAGTGAGCCACGGAGCAGTCAAATGATGACAATCACATTACAAATTGTGTAATTCATGTAATGACACATTATCAATATACAAGGTGTTTCTGACAAGGCGGTAATAAATCAAAGGAGGGATTCCGCTCACCATACCTAACAACTTTCCCAAAGCAACATGGGTCGTAATCTCAAAACAAAAATTAGCCGTCCCGTACATTGACCCCGTCAGCTGATCGAACCAATGTATGGAACAGCTGTTATTTTTTTTGAGATTTCGACCCATGTTGCTTTGGGGAAGTTGTTAGTTATGGTGAGCAGAAGCCCTCCTTTGATTTATTACATAGACATAGACATAGACATAGACAGATCTTTATTTACGCACACAAAACATACAATATTATGTAACAAACAACTAGGTAAGAAATACAATACACAAATAACGAAATAAAATTTACAAAATTATTGTAAGTGTTGTGGGCGCAAAATGGCCCCGACTCAGCGTATGTTGCAAGCAATGCAATTGCATTGATGCAACGCTGATGATTCTGCCAGAACCATAGGAGTGCGTGTGTTCTTATAATATACATTAAATATCAAGTAAAAATATTTGAAAGTACTAATACAAAACGAATATTAAGTGTTAAATTATAAATACAGTGTTTATAGTTTACATATAAAAAGTAATAAAAACAGTGTGATTTTTCTAGGGTGTAAATGTGTGGGTAGGTGAAAATAAATAAATAAATAAAAGTTATCGGTTATAGTGAGTGGAATAAAATACATATTATTTCACATACTGTGCATCTTGCGTTTGAGCGTGGAATAAGTATTTCTTGAGGTTAAATCTAAAAGTGTTTTTATTAGCGATCCTTCTGATAGGTGGTGGGATGTCGTTCCAGCATTTGGTAGCACTGTATGTGAAACTGCCTCGAAAAGCTGCTGTGCGGTGATGGGGTATGATAAGTGGTGGCACAGACAGTCTGCAGTTTCGCCGAGCAATACGCCAACTCAACCTCTCATAAAGGTAAGTCGGCTTTTTTGTTTTAATGACATCAAATAGGAGACATGCTAGAAACAAATTAAGTCTGCCTTCCATTTTCAGAATACCTGCGTCGTTTAAGAAAGGAGTGATGTGCGTGCGCGGTGGAATGTTAAAGCAGAAACGAGCACAGGCATTCTGAACACGCTGAAGGAGACGTTTAGTCTTTTTGAGAAGGCATGGCCCGTATACCCCCAGACAGTAAGCTAGCTTTGAAAGCACCAGTGAATCACATAATCTTACTCTCAGTTCAATACTTATATAAGGTCGTATGTTATAAAGTACACGCAGTCTAAAGAAACAGTTCTTTACAAGTTCTGTCACGTGGGCTTCGAACCGGAGATTTTCGTCCATGATAAGTCCTAGGTTCCTGGATTTAGCCACCCTTTCAATTGCCACAGAATCTACTAGAATACAGGGATTACTATTGATAATCCGTTGTGTTTGGGCTTTGGAGCCTAGAACCATGAACTTTGATTTAGTGGGATTTAAGACAAGGCAGTTTTGAGCCGCCCAGGAGACCACACCTTTCAAATCCTCATTCATTTTTTCAACAGAGCCGTTACCAGATATGTAAAGTTGTATATCATCAGCGTAAATATGATAGTTACAATGTGATATACAACCCGCTACATCTGCACTGTACAAAATAAACAGTAAGGGACCCAAAATAGACCCTTGGGGAACCCCGCGGCTTACTGAATAAAGCTTAGAACTATTGAGGGAGCCATCAGATCTTTTTAAATCAATTCGCTGCGACCGACCTTGCATATAGCTACCAAACCAGGCGACTGAGGCAGCATCAAATCCATAAAACGATAACTTGGATAGCAATAAAGCAGTGTTAATACAGTCGAATGCGCGCGAAAAATCTAATAATGTTAGAATGGAGGCAGATCCAGCGTCTTGAGCTGTGAGGGCACTGTCTATTACATCAAGCAGCGCTGTGCTGGTACTACATCCTCTCCTAAACCCAGACTGCTTAAGGGGCAAGATGTTATTAGACTCACAGTAAGCCATCACCTGATTATAAACAACCCTCTCTAATATCTTTGAGAAACAAGGTAGAATGCTGATAGCTCTTAGCTCCGACGCATCAACCGGGTTTGCTTTCTTTGGAATAGGTGTCACGCAAGCCAGTTTCCACAGCTCAGGAAAGGTAGAAGACCTAATTGAGCAATTTACAATAGCTGTGATGACTGGCAGAGTGTGGGGTAAGGTCAAAAGCAACATATCCAATGAAACACCGTCTACTCCCGAAGCACCAGATTGAAGTGATACAATAATTCGTCCAACAGTCTCCTCGGTTACCAAATGCATAGAAAATGAAGAATTTGAAAACCTGTGCCATTCAAAATAACTTAGGGTTGAAATATCAACGCTATCAACGCCCGGAACCGAACTAAAACAGTCACCAATTGCATTGGGGTCATCAAGATGATCCGGAAGCTCATGCTTAGGCTTGATTTGCGGAAGAAAAGAGTTTTTTAGGTTGCCCCATAGAAGTTTTGGATTTTTTAAATTTTGGTTAATGTTATAAGCGAAATATGATTTTTTCTCGAAATGAATTGTTGTATTAACCATATGTTTTAGGGATTTATACTGCTCCCTGTCATAGTCACTCTTAGTACGCCTGTATTTGTCGTGGGCCTTGTCCCGAAGCGTCATCATGAGTCTGACATTGGAGTTAAGCCAGGGTGCAGGTTTGTCCCTAACCGTAATGGTTTTCTCCGGAGCGTGTTTATTAAATAAGCTTATGATAAAATTGTTAAATGTAGTCACCATGTCATTAATATTTGATAAGAGAAAAATTGAATTCCAATTAAAATTAATTAAATCATTATTAAAACTATTTATATCTATAAACTTGATAGGCCGGTAAGTAATTTTCCTAGGAGCCGGTCGTCCCTTCTTAATTTTAAGCGTCATTGATACAATCGCATGCGCACCTAGCGTGGGTATGTAGTCAACGGTCGCTTTGTGCACGTTCGCATCAGTGCAAATAATATCTATTATTGTTTGACTGTGTGACGTAAAATGGGTAGGTTCCAAAATGCAGTTTTGTAGATTCATGTAACTTAAGAATTGATTTAGATTTATAGTTTTGCTGTCATTAGTATCTAAAAGGTTAATATTAAAATCCCCAAGTAGAATGGTTTTGTGAAAATGTGGGAATGAAGCTATTGTTTCCGTTAAGGTATCAAAAAATTCACTGTCTGGAACCCATCTGGGACGGTACGCTGTACCGATTAAAATATTCAAGTGTTTTATTTTAACCGAAAGCCACATTTGTTCTATATTGATGGAACGTATATGAGTTAAGGTACGCGCTGATACGCCGCGTTTAATATAGAAACCCACACCGCCGCCTTTTGACTTCTCGCATTCAGCTGAACGCGGTGCGTGTCGTAGTCGGTAGCCGGGTACCGTAGGAGCGCGCACCTCGTCACCGCCGCGCAACCACGTCTCATTCACCGCTATAATATCAGGAGCTAAGCGATCGACCGCGACAATGAACTCATTGTGCCTGGTTCCTAGTGAGCCAGCATTAAAGAGGCTAACTGTGAACATTTTGGTATTCATTTATAAATATATTTACTGTAGATTTTGTGTGA
Source organism: Euspilapteryx auroguttella (assembly GCA_951802225.1). Lineage (NCBI taxonomy): Eukaryota > Metazoa > Arthropoda > Insecta > Lepidoptera > Gracillariidae > Euspilapteryx > Euspilapteryx auroguttella. The sequence continues at coordinate 10,491,743 of OX637656.1, forward strand.
TCGAAATGTGTAAGTTAATATGACGTGTATATATAAAGTGTAAAAATGTTTCAACAAAAAAGTGTGTGTGAGTAAATAATTAGATTATTACCGCCTTGTCAGAAACACCCGGTATATAAAACTCTTCCATTACTGACTGACTGACTGATTGACTGACTGACTGACTGACAGACAACGCAGAGCCGAAACTACTGGGCGTAGAAAGCTGAAAATTGGCACGTGGGTTCCTTGGAGAGTGTAGGTGAGCACTAAGAAGGGATTTCCCGAAATTCCCACGGGAACTGGAAAAAACGGGTTTTTTGTGTTTATGAGAAATCTGCGAGGGAAAAACCGCGGGGCAGCCTCTAGTTCAAACTATCACAAAAAAGTTAGACCGGTCTAAAATCGCCAATTTGTATGACGAACTAGTGAATTAAACCTAGTCTAGTGATTTAGACCTGGTTTAACTCTTTTTGTGGTAGAGCCGTAAAAGGTTTAGCTAGCTAACACTCTACTAGCTCACAATGCCGTGCGACCCTTACACCTCGATGTTATCCCACTGTAGAACTAAGGCCAGTTTAATATCCGGAGGCCTCAGGGCAGCGGTTAAATCATGCGACCAGTAGCCGATGCTTATCGGTCACTGGGGTAGGCAGAGGTAGCGGGTTCGACGCCCGGCCGGGGCTTCCGGGTTCGATAGCTATGATTTGTCGCCTTAGATTTGGAGCAAAGATAGAGAAAGTAGGCTTTAAATAAATATTAGTGGTTGTTTGAAATACAAAGTTGGGCAAAAAAATAGTTTTAAACATAAGTATTACAAAGCGCGAAGGCAGAGAGATTTTATTCGTAGATAATTCCCGATATCTTTTTACCTAATTATTCATTAGATAGAGGTAAGTAATTACTAACTTGCTGAAAATTATTGCAGAAATATAACTTAGAATTGAGAAAAAAGTTAAATTACATAAGTCAAGTCTTCCAGATCTTAAATTTTATATCCCAAAAAATCTTACGGGGTCTGAGAATTGAATTTTGCGTTTTGTTTGAAAGAAAATTGCGTCGGCGAAGATTTATCGATAAATAAATACAGCAAGCGCCATCTTTCGACAAGTAGCAGAACGTGTAGTCTCCAACTTTTCACACAGGTGGCAGCACAATACTTGCGATGAAACTTAACTGCTACCTTGCGTGAATGCTAAAAATAGCAATGCAGTAAAATTTAAATCATAAATCTTTACAGCAGTTAATCGAGTAATAATCGGTACAAAGGGGCGATTCCTCAGGGCTTGTTAATTGCTTGAACCGGGGAAGGTAAATGAAGGGTATAGACATTTGGCTGATTTATTGGGAACTTCGCATGCACTGCGGGACCTTTGCATATTGTGTTTGATACGATGAATATTACATTACTGTATATGTTGCTGTAAAAATGTAAATAAAATGTTGTTCGTCCGCTACGTAGTGACGCCAAACCATGGCAGAAATAAAAAATATGCGTCTGATAATGCCCCAGGAAATTATGCTTTGGTCACACGAACCCGTTCGCGCCTTGTTAAGAGCCAGTTTACAGTGATGCTAGCGCCATTCGCGAAAAAAAATTATATCTTCTAAACTAAGGCAAATATCAAAAATGTGGCACAGTATGACACTAGATAATGTAGCCTAGTATTTTTAGGGCACTGTTGTATAGATTTTAGGTTAAAGACCAAAGAAAGCTACAAAGTTTTGCTAAAAGTGGCCACTTTTAGCAACAATCTGTGTATAATTTTGTTCTGACTACTTTTACTGTGCTCAAAAAATACTAAGCCAGATTATCTAGTGTCATACTGTGCCACATTTTTGATATTTGCTTTAGTTTCGAGAATATATATTTTTTTCAAAAATCACGTTGTGGTTGTTTTCGGTTGGATAGGACATTGCAGGCTTGAATCACCTGATTGTCCGAAAAGTAAGATGATTCCGTGCTTCGGAAGGCACGTTAAGCCGTTGGTCCCGGCCGCAGTAGTGGTCGTTATAACCGCGGCGACAAGCTGGCCCCTTGTCACGTTGGTAATAAAGCATAAACTCGGCTAAACGTGGGTCCGGCTCTTGAGCTGGTACCTCTGCCTAACCCTTCGGGGAATAAAAGGCGTGAGATTATGTATGTATGTATGTATATTTTTTTCGAGAATGTCGCTAGCATCGCGGTAAACTGGCTCTTAATATCTTCTAAACCATGACTGAAATAAAAAATATGCGTCTCATAAATGCCCTAGATAATTCTGCTTTGGTCACACGAACCCGTTCGCGCCTTAAATAAATAGAGGTTTGTTAATAATTTTTCAACACAATCAGCTACTAGAAAATTTCTAAGGGCAAAGACGGATACAATTGACGAATCAATTGATAATTATTTCTGGATTTCGTTTATTTCTTAGATAAATTCTTTTAAAAAAAAATTTAAGGAAACTCAAAGGTCAAAATTCATAATTTTCATTAAAAACCTTCGTCATTTTAACGAAAATACAACGTACTACTTGATTTAAAATTTCTTACTTGCATTGCATACAGTTTACAACGCCTGAAACAATACTTCCCTGCCTTAAAAGGGACCTCATCCTTATCCTTAATAACAACGTCTTTAAGTCTGCCCACCCCCTTCATAAGCTGGCGCGAGGGTTGGATGGGAGATTAACAGACGGACAGACGGTCGGACAAGATGATTTTAAAGTGCCACTAGCTAGAGTAGAGTTAGGAAATTAGAGACTTTAGCATGTTTTTTGTTTCGTACCTAGAACACTTAGTAAAGTAACGTTGTTTTCTAGTCGTTACTGAAATATGTTTTTTTTTTATTCATGAGCCCTATTTACTCCCATAATACAGCTAGCTACTATACTTAGTGTTGCTAAAAGTTGCCAATTTTGGGCAACAATCAGTGTAGATTATTTTGATTTTCTCATACAAGTTACCCTAACCGGAAATCTTAATTGCAAATACCAATTACGTCTTGTTTTTTGTATTATTAGCCGTTATTTCTACAGAGGTACAGTGGCGGTCTATGACGGTGTAACACTTTCGGGTTTTCTGTATGAAAAATAACTCTTGTTCTTTAGTAGTACAGTCTAGGTCGCACGAAAACATAGACAAATCTGTTACGCCGTCCTAGCCCTCCACTGTACCTATTAGTCAAAACATGGACTAATATAAATTGGTCCATGGTTAAACATTATATTTCAATTATTGTGTAGTTTATATTAATTGTATGTAAGGCGCCGTTAAGTTCGCCGGGCCGGCTACCTAATACCCATTCTACAAAACAATAAAATTTTAAAATATATAACTCTATAGGCAACGGTCATTCTGACAAATCAGTGGCATCCAACAAGATAAGAGAAAGACTTTGGCCACTTCAGCGGAAATCCGGGGAAATCCCGGGACTTTACCGGGATTACGGGATTAAGAGACACCAGGTAGGTACAGTCACGGACTAGGAGGCCGTAACAGATTTGTCTATGGTTTCGTCAGCCCTAGACTGTATTATCAAAGAACAAGAGCTATTTTGCAATACAGAAAAACCGGAAGTGTTACGCCGATCGTGTCCGCCACTGTACCCAAGTAAAAGGTGTGCGGGACGGGAACATTTTCTGTTTTCCAAAACGACTTTATAGGATACTGGCTGTGATACGGCGAACTTTATACCACCTTACTTTTAAGTTTACACAATATTTGACTGCTACGTGGCTCAGTTGGTATGATGTGGACTGAGACGCGGGTGCACCGGGTTCGATTTCCGGCAGGGCGAATATTGTTATGATGAATATCGATGTTTGTTTCCCGGTATGGGTATATTGTTCGTCTCTGTATATGTTTCGGGCACCCTAGATACAGGTTCTTCCTAGTTAGGGGCTCTGAGTGTGATGTGTTATTATTATTTGTGTTATTATATTATTAAATAGAGCCTAATGTGCTATCGCAAATCAATTTCAGGATGTGTAATTATCTCATTAAAAAGGCTTAAATTAATTAAAACACTAAGGTACTTGCCATTCAAATGTAGCGTCCGTCAGTGTTTTTAAAACAAACAATGTTAGCAGTCCAGTAAAGTTCTTACCTGAAACAAAAACAGAAAAAAAAAAAAATTAGGAATTCTGTGTCATTCATACGGTAAACCTAAAAGTATGTCTTTAATCTACATGTACAGTGCACATAAAAATTAACTCAGTTAAAATTTGGTAAGAATTTTTTCAGCTTTCGCCCAGTGTATCCATGCCCGTTCTCGATGCTTAGTTATGGAAATGAAAATCACTTTGACTGGTAAACTACTATGGATATTAGGATAACAATTAACATTGAGTTTTATGTTTATTCTGCCGTCAGACTTTAACAATAATGAATATTACATGTTAAAAACATTTTCATTGCCATAGCCATATTGGGAATGCAGAACGACAACGACAATACGCTAACGGATTTTGCTGAAACTCTCGTAAAATAAAACTTTCATGGCAGCAAGTGACAGAGACGAACTATGATCAGACATCCGACAAGATATATTTGGTTGCAAACTTTATAGAGGCTGTATATTGAAAATTCCACAGCCCACGAATTCCCGCCAAAAGCGCGTGTAATTAAAAACCTCGGACACGGTCGCACGCGATAAATCCGGCGGGAAACAGCCGATAAGTTGGACTGCGGCCAGCCGATAGCTGGAATTTATTTTATTTTGTTTTACTCTTTAACTACAAATTGGGAGAGCATTTTATGGTGCAACAATTAGTGCCCAAAAATATTTTTTCCAAAAAAAAACCTTTTTTTTTAAATTATTGTACAGCTTGGCAACGGTGTCTTGATACGAAACCATTTTTATCTTATGATGGAAAACCTTAAAAATTATAACTCCTAGTAATGAAACAGAACATGATTTTGTTTAATTTTTGATTTTGACTAACTTTGGGCTTAAATAGTGTTTTATTCGGGGAGAAATTAAATAAAAATTCGCGACGTCGGCGGCGGCGGGGGTGTCATGTGGAATTCAAGCTCGCAGCCTAGCACTAATCTGACGTTACAGCGGATTAGAGACTAGAGACTGCCACGGGCCGGCCAGGGACATCGGCTTACCGCCAGTTTAGGAATCTCAGAAAACAGTAAAATCGAAAGAATACACGTTCATTTAAAAACAAAAATGTTTTAAAATAAATCATTTGTTTGTTCTCACCTAGTTCTCACGAACAAACTTATTCTAAAACTAACAGTATCATCCTGCTATTTTGCCAAAAAAAAAATTAACAAGCTTTATTTCGGAACAGTTTGCTTTAAATGGCCAGTATTTTATTGGTTTTTCACTGCACTTGATACTCCTATCACGCGTCATCATTTGGGCGGGATTGATAACGCGACGCAATATTCACTTTCAGACAGTTACAAACAGAATTGATTGTTACTTAATCGCTTTAAGCTCCATCCTATGTGCGTGGCAAGGTGTACTACTGTGTAAACCACGCACGTTTGTCACAGGATCAGCTCGTGTTAACCAGCCTTATTTAGTGCTCGTCCGATCGAGTTAGTCTGCAATTCTGATCAACGTTTTGATATACCTTGGTAATAGCAGGTAGTAATTTTAACAATTATTTGTATTTGGTTCTAAGTCACATATTTGAATCCAACGGAAGTGCATAAAAAATAATTACGGATTTTTTTCCGTAAACACAGGGAAGCAAAGCGATTATAGACTACAGAAAATGTGCAATACTTCACACAAAATACCTCTACATTTTGTTAAAATTTCATCGGCCTCAGAACAAAAAAGTAAATCTAAAACTAAGACTAACATAACAATAATCTCACGCCTTTTTATTCCCCGAAGGGTTAGGCAGAGGCACCAGCTCAAGAGCAGGACCCACGTTAATTTAGACTACTTGAGTAAAAATCCAGCGTGGACCCGCAGCCTTGCGCAGATCATCCGTCCATCTGGTCGGTGGACGTCCTACGCTGCGCTTGCCGATCCGTGGTCTCCACTCGAGAACTTTTCGGCCCCAGCGGCCATCTGTTCTGCGGGCTATATGACCTGCCCATTGCCACTTCAACGAGCTTATCCGCTTGGCTATGTCGGTGACCCTGGTTTCTCTGCGTATGTCCTCATTTCTGATTTGATCCCGCAGAGAAATCCCGAGCATAGCCCGCTCCATGGCTCGTTGAGCTACTCGGAGCCTGTTCATAAGCCCTATAGTGAAGCACCACGTTTCAGAACCGTATGTCATCACTGGCAGCACACATTGGTTAAATACCTTCGTCTTCAGGCACTGAGGAATATTGGACGAGAAGACGTTGCGTAGTTTCCCGAACGCGGCCCATCCGAGCTGGATTCGGCGATTGACCTCCTTCTCGAAGTTTTGGATGCAGGCCACCTGCGATCGGTACAGATGGAGAGCCTTGAGGGAGGCCTATGTCCAGCAGTGGACGTCTTACGGCTGAAATGATGATGATGATGATGATGATGATGAGTAAAAATAACAAAATCTGAAAAAAAAAATCTTGATAGTTATAAACTATTTTAGACTAACCGTGTTATTCATAAAGATACAGTAGATTTTAAGTAGCGTTACTGGAGGTCTACTTCTCTGGTTTGTTGTATGGTAAATACGTGACATCCAGTCTAAATTGACAATATACGTCAAATAGCTAAAATGCTCTTTAACTTTTTATGAATAACAGGGTAAGTATTTATAAACCACGAATAACTTTAAGTAGGTACCTATTTTGTGGTCAATTCATGCTATTTCGAATACAGTATTAGTATCATCTACAAATGCAAAGGATGGGTTTTCTTTTCAGCTAAACATATTAAGCTAAGCATTAGCGCTGCATAATCCAACCGCTTACGGACACGATGACCTTAACAACCTGTAACTAGCTCATTACTAGCTCAATGATTCAGTTTTTTTCCGAAGACTCATTCACCACTTCAATACCTTTTAATTACTACCAGAAAGTACTAATTAACTCATTCATAAGGCAACTGATATTCAAGAACATAACCTGACTTAAATTTCTCATATAAAAGAGGTGTGAAAATGATTATCACTTCACACCTAGTTTAGAAGTTTGACCAAAATGGTGTTGGCAAGATGGCGGCTCCTTTGCTTCCTGGTGGTGGGTCTTCTGATGAAGAGGGCAGATTCCTCGCAGGATATCATGAAGAAGATGACTGCTGGCTTCGCTGCTGCACTGGATAAGTGCAAGAGTGAGGTAGGCTACTGGCAATTTGTTTTGGGATTTGGAGAGTTCATATTCTAACTTCCAACTGCAGCAAGTTACATTACAATCGATTCGGTAGTTTTGGAGTTCCTTTCACAGATTAAAACGAACAAAAACGACCCACTGACCGTGAAAGAGTGGGCGAAGTAGAGGGCAAACGCTAGTTATATATATATCAAGATAAGTTGTTCATTCTTAGTTAAGTTATAGTAAGCATATTGCAGACCGCCTCAAAAGGTGGTCAGATGACCTCGGTGAAGGTAGCGGGAGAACACTGGTTGGGGTTAGCTCAAGACCGGTCGTATAGCGATCAATGAGGGAAGCTAATATCCAGCAGTTGACCTTCGGGTTTGATGATGACGATAATGAACCACCTCGCCTTAAATTATTCTACTTTACATTGCAAGACGTGTAATAAGTCCTCAACCTAGTATCAAAATAAAATAAAAAGTGTTAGAAATTGAATTTCGATCATGCTTTCGTAGCTGACAATCCCCGAGCACATAATGACGGACTTCTACAACTTCTGGCGCGAGGACTACGCGCTGGTGAACCGCGAGTTCGGCTGCGTCATCATGTGCATGGCCTCCAAGTTCGACCTAATTACCGACGACCTCAAGCTGCATCACGGGAACGCGCATGACTTCGCCAAGACGCATGGAGCTGGTCTGTATAATGTCACTTTTACCTTGTCATTCCTTGTGTTTGGATTTCAAAGTATACAGTTTACTTTGTCGTCTCAGTTGAATACGGTAAATATAGGCCTTGCTTTTCACCACCAAATGTGCTACCAAGATGAACATCCCCTTTTCCATTGGAAGCGCTCAAAACAGGAGAGCCTGGAAAGCGCTCACTAAACAAGCTGATCTTGTTGGTCACGACCCTCAGCCATGAGGAATCGACAAGAAAGAAGGCCTTTCCTACGGATCGCCATAGGGACAAACATTGTGTTGTAGGGCCGTAAGTGCCACGCTTGGTCGGCGTGTTGGTTATTGCAATATTGTTATTTACCAAGGTTGTTAATCAAGGACTCTACTGCCCGTCGTTTGAGTGTTCCCTTTTGCCTTTTACATCATCCATGAGCTTTTCCTAAAACATTATTTTAAAATAATTCGTAGCTTTTTACAATTAAATTTGCTCAACGTAATAAACTTTTTTTTCTATTTACTCTGACATAGTAGAATTGGTTTTTCAAATACCTGTAGCTACGAGAAAGCGTCCAATTACATCTACTTAAAAAAAATTTTTTTTACTTTCTCGACAAAAGCCTTTCTGAAAACCTCTCCACAAAACAGCTTCAGTAAACATAATAATAATAACACATCACATTCAGAGCCCCTAAATAGGAAGAACCTGTATCTAGGGCGCCCGAAACACACACAGAGACGTATATCACACCCAGACCGGAAACAAACATCGATATTCATCATATCAATATTCGCCCCGCCCAGGAATCGAACCCGGGTGCTCACGCTTACTCAGTCCACATCACTGCCAACTGAGCCACGGAGCAGTAAACATCTGACCTCATCTTATATTCCAGATGACACAATGGCAAAGCAACTAGTAGCAATAATTCACGAGTGCGAGAACCAAACCACCGCTTTAACAGACGAGTGCGACAGGGTCCTGGAGATCGCAAAATGCTTCCGGACCAGGATCCATCAGCTCCAGTGGGCGCCGAGCATGGAGGTGGTGCTCGAAGAAGTCATGACTGAGATCAAACAATAGGAGCTGATGGATGAGGATTTGTGGACAGCTGATTTCACCAACTATTTCTTAAGCTATGTGTAGGAAGTAGATATTAATCATCACGTTGAGTTTGATGATAATGATTTTGTGACAGAGGCAAATTAGTATGTGAAATAATGAATTAAATCTGACGTTTATAGGAATGACCAAGATAACAATGATTTTGTGACAGTAGCGAATTAGTTTGTAAAATATTTTTTAAAATCTGCGTAGGTAGTTAAGCATTGACAAAGAAACACTTTCTTTCCAACTCAATCTGCTTTTTACATTTACTTAAATTACTAGGGAATTACTTATATCCAATTAGAGCTTGCAATTATTCGAAAAAATTTGGTATTCGAATATTCGGTTTTTTTCGGGCTACTATTCGAATTATTCGAATATTATTCGAATAATAGAAAAAGAAGTAAAAGGTTAAGGAAAATTAGGTTTTTTTTATTATAATTGTCCCTTTAATTAATTTATAACTTTTTCTCAAGGGAACGGTCAATAATATTTTCAAATACAATTATTATCTTGGCCAACTTAAATTTTAATTTGTCTACCAGTTCCTCGATAGTAAGATAGTCCTGACAACGACGGTATCCCCATAGATGCCCTAAAGGCCAACGCAGATGTATAAGCCGATGTCCTTCTGCCCTTGTTGACAGCTATATGGGAAACCGAAGTAGTCCCTAACGACTGGACAGAAGGAATAATCCTTAAAATTCCAAATAAGGGGGATCTTTCGCAATGCTCTAACTGGCGGGGCATAAACTTGCTCTCGGCCTGCACTAAAATCCTGGCCAAAATCATGCTGAGCGGGTGGTGGACGTGAAGTTGAGAGAAGAGCAGTCTGGATTTCGTCCTGTAAGATCTTGCACGGACCAACTGAACCTGCAGCGAATAATTATGGAAGAATGCAACGAGATGCAGTGCGAACTAATAGTGGAATTCAAGAAGGCGTTCGACAGGATTAGGTGGTCCAGCATTTGGCGAGTACTTCGCAGTAAAGTTATACCGGACAAGTTGATAAACCTGATAAAAAACTTGAATGTGGGCTCCACCTGCAGAGTACTTCACAAAGGCCAATTGACGCAATCCATTACGTTTACAGCAGTCGTTAAATAGGGTTGCCTATTATTACCGGTGCTGTTTTTGCTGGTTTAGTACGACGTGATGTGTAGAGTTATCGGCAAAGGCAAGCGGGTTATTCCCTGGAACTCGCAGAAGTGTCTTGAGGACATAGACTTTGCAGACGACCTTTGCCTTTTATCTACAACACTGAGCGACCTTCAAGCAAAGACATACGATCTTGTGGTTGAAGCTGCAAAAGAGGGCTTCGTATTAATACGGCTAAGACCAAAGAAATGCGCATACACACCTCAGATCAGGACCCTCTGAACATTAAGGGTGAAGTGGTGGAGTGGTGAGCCCTACAGGAGGTACGGAAGCTAATATTGAGAACCGCATTAACAGAGCGCGGGCAGCGTTCGCACAACTGATACTACTGTGGCTGTAGGGCTCTCGTTATTACCAGACGGACCAAGCTTAGGAGCTTCGAGACCAATGTAAAATCAGTGTTGCTATATGGGTGTGAGACATGGTTTGTGAGAAAAGAACTGACCAATAAGCTCCAGGTATTCATAAACAAATGCCTGAGAAGGATACTAAAGATATTCTGGCCACAAACCATTACCACCTTGTCAGTATATTGCAATAAAATAAAAAGCAAATGTACCAGATTCTTGACTGTAAGACCAAATAGATGGAATATCCTGCCTCAGATGTTAACAAGATTTTTTTGGTTGCCTTTTTAATTCTAAACAAGTGATGACGTCTCGCCAAGCACGTCATCATTTCAGCCGTAGGACGTCCACTGCTGGACATAGGCCTCCCTCAAGGCTCTCCATCTGTACCGATCGCAGGTGGCCTGCATCCAGCGTGGACCCGCAGCCTTGCGCAGATCATCCGTCCATCTGGTCGGTGGACGTCCTACGCTGCGCTTGCCGATCCGTGGTCTCCACTCGAGAACTTTTCGGCCCCAGCGGCCATCTGTTCTGCGGGCTATATGACCTGCCCATTGCCACTTCAACGAGCTTATCCGCTTGGCTATGTCGGTGACCCTGGTTTCTCTGCGTATGTCCTCATTTCTGATTCGATCCCGCAGAGAAATCCCGAGCATAGCCCGCTCCATGGCTCGTTGAGCTACTCGGAGCCTTTTCATAAGCCCTATAGTGAAGCACCACGTTTCAGAACCGTATGTCATCACTGGCAGCACACATTGGTTAAATACCTTCGTCTTCAGGCACTGAGGAATATTGGACGAGAAGACGTTGCGTAGTTTCCCGAACGCCGCCCATCCGAGCTGGATTCGGCGATTGACCTCCTTCTCGAAGTTGGACCTACCTAACTGGATGGTTTGTCCTAGGTATACGTACTCGTCGACAACTTCGAGAACCGAGTTCCCAACCATAACTGGGGTAGGCAGAACATGGACATTAGACATGACCTTCGTCTTATCCATGTTCATTTTAAGGCCCACCTGTTGGGAGACTCGGTTGAGGCCTTCGAGCATCGTGCTGAGTTCCTCCATCGACCTTGCCATGACTACGATGTCGTCAGCAAACCGAAGGTGAGTGATGTATTCGCCGTTAATATTGATGCCCTGCCCTTTCCATTCTAGAAGTTTGAAGGCGACTTCTAAAGTGGCGGTGAACAGTTTCGGAGATATAACATCTCCCTGTCTCACGCCTCTGTTCAAGGGAATAGCCTTTGAATTCTGTTCCTGTACTCGGACAGACATGGTGGCGTTGCTATACAAACACTTCAGCACTTCGATGTACCGATAGTCAATCCGGCATCGTTGGAGGGACTCTAGCACCGCTCATGTTTCGACCGAATCAAAGGCCTTCTCATAGTCCACAAACGCTAGACATAGCGGCAAGCACGTAAACTTTAAAATTAGTGGTACAAAATATGGAATTTTAGGTAAAAACGAATATTCGAATAATCGTTTTTAATTTTCGAATATTCGATTGAGTAAATTATTCGAATAATTCGAATATTCGAATATTCGATTGCAAGCCCTATATCCAATGTGCCCTGCAATTCTATTAAATTAACATCCTTGTTTTTTTCCTAACCGGTCACTTATATTCTATTTTGATTTAAGTTGGTGAAAAAAGCATTATCTTAACTTCTTTGGCTGTGTTAAATGGATCATTGTATTGTGTTTGTTAAAGGTACAGTATTGTTTACTTAAAAATAAGTTGTCTTCTCCCAAGTCAAAAGCAGTCGTTAGGTTAGTTCGATTAATTTTTAACTTATGCTAAAAATAAAATAAATGTTGTTGAAGTAAACGTTGTTTGAAACTAATTCCTTTTTAATTTTCCAAGTCAGAAAAGCCCTATATTTCATACTACCTGACACGGCCAACTTCGTACAGTGGCGGTCTAGGACGGCGTAACAGATTTGTCTATTGCGTTGCGCCCGAGACTTTAATACCAAATGGAATTTTCTTGTGTTGTGACTTAAAAATTATTGGTAATATTATACCTAATTACTTTAAAAACTAGTGCTTTTCAGTTTTTTTCGGCCATTTAATTTTTTGATAAAAAGTTTTTTAAATTGTAAAGTACAGTTTGTTACCCCTTTCTTCTCTACGCTGTAAAATCATTGCGAAAGGGAGTAGAATCATTTGACAGAGGAGGGCTCGTTTGGGGGCGTCTCCAGGCGACCATTGTCGTAAGGCAAGGCAAACATTTGTTTGCCTGAGCCAATTGGTGGGCACCCTGAACTACCTCGCCACTATCAGTATAGGATACTATATGAAATAAGGTATCAATATAAATTAGATTAGTCTAATTGACTTTCAATAAGCGATATCTTATATCCTGTATTGAATAAATCATTTTTTACTTTTACTATTAATTTCTTTTTATTTAGCAAATTAAATCCGCATCTTAATATTTACGACTTTTTAAGGGTAAAGAAAAACAAAATAATAATGCAAAAACAATCAGAAAAGGATGGAAACAGTTGTAAGCATGTCACGAAGGGTTTGCTATAAAAATAAACATTTGGACCCAGGTGCTGCCGAGAAGGGGTTCGTCCTTTGAAAATATAGACGTAGATAGTGCCATAAACAGACGAGAAAATAATTTCTTTTTTGTAAAAAGGGACTTTGAATTAAAACTACAAAATCTCTCCCGAATGTAACAAATATATTTTCTAAGAACCAAAATCGAAAGCATCAAAATTGGTTCGACAAACATACAGGTCAAACATAGAACCCTCGTCTAAAAGACGTCGTGGACTTTCTTACAGATGGCGATTGAAGTACCTATGGCTCTTTTAAGTTTTAACACTGGGGAAGCTGCTACACATCCTTCTGGTGTCTTCTTAATCACCTTTTCGGACACCTATGCGAGGAGAGGAGATGAGGCGGTTTTATTTTATACCGCAACACACGGCACTTAATCTTATGCATTCAATCAAAGATTATCTAAATAACACTATCAGAGGTTATTTCGTAACTGCAAATTTTATTTAAAATCAAAATAAAATTGGAAGGCACATCTATGGAGCATCACAATCTACGCTACAAACGTGCAAACAACAGCTTTAGTTAAAAACCACTTTTCTTTTCCAAATTGGCCTATTAGGCTGGATTCGTTTCTAAAAGATTTACCGTTTCAGGATGGTTAAGCATACAACAAGGAAAAAAACATGATAAAATGTAACCGACTAAAGTGTTTCCACATTCATTTTAATTATTATTTAATGTCGTTAAAATATACATTTAATTGTGATATAGTAAGTGAAAGTTTATATTATTATTTTTATATTGTACTTAGGCGGTCTTCACACTGCCACGCAACACGCAGCGTGGCGCGTGAATGCGTATTCTAACGTTGATTGTAAGTACCTCCGTTTGTATAGAAACACGCGCAGTCCAACACACAGAAAATGCATCCACGCGCGCGCGCGTAGTTGCGTCGAAACGCAACATGCAGCGTGGTGCGTGGCAGTGTGATAACCGCCTTAATGGGCGCCTCGCGGCTTCGCCAGCGCATTTTTCCTTAAAACATTAAATTCCCGATTTTCCCGTGGGAATTTCGGGATCAAATGTAGCCTATGTCCTTTCTCAGGCTCTAGGCTATCCTTTTACCAAATTTCATTCTAACGGTTCAGTAGTTTGTTCAGGAAAGCGAGACAGACAGACAGACAGACAGACAGACAAAGTTACTTTCGCATTTATAATATTAATAATTACTAGTCGACCCAGAGAACTTCGTATCGCCCAGCCTTTTAGTATTTTGTGCATGTTACATATTATTGTATCATAGTTATAAACCTTCCTCTTGAATCACTCTATGTTTAAAAACACCGCATCAAAATCCGTTACGTAGTTTTCAAGATTTAAGCATACATAGGGACAGACGTAGGAAGCGACTTTGATTTATACTTACTATATATTGAATTATGGATTTTGCATTTAACCATAACTATACATACATGCATTTTTTTAATTACCTATCTAATGGATTACTTTATTAACGTAAAACTTTGATAAACTTAAACAATAATAAAAAAAGGGTGTGTTACCTTCATTATTTATTTACTTAAAGATACGACTCAGTATCTGGCTTGTTAAAAGGCCCGGGCCTTATTTGCACCTCCTTTCACAAATTCACACCACAAAGCTCACTATCTAGCCAGATAGCAGCTAAGTTAGTGCTAGATCCTAGCGGCTAGAACGAGCCTAGATAGCCTAGACGGGTGCAAATGGACGAGGTGTCGCCGCTCAACTATCTGATCGTTGTGGACTGATTTGGTTAACAGGTTTTTAGGTACTGATTCTGGATAAACTTAACTTAGTTAAAATATGTTTGTATGTATTTTTTATAAATATAGAATAATAATAATCAATATATATGTCACCGGAAAATAACAAGAACCGTAAATTTATAAATTTTCTAGGGAATTTATAAACTTTCGTAGGATTCTAAACGAGTGATAAATTGTATTATTTTACGCCTACATTTTCGTAAATTGATAAACTTACTAAACTCACTCGTAAAATAATAAGTAACCAATAACCAAACGCCGTGTATGATGAATTGAAATTTAACACAGAGCTACGAAAGTTTTAGCCATGACCAAAATGTTTTATTTTGGTAGAGTGAAATAGGGAATTTTAACCCCCTACTAGGTAGGTAGGTAGGTAGGTACCTAAAATACAAGGTAACTTTTTGATAAAATATGCTATTATCCCATAATAGCATATTATATCTGTCACCGTTATAGTGCGAAATACGTTAATGTGCTCTTTACCGGGCAATGTGCACATTAACTGTTTAGGTCAGTTTGCCTAGTTCATGTGCGTATTACCGGATGTCTCGCCGTTAAAGTGCGGAAAACACAAAGCTCCAAACGAAAATTCAAATCTAGGGCAAAATTGTAGGTTAGGTTAGGTTTGGCTTGTGATCTTTAACCAGCGTAGCGAGCGAAGCGAGCGGAGCTTGGGTTATCTGTGTTAAACTGAAATCTAAGGCAACAATTTTTTGAACTTAACTTAGTCGTTAACTCTGTTGAGAATAACATTTTATTTCGAACTCTAACGGATTCAGCCAGTTAGTGCACTTTTACTGAATTTCGAACATTAGCGGTCGCATATTAACCTATAAACCTACTTAGTTTTTAGTACCAGTAAAAATACTTTTAGTGTGATCGAATTGTTTGGCAAGTCTGATTGTACGTAAGTCTATGGACGCAAGCATTTTCACTGTCAACATCGACCAATCAGAGAGCAGTGTGTTATTTTCCGTATTTCAAAAAGCGTAAAATTAAAAGCTCTTCTTTGATTGGTCGATCCGTTTAGAATCTTACGGATTGATATCCGTTAGTTTATTAATTTACTACGACGCGTCGAAAATTTATAAATTTGCGAAAAAGTGGGCGTAAAATAATTCAATTTATCTCTCGTTTAGAATCCTACGAAAGTTTATAAATTTCCTAGGAAATTTATAAACTTGCGAATCTTATTATTTTCCGGTGACATATGTCAAACGCTTCCGTTACTGACTGACTGACAGACAACGCAGAGCCGAAACTACTGGGCGTAGCGGGCTGAAATTTTGCACGTAGGTTCCTTGGGGAGTGTAGGTGAGCACTAAGGAATTAATTCCCAAAATTCCCATGGGAATGGGAAAAAACGGGATTTTAGTGTTGTTGAGAAAAACGCGGGTAAAACCGCGGGGCATCCTCTAGTACCTGATAAAATTCCAAGATACTTCAATACATAGTAACAAATTCGCTTCCCGCGTCTGTCCCTATGTATGCTTAAATCTTTAAAACCGTGCAATGAATTTTGATGAGGTTTTTTTTAATAGATAGAGTGATACAAGAGGAAGGTTTATAAGTAGGTACGTACATAAGCAACAAAGTAATAGGTTAGGCGGTACGAAGTTCGCCGGGTCTACTAGGAACTAACGAAAATATTATATCTAGAAATATTAGTATGAGTTTCTGCTTGTCTCGGTGCCAGTCAAGTCCCAATAACATTATTGCGAGAATCAGGCCCATTCAAATACTTAATCTATTATTTTGATATTTTATTCCTACGTTTATGGGTTAGTTGGGAAATTCATTTATAGGCACAATTTGATCTTGATACTACATAAATAACTGTACCTATATTCGTGAATAAACTAGTAATTTTACGTTTTAATTAATTTTATTTTATTTCAATACTAGCTGTTCCGGCTTACTTCGTTACGCTATAGAATTAAGAAACTACAAAGACTTGGCTCTATAGACTATATTTTTTTGACTGCCAAGAATGGGCGAATAAAAAAAAAAACAACAAACCACCTGTCAAAATATGTAAACAACGGAAAAAACATTGCACCTTGGGTTGGTTGGGTTGGTTGGTTGCATTATTTGAGTTTAAGTAAGGATCCCTAATTTTTTTGAAAATCTAATATAGCCTATGTCACTCGGGGAAAGTGTAGCTTCCTGTAAAAGAAACTTACCACCAGTAAAAGAAATTTTTAAAACGGTTCAGTATTTCCGGAGCCTATTCGTTACAAACAAACAAACAAATTTTTCCCCTTTATAATATTGGTATAGATTACGTTAAATTTTTTGCTTCAACAGTTCTGTTGCCCCGCAGTGTTCAGTTGTCCCTATCCGTCGCAAGATGGCGCCGAATAAATTAAGGCTCAGAACACCCTAGCACCCTGTGTAACGACTAGATAAGCCCTGTGAATAGGCAACAACTTACTACGATCGTATTGAGATCGCCTGCAGACTGTAATTGGGATTGCTAGGGCATTGGTGTGGTCTGATTTATTTGTCTACGCCAGAAGGGGAGAGAGTTAAGGGGTTTTAAGGTAAGATAGAAGATACAATATGGTTTAGGTAATTACCAAGTAACCCCCCTCTCACACGGCAGTCCAGTTTTCTGTTTTTTTCAGGATCCCGTCTCATGTCGAATGTGTTTTGCTAACATTCACACAAGCATCCCGCATGCTAGCATACAAACCAAACGGGATCCTGCAGAAAACGGAAAACTGGACTGGCGTGTGAAAGGGGCGTTATTGTATCATCTCAACTAAAAGATGTACACTGGTGGGACAAAGATCCACGGATCGACCACAAGAAAACACTTGGCGAAGAAAACACATCTGGAAAATGCGGCGAAGATACGGATAGGTAAGCTATTTTGACTGTGCCCTCAGTAAGGGTTTGCCAAATAGAATAGAATAGAATAGAAAATGTTTATTTATGTTTATTTACAACAACACACACATACATAATAAATATTGCCATGATACGAAGGCGCGTTTAACGTTTGTTATTCCGTATGGATCAAAGCAGCGCCCCTAGTGGTAAGTAGTAAATCAATCAATCAAAATCAATTAATTCTTTATTCAATATAGGTTACAAGATATCACTTATTGAAAGTCAATTAGACAGTTAAAAGTTTATGCATAAAAATCACTTAAGGCGTCCATAAACTCGCTAGCAAACCGTACTAAGGTCTCTATAAAATCTATTAAAAAGGAGATTCTCAAACTTTAATGTTCAAGTCTGGATTTTTTCTTCTTCTTTTTCGCGGTACTTTTTTAAAAATCTCGTCGTTGGCACTGGCAGTCACGTGCACCTCGTGTCGTGGAGAAAGGCTAAAAAATTCTGCAAAGCGAAAATTTATTGCAGACTAAAATGCACTTTTCATGTTCCATTTTTCGAATTCAAAACTAAACATTTCAGGCCTTAAAACCTGTTTTAGCACTACTGTAATAGAGTTTAAAATGATGCAACTAAACTTAACTCACAAAACGCTAAGCCTAATTTGAGTCTTATTGCAATATCGTCAAAGTCCTTAGTGGTGTGGTAAATCATAATGTTGTGCAAACGACAGGATGATGTATTGCCTGCCATACAGGTTTCATTTGGTCGCATTATACGGGCTTCCCGAAAAACATGAATTTTTCATAGTTTCACGTCGAGTTGGAGCACCGAGCACTTACTGCTTTGTATTAGCTAGGGCTTTTTGTATTTGGAACTATGGTTTGGTTTCTTTATAATTTTGACAAGTCTTAAGACAAAAAGTTAGGAAAAACTGCCTGCACCGGTTTTACAACGTTCGATAACTTTCATCGAATTAGGGTAAAAACTCGTATTACGGCGGTAGTCAAAATTAAGTCACGTCAGATTGTTTCTTATATATCTGTTGTTTCTCCTAATTAAATACTTAAAGTGCGTAGTCAAAGCCGCTGGACGCACTTTAGTAGTTAAATAATACGTTTTAAAGTTTTATGGAACAAAAAAAAACGAATAGAATCAAACGCCTTCTACTTAAGGGTCCATATATCATAAATCATGAAGCCAGGACCGGAGCCAAAATGCCAGGGCAACCTTTCAATACCCCTCAAGGGTCCAGCCAGCCCTAGAGTCCTGTAATAAGGCCCATTGTATTCGTCCCACGTTTCTGATTGGCCTTGTTGCCCGCTCGTTGCGTCCGGAAATCGGAAACACTTTGGTGAATTCACTTTTTGTGAAATAAATGGGTTTTTTGTAAGAAACAATGGTATCTGGATTGGTTTAAAATTCCATTGCATGTTTAATAATAATAATAATAATAACACATCACACTCAGAGCCCCTAACTAGGAAGAACCTGTATCTAGGGTGCCCGAAACACACACAGAGACGAACATCACACCCAGACCGGAAACAAACATCGATATTCATCATATCAATGTTCGCCCCGCCCGGGAATCGAACCCGGGTGCACACGTTTACTCAGTCCACATCACTGCCAACTGAGCCACGGAGCAGAGCAGCAGTTTCTGGCAAAGAACGACACTTTGAATTTATCTTGTTTTCTTTATAATTATGTTTCTTTTAAAATTACTTAAATTTTATTTCCATTTTATAAATATAAGGTGCACAATATTTCGAGAAGGTTTGATAGCGGAGAAAAAATATCATACTTGCATAATATAATATTTTTATAAATGCGAAAATAAGTCTGTCTGTCTAAGCTCGTTTGCGCAATCACGCTTTTTTTTTTTTTATTTAGCCTAGTTAATGTCCCACTGCTGGGCAAAGGCCTCCCCCCCATTTCGCCAAGCCTTCCGATCTTGTGCCAACTCTGGCCAGTTCTCGAGGTGAGAGTCGAGATCGTCCCGCCATCTCCTCCTTGGTCTTCCACGTTTGCGTCTGCCACTAGGAACCCACTCGGTTGCGATTCTCGCCCACCGGTCCGGGTCCAAGCGGCAGACGTGACCAGCCCAGTTCCACTTGAGCCTGGCAGTCACCGCACCAACGTCAGCGATGCCGGTCTGGGAGCGCAAGGTAGTATTTCGGACGCGATCCGTCCTCTTCACTCCTAATATACTGCGCTCCATTGCTCGTTGACAAATCTTCAGTTTAGACTTTCAATCACGCTTAAACTTTTAAACTAATGTGGCTAAAATTTGTAGGTAATTAACTTTGAATCATGAGACGAAAAATTTTAAATTGGGATTTTGCAGTTTTAAACATTTACCCTCTTATTCATAAAAAGTTAAAGAGCATTTTAGTTATTTGAAGTATGTCAATTTAGACTGGATGTCACGTATTTACCACACAACAAACCAGAGAAGTAGATCTCCAGTAAGGCTACATAAAATCTACTGTATCTTTATGAATAAGACGGTTACAGTGTTTTTTTTTTATCTTGAAAAGTCACAATACGAGCAACTCTCCTACAATGCCCTACCGGAAGTGAAAAATGACTGTTTCCAGCGGGTCGGACGGAAGGGTGCGCCTGCTTATAATGTATTGAGAGCTGCTGACTCTAGCACCGACAAATAAATTACTTTTTCAAAAGGAAATAAATTGAATTTCTGAGGAAAACTGAATTGTGAGACTAGCAAATTTGTGTAAATAGCAAGTATATTATGTATTTAGGAGAGAAAATAGAAAACAAACTCTCGTATTTGACAATGGCGACCATCTACATCATGAGGACGATAATTATGGTCATAACAATTGAAAAAAAAACGCTAGTTGATCGTGCAAATGTTTTATGTAGATTTGTAAAGATTGTTTTGAAAGAGAAAATTGGTTGGCTTTTGGTCATATTGATAAAGTCCCGGGACGAGTCCCCGGAACTTAAAAAAATAGAAAAACAGGTCGATTCTAAGAAAACGTACAAAAGTTAATCGACACAAAAAAGCATTGTTTTTATCTGATTTTTTCATGCAAATATAAAAAAAAAACACCGTAACCGATTGTATCCAAAATTGCATTTTAATAACAAAACAACCCATAACGAATAAATAGCATGTTTAACACAAATCATAATCCACTTTATTTTAACCAATTACAGTTTCTCAAGTACCATTAGCGAGAAAAATGTATCCGAAACTTCGCATTGAGTTTTCAGCTCACGAGGTTCAGCGCCATCTATCATCTAGGGGCGAAGGCAATCCGTCACAAGTAATGAGTCTACTCTGACAGTTGCAGGCCTAGGATAGGAAACTTTATTTTGTTTGTTGTTTTTGACCGACGAAAAAAAAAGGAGGAGGTACTCAATTCGACACGTATATATATTTTTTTTTTTTAATGTATGATCACGCATAACTTTTTACAGAGTAGTTCAATTTTGATAATTCTTTTTTTAATCGACAGGGCATACCTTGAAGTTGGTCCCATAAAAATTTGGAAATAAAATTCCCACCCTAAGGGTGGGAAAATAGGGGTGACTTTTTGGTCGGCGGGTGGATTTATCAACTCACAAGTTGCATTTTACGTGTAACACTATACATTTTGATACCTACTTACAATATATTTTGAAATGAAATAAAATCAGTCGAAAGACGTCCACTGCTGGACATAGGCCTCCCCCACAAATCGCCATACCGACCGGTCTTATCGTCCCTGTCAACCATGTCGTCTGATCACCTTATGCGGAGTGACCACTGACCACCTTGTGGGAGAACAAAATAATAAAACCCTGAAAGAACTGAAAAGCATAAAATAAAACTTTTTATCAAAAAATAAAACCGCCGAAAAAAAAACTGAAAAGCATAAAATAATAATCGAATTACTAAGTTCTTAAAGTAATGTAGGGTATATACCAAGTAATTTTGAGTCGGCGCCACAGATTCCTCGTACAAAGACCATTAAATTAGGTACCTTAAATTTAAAGAAATAACCAAAATTCATGCGCCGCGCATCAATCTTTACGTAATTATGGAATTTGCTTGTGTGGCGCGCCGACTTAAAATTACTTGGTATATACCCTACATTACTTTAAGAACTTAGTAATTCGATTATTATTTTATGCTTTTCAGTTTTTTTTTCGGCGGTTTTATTTTTTGATAAAAAGTTTTATTTAAGTCCATAGTTTTTGCGTTCTCTTTTGTTTTCACGACTTGTTTTAGCAAAGATTAATTCATTCTTTTTTAACCGACTTCAAAAAAGGAGGTTATCAGTTTGACCTGTATGTATGTATTTATGTTTGTCCACGATTATCTCGCGTTTGGCTGAACCAATTTTGATGCGGTTTTCAGATAAGTATTTGTTACATTCAGAAGAAGGTTTTAGTACCTATTTTAATTGTTGAAGTTGTACCGGCTCTTGAGCTGGTGCCTCTGCCTAACCCTTCGGGGAATGAAAGGCATGAGATTATGTATGTATATTTTTCGAAACCAGAAGCAACCGATCGAGAACAAACAAAAAAAAAATATCTAGAGTTACATTTTTTCGCGCCATTCCCACTCCTCAAACACATCAACATAACAAAGTGCCCCATAAGAGAAAGAAGCCACCTGTGCCGTTATTATCATCGTCTCAACAAATATGGAGAAAACAACTGGAACAGATAAAAATTTGCATATAAACAATGTCGCGTGTTTTGGGGAATATTTTATTTTCCCCACTGGCAACACCGTAATATACGTGACAAGAATTGAGGCAGGAAATTGGCGGGAACACTTATACGGGGGAATTTTTTTGGGGAGACTGTGATTTTTATGCGATGAAGCAATTTCACTTTTGGGTGGGTTGTCTGGAAGAAATCTCTTTTATCGATAAGAAAGCCCATTGCACTCTGTATCTACAATTACCGTAATCATGCCATGGGTAGTATTTTTATCCTCTGAAAAAGTCGATGGTACTTGTAAATTTTCGGATGAAGACTTAAAAAATTCTACATGTGTCTAAAAGTGTGGCCACTTTAGGCAACAACATCAGAAGATAATTTGTGCCCTAAAATTATTAAGAAAGATGATATTTATTTTGCGGATGGCGCTAGAAATGTTGCAACCATAGATAAGAGAATCCGAAACTTTAGTGTTTAACAAACTAGCGGTACCGGTGAACTAGCCTTACTATTTTATACGGAAAATTAAATCAATCAATATATATAAAACTCTTTAGTTACTGACTGACTGACTGACTGTCTGACTGACTGACTGACAGACAACGTAGAGCCGAAACTACTGGGCGTAGCGGTCTGAAATTTTGCATGTAGGTTCCTTAAGGAGTGTAGGTGAGCACTAAGATTTTCCGATATTCCGACGGGAACGGGATAAAAACGGGATTTTTGTGTTTATGAGAAATCTGCGCGGGAAATACCGCGGGCCAGCCTCTAGTACATAATATAAAACAAAGTCGCTTCCCGTGTCTGTCCCTATGTATGCTTATATCTTTAAAACCATGCAACGGATTTTGATGCGGTTTTTTTAAATAGATATAGTGATTCAAGAGGAAGGTTTATAAGTATAACACATGCACAAAATACTAATAGATGAGGCGGTACGAAGTTCGCGGGGTCGACTAGTTATAAATAAAAAAAAAGAAGAATTGAATCAAGTACAGTGAAAGTGTTATGTGAAAGTAAAATGAAATAATCCGGTGTTATTATGATAACCACGAGCACAAATTAATGGCAAAAATGTGAAAAAAGATGTACTTAGTAACTGCACTTTTTTACCTTTGTAAATTAATGTTAAAACTAAAGCCTACATTTTCCCTGTGTAATCCGCCTGCCATTATCACCCTGTATACCATAAATTCTAGCTAGATCTAATTATACACACAAACTAATCATCGAGCATCTAAAGCAACAATGTCGCGTTCACATAATTCTATATTTGTTATATTCCTCTAATTATTTAATTCCCGACTGGACTGGGATACGTCACGTCATCCTCAATCATCAGGTTAATTAGCTCTGACTTGCTTGATTTGTAACTATTTTAACGTTCAACTTTAAAACATAAAAGCGATCTTACCTGTTACTTAAGAAGGTTCTTTATTGCTTGCAATAGCTTTATGACCTTTTGTGTCTGCGCAGCGGAAATGCATACACTACAATCTGTGCAATACGCCGTGCACACAAATCGTTGTCTAATAACATGCAATATTGTCCAAAAAAAAGTTTTCTTCGTAATATAATGTGGAGAATTCTTGTGAGGGCCTCGTTCGGCTTGCGTTCGCCTGACACTACAACGGTCGGAGTTCAAACCCAACATTTCGTAGAATTTTCTTCGATTTGGTGTTAAGTATATTAGTATGAAGGTGTGGTGGTTCGTGCTGCTGGTTGCCATGGCAACGAGGGTGCAGGGCTCTGCCGAGGTCATGTCTCACGTGACTGCTCATTTCGGGAAGTCTTTGGAAGAGTGCAGGGAGGAGGTAAGACCTAATTAGCTTTCCACGTACATGGTGTTAAAACTTTATGTTGATAAGTACAATGATTATGATTCTGCTCCTCATAAGCCTCATCATTTGGTTATTATAAACCTTAATCTTTATAACACTGAATATGATAATGTATTTTTGTATCTTTATTTGTATGCAATAAAGTGTTTTCTATTCTATTCTAATCTTATAAGCAAATCTTTTCAAAGAAAAGTCGCAAAATAGCCGGTGTACCAGCTTCGACACCATGATCTATGATGAAATCGGTTTCTTTCTTGAGTTGAGAGAACAGCGAAAGCGAAGGGAGGAGGTCCTTAAAGTAACACAAAGTTCAAAGGTATAAAAAAAACATGAAAACTAAAAAATCTGCCAGCGCTATGGCAGACAGCAATCTCGTTAACTCTAATTATCCTCATATCATCCTTCGAAATTCCGCAGATGTCCTTTATTTGACACTAGCTGTCTCGGCGAACTTCGTATCGCTCCGAACAATTTTGATATGGAAAAGTTTAATTGTTGTTTTTACTTACTTCCCCTTCAATTTTTCCATATTTTCTAACTTCGTATCGCGCCTTACAATTTTATAGGGAAAAACAAAAAAAAAATCCTTCCTTTTCCTTATTTTCTCCTTTTAAACCTTCTCTGGACTACTATGAACATTTCAAAACCAAAATCAGCCAAATCGGCCCGTATGTTCTCGAGTTTGAGCGAGACTAACGAACCACGATAATTTTTTTATATACGTTTAGTATATAGTAGAGTAGAGTAGATAGATAGTAGATTACATCATTTAAGCTAATGTTTGTTGCTTAGGATAGTTTCATGATAAGTTACTGTCTCTTATATACTATGACACTCTCTTCTTAAATTTAGGTTATTTTCAGAATGTAATAATAACACACATTTCACTCAGAGCCCCTAACAAGGAAGAACCTGTATCTAGGGTACCCGAAACTCACACAGAGACGAACATTACACTCAGACCAGAAACAAACATCGATATTCATCATATCAATATTCGCTCCGCCCGGAAATCGAACCCGGGTGCACACGCTTACTCAGTCCACATCGCTGCCACGGAGCAGTCAAAGCCTAGAATGTAGATAGTAAAAACGATTACTTTAGTCTCCTATAATGCCAATTCCAGTCAGGCCTCACTACGGAGGTGATGGAGGAGTTCCACCACTTCTGGCGCGAGGACTTCGAGGTGGTGCACCGGGAGCTGGGCTGCGCTATCATCTGCATGTCGCACAAGTTTGCCCTCCTCCAGGAGAACGCCAGGATGCACCACGAGAACATGCATGACTACATCAAGAGCTTCCCTCAAGGTAATCTTGGTTATTGATATAGGTAATTCGGATATATTAGATACGGCCCCAAGATGGGCGGCGGGAAAGCTTGAGGCACTGTGCCGCCGCAGCTCCAAAGGCGAGCCGGGGAGGGAACAACATGCTCTCCCCGAGCACGAGCTGATAGCAGCTGAGCGTGGGAAGAACTTCGGACGCCAGTAATGCGTGGTTCCCGGGGTCCTTCCCAAAAGCGCCAAGACGGCCGCCGGGGGGATTTCAGTGGGTGCGAGCCCCACATACCCCCGACGCTCCCCCGAGCGTCGGGAAATGCGATAGGCATTTCCCCCCGTTACAAAAAAAAAGGCTGAACTCGTTGAATGAAAGGGCTTTGCTCGGAGCTTCCTTCGAATCAGAAATGATGAGATACACAGAAGCACTAAAGACATCGACGAAGAATTGCAATCCTTAGGTGGCTATTTAATGGGCAGGGAATGAATGAATAAATGAATGATATCTTTATTGCACAAAAAACACAAAAACAAGAACATTATTAGTACAGTAAGTTGACATAATATATGAAATGCATATGGGAATATGCATAGTTCAGCAATGAATTGACTTCGCCTTATGCAAAATAGGATAAGTTCTTTACAATTAGGAGGTATTGTAGTTTCCTAGACTTTCAATAAGTGCAATTTTGTTTACTTGTGAAACACAATTGTGGTCAAAAAAAAATTTTTAAATTAAAAAACGGAGGTAATTTCGGAGCTTATACAAAATAAAGTTTTCGTCAGACATGCATCCCAAAATTTATACAGACTATGGGTGGTATTAATGGTAATGATGGTCTGGCAGGGTCAGACATCGTCTCAATTTTAGAGAGAGAGAGCATCTTCCTTGTTCTGTGGTCTCAATCAATATCAATACATAGTATAAAATAAAGTCTTTTCCCGCGTCTGTCCCTATGTATGCTTAAATCTTTAAAACTAAGCAAAGGATTTTGATGGGTTTTTTTAAAGATAAAGTGTTTCAATATGAAGGTTTATAAGTATAATACATGCACAACATAGTAATAGGTTAGGCGGTACGAAGTTCGCCGAGTCGACTAGTTAACAATAAGATATTATTTTCATTAGACTTTTTATTTTCGATATTTTCATGTTAACACAAGTTGCACTTCTATTCCAGGTGAGCTGATCTCACAGAAGATGGTCGACCTGATCCATGGATGTGAGAAGATTTACGAAGAGATTCAGGACGACTGCGACCGCGTCGTGAAGGTGACAGCGTGCTTCAAGAAAGGTGCCCAGGATGCCGGCATAGCCCCGGAGATTGCTATGATTGAAGCAGTCTTGGAGCTCTATGATTGATTGTAATATTGATCTATTGTTCTAAGTTGGAAGAAGTTTTTTGGTCATGTCCCTTTTTAGATAGATTTATTTAATTGCTTATAAATCACGTTTTAGAAGTGGTTGTGGTCAGTTTTTGTTGGAAAAACTCATGTGCACATCAGGGACATACGTTTTTACAATATGATTTTGCAAAATAAGGCTTCGACGATTTTGCACGCGGGGTCAAATACTATATCACACCAAAATAATACCAATAACTGTTTCGCCAAGAGCTGGAAAGTGTAGTTTTTTCGCTTTTCTGACACTTGCAATGGCTGATTCACAGACCTATAATTTGCATGGAAGTAATGGGAATGAAAAGTGGGACAATCTTATGCTCTTAATATTTATAAATGCAAAACTAATAAAATGGCCTCTAGTTAGATTTGTCCCATTGAACACTTCACAAAGGACCGGCCTCCATCCCGTGATGCTAAAAATTTTGAAATTATCCTAAAAACTTGAAATCAATTTTACAGAATTGCTACTGAAATTATTTTTATGAAGTACAAAAGCTGCTGACCTAACTTTAAAACTTCTTCCAACTATTAGGCAAAATTGACTATGGCAAAGTTTTCAAGGGCTGGTTATGATGTGATCACTACATTATTTACTAAACTTATTGTTAATTTTTATTGTTTGAGCAAAATACAATGAAATCTGATTTCAAATCATAACTATTTTTATTTTCTGTTTGTTCTATGGTATAAAAATCTAATTACTAACTCTTTATAACAAGTCACTATGACCTAGTAACTAGATCCTCGTTAATGCAAATTAGTTAAGTCCATTTAACGTATGTGTCAGGATCTACAGACTCGCGAAAAGAGTTCACATGTTTCTATTAAGTTTTCATAGAAACAATTTTTATTGAATACTGGAATAGCACTGCAAAATTCCCCCCTTTTTCTAACATGCCACAGTTTAATATCTGAATTTCTATCGCAGATATAAATAATAAAATATATGAATGAATGAATGAATGAATATATACTTTATTGTACTCAAATCTAATAATATGTTAACAATCAGCATAAAGTAAGGTGACAATAGGCGACCTTATCGCTTAAAGCGATTTCTTCCAGGCAACCTGTTTTTAAAAGTTGAAACTATAGACAAAATAAATACAGAGGTATGGCAGGAAGTGCAATAATATTAACAATATGACATAGTTTGTAAAAAAAATATCAAAATTAAATACCTACAACATACTATAAAATAAATAAACTAATACATATTTATAATATAAATACATAATATTAAACATAAATAAGTATATATCATAATATATACATACATACAATCCTGAATGACACCAGATAATGTAATCTTTAGGTACCCTAATGATCTACCGAGTATTGCCTAAAGTGCTAAAATTATTTGGTCATTCCGGATCATCATTATTTGTTACTAGTGGGCGCTTTGTCAGCAAAATTTTTCTTCAAACATAAAATTCCCAGTTTTCCCGTGGGAATTTTGGGATAAAAAGAAGCCTATGTCTTTTCTCAGGCTCTAGACTAACCCTGTACCAAATTTCATTCAAATCGGTTCCGCAGTTTTCTAGTGAAAGCGAGACAGACAGATAGACAGACAGAGTTACTTTCGCATTAATAATATAAAAAATGAATATGAAAAAATTCTAGATGAATAAAAAAAAATACTAACTTTAATAATAGCAATATAATAATTACACATCACACTCAGAGCCCCTAACTAGGAAGAACCTGTATCTAGGGTGCCCGAAACACACACAGAGACGAACATCACACCCAGACCGGAAACAAACATCGATATTCATCATATCAATATTCGCCCCGGGTGCATACGATTACTCAGCTCAACTTTGTTTTCACCGTTAAAGAGTCAAATTTTGTGACAAATAATATTAGTACTACACACCACAGCACACCAGCTTATAATATTGGCTCTGTTAGCCATTAGTCTTAACGCACCTTAAAAAAAACTTCATAATCACACAGAAGTTTGTTTAATCAAACCCTTTTCAAACGACCGTTATTAGCACTTGGCTAACGAGACAACCACCGCAGCATGCATGCATACATGCAATTAAAACTGATATAAAACCTAGTTAGGAACCAACTAGTGATGGATTAAGCCATGGAAGTGACGATGTTCAGGCTTGTGGCTCTAGGGCTCGTGTGCCTTTCGTTGGGGAAAGTGAAGGCATCTCAGGTGGTTATGAAGGATTTCTCAGTTGGATTTGTCAAGGCTTTGGAAGACTGCAAGAAGGAGGTAAGGTTTTTATCGCTAAATATAGGTAAATTGTAAAGCATATGCTTGGAGTTTCACAGCGTGATCGAATCAGAAATGATGAGACAAACAAAAGAAACATAAACATGGACATAGACCCCAAAAATTTCTAAAGTAACGAGGCGCAATTGGCAGTGCATATTCAAAGAAAAAAAGACAACCCACAAGGTGGTCGAATGACCTGGTAAAAGATGCAAAATACTTGGGCAGATCAGTGGTAGAGCCCGATGTCCAGCAGTGGACGTCTTTCGGTCAAGCTGATGAAATTGTATTGAAATTAATATTTTGTAATGGATTGTTTGATTAATTCACGTTAAAAAGTAGATTTGAGAAAACTTACCTATATTTCGTAGTAAGTGCTTAAGATACCTATGAAATCAATCAATATATATAAAACTCTTCCGTTACTGACTGACTGACTGACTGACTGACTGACAGACAACGCAGAGCCGAAACTACTGGGCGTAGAAAGCTGAAAATTGGCACGTGGATTCCTTGGGGAGTATAGGTGAGCACTAAGAAGGGATTTCCCGAAATTCCTACGGGAACTGGAAAAAATGGGATTTTTGTGTTTATGACAAATCTTCGCGGGAAAACCCGCGGGGCAGCCTCTAGTCAATATATATAAAACTCTTCCGTTACTGACTGACTGACTGACAGACAACGCAGAGCCGAAACTACTAGGCGCACAAAGTTGAAATTTGGCATGTAGGTTCCTTAGGGGGTGTAGGTGAGCACTAACCGTCTTATTCATAAAGATACAGTAGATTTTAAGTAGCGTTACTGGAGGTCTACTTCTCTGGTATGTTGTATGGTAAATACGTGACATCCAGTCTAAATTGACATACGTCAAATAACTAAAATGCTCTTTAACTTTTTATGAATAAGAGGGTAAGAAGGGATTTCCCGAAATTCTCACGGGAACGGGAAAAATTATGTATTTATGAGAAATCTGTGCGGGAAAAACCGCGAGGCAGCCTCTATTTGAAAATAAAAGAGCAAAAAAATATGATTTGCAATGAAATAATATTTTAATTGTTCATAGATATCTAAATAATTCCTTCAAATTCACAATTTAGATGGACCTCCCGGACTCAATAATGGCAGACTTCAACAACTTCTGGAAGGATGGCTACGAGGTCCAGGATCCGAAGACTGGATGCGCTATCATCTGTCTGGCCACCAAGCTGGACCTTCTGGACCCTGACGGAATGCTGCACCATGGGAACACTCATGAATTTGCCAAAAAGCATGGAGCAGGTTTGTTTTGGTTGTTAGGTTTTTTTGGTGTGAAGGAAATCTACTGAATATTTTAATGTCATTGCTACTTAGCTTGTGTAAATGTCACTAAATTACAAGTGGCTTCCAATGTCTTATTCTGTCGTCTGTGGGTAATCCGAAAAACGTTTTTTTTTCTTCAAATATATTGAGATTCCGTTTTTCGGATCCACATAAAGAATTGAAAACGCAAAATTGCTGCAGATGACACACCCACATAGTATTGTGTTATTATAAGAAACTTGTCCCTTTTTTTTTTTTTTTGTAACGGGGGAAATGCCTAACGTATTTCCCGCATTACTGGCGTCCGAGGTTCTTCCCACGCTCAACTGATATCAGCTTCGTGCACGGGGAGGGTATATTGTTCCCTCCCCGGCTCGCCTTTGTAGCTGCGGCGACACAGTGCCACAAGCTGTGCCGCCGCCCATCTTGGGGCCGTTTGATGAGTGTGTCGGGCCCCCGCCCTTCACACCCACGGCTCCAAAGACCCCTTTTAGTCGCCTATTACGACAGGCAGGGTATACCGTAGACCTATTCTTACGCCCGGACCTACAGGGCTTAAGAAACTTGTCACTTAAGGTACAAGTTTCTCATAATATTCGTTAACAGCGTGCAGCGTGCCGGCCTCGTTGTTACGCCATATCAATATATATAAAACTCTTCCGTTACTGACTGACTGACTGACAGACAACGCAGAGCCGAAACTACTGGGCGTAGCGGGCTGAAATTTTGCATGTAGGTTCTTTAGGGAGTGTAGTCGAGCATTAAGAAAGGATTTTCCAAAATTCTAATGGGAACGGGAAAAAACGGGATTTTTTATTTTATGAGAAATCTGCGCGAGTAAAACCGCGGGGCAGCCTCTAGTATCTTCTAAACCATGGCCGAAATAAAAATAAATGCGGTAATGATTCAAAAGATAAATCTTGCTTGGGCACTGTTGTGTAGGTTTCAAAAATACTTGACCTCGTATATGACCTCCCATACGAGCATCCAATAAAAATAGTGGTAAAGTGGCGGTCTAGGTGACCGTAACAGATTTGTCTATGGTTTCGTCAGCCCTAGGCTGTATTGCCAAAGAACAAGAGCTATTTTTTACATACAGAAAAACCGGAAGTGTTACGGCGACCTAGACCGCCACTGTACCTATAATTTCCTCTAAAATTTTCCAATAATTAATGATTTATCCAAATTCCAGACGACGCGATGGCAGCCCAACTAGTACAGATGGTCCACACCTGCTACGAGTCGACTCCGAACGACGAGAACCCTTGCATCAAGGTGATGAACATCGCCATGTGCTTCAAGAAGAAAGTCCACGAGCTCAAGTGGAACCCTGACATGGATCTGATCATGGCTGAAGTCCTGGCTGAGGTTTAGGACCTTAAAGCTTCACGTTTCGTCAACTAAATGAGACCGACTCGTAATCGTATTTTTTTATTATTTTGTTAACCATTGCCGCTTCAACAAAGGTGATTTCTGTAAACGCCCAAACAAAAAAGTAATGCTTTCGAATATCGCAAATAGTTTGCCGCTTCAACAAAGCGGATTTCTGTAACACGCCTAAAGAAAACAGTAATGGTTTAGAAAATAGCAAATAATTCGATTGAGTCGATCCAATTTAGTTACGAGTGACCCCCAGAAGAGACGAGGATATGACCCTGGCTTGAATACTGGAAATCGATCTAGATGTTATTTTAGTATTTTAATGAATGAATAAATGAATTACAATTAAATTTATTTTATTTTACACCCTCACAAAGATAAAAATCCTAAGATTTTCCTGCTCTTACACGCTAGTGTGAGCTAAAAGGTGGACACAACATTACAAAAGTTATCAGTAATTATAAATGTATAAAAATTGATGCGAAGTTAGTAGTAGAGAAGAATAGTATAGTAGCTAGACGGGAAAAAAAACTTAGGAGGTAAATTATTATTGGCTATAATTTAAAAGCATTCTTTGAACTGTTAGATTAAAAAAAAAAACTTTAACAACACTGGGAAAGCTGCGGGGGATCGTCTTGTTCCATTAAAATAAAGACATATTCAATAAACTATGAACGCACCACGCCTTTCAACAAGAACGTAATAAATCCTCAACGCCCGGTTGAAAAAACATCCCTCCCATCCAATTTCCTAGCCTTAAAGCAGCTTATAAGCGTTTAAGCGACGTACAAGCATCTTGCAGTAATCAAGGCAGCTCTTAATGAACCCAAAGCCATCAGGTCCCTTGTAAGTTCAAGTTTAACAGCTTGCGAGGAATCTCGCACTATCATGCCTTTACCGGATAAAAATGGGTGTAGAAGACCACACAGTGCTGTATTTAATGCTTTCATCGACGTTGTTTATTAGAAACGAGCTTTCCTGGATTATTTCGTTACGCCATAGAATATAAGATACTACAAAAGACTTGGCTCTATAGACTTTGTTCTTTTGACTGCCCAGAATGGCCGAATAAAAAACAAACAACAACAACAAACCCCCTTTTTTTTTTTTTTTTTTAAAGGCGGGGAAACTCCTAACGAGTACCCTGCAGCCCCGGGGGGAGCCGCAGGGTTATGTGGGGTTCGCACCCACTAAAACCCCGCCGGTGTCCTCCTCGGCTGTTAGCAAGGGGGTCACGGGAGATCTTTCGATCGTTATGTTCAACTCCGCGACCCCCTCCAGCATCGGCTGTGAAGCCTCTTCGCTGGGGGACAGGTGGTAATAGTCCCCCCTGAGCGCGGATGGCTCTTCCTACGCCCGACGACGGAACTGGACACCTCGTTCCGTCGTCCTACGGGGCATTGTGAGCGCCCCATCGGCACGCCCATTGCGGCAGCGACGGCGACATCAAGCCGACCGCAAAGCGTGGAGAAGTGACAGCCCGGCATCTACTCCCCTGCGTCTTCAGATCAGCCGGGTGGATCTGTGATCCCAACGGTCGGCGACGTAGTCATCAAGCCGACCGAGGGCAGGCCATTCCCGGCATTTACTAGCGCAGAGTTTCTCATCAGCCGAGCCATCAATCTCCGCGTGGGCGCGCCATTGGGGGGCTCCCAACTCCCGCACCCATCTCGCCGCCATCTCCGCATCTCCTTTCCTACTTCTTCCTCCCCTCTTCTGCCTCCTCGTTCAGCAGGGCTTGTTAGTCCCCCCACGGCGCCGAGGAGTACGCCGTGGTGGAAGTCTCAAGCCCCGCTCGCCTTCTCAACTCACACTATGCTCTCTGATAGGGCAGAGAGCATGTGGAGCGCCACTCCCGCCAGATTATCAGCCACCGGACGATCACACCAAACGGGAAACGAAAAGTGTGATTGTCCGCTGTTGCCCGGGGTGCACCACGTGGAGGTTATCTGGCTAGCACCCCAACAACAAACCCCCTGCCAAATTATGTAAACAACGGAAAAAATATTGCACCTTGGGTTACATTATTTGAGTTTAGGTAAGGATCCCTAGTTTTTTTGAAAATCTAATATAGCCTATGACACTCGGGGTTAATGTAGCTTCCTACCAGTGAAAGAATTTTTCAAATCGGTTCAGTATTTCCGGAGTCTGTTCGTTACAAACAAACAAATCTTTTCTCTTTATAATATTGGTAAGACTAGCCGATGATTATAGAAATTCACACAGTTTCAACCATAGACATATTATAGTATTATTTAGCTACGCTCAAGGTTTACTGAGTTCCTGGTTCCAAGTGATAAGGTCGCTTGTTGCAAGCAAATTCAATTGTTTTTACCCTGAATTGAATAATGTAGTTACTTTTGTATCTTATCTTGTGTGCAATAAAGTGCTTTTTACTTTACTTACTTACAGTATGTTGCTTCGCCAGGCAATTTGCTTTCGAACAGAAAAATGTTTTTTTTTTGTTCAAGTTAGTGTTCAGAATAAAAATCATCCTATGTCCTATCTCTGGATCTAGACTATCTCTGAACCAAATATCATAAATCGCTAGTATGAAACGCGTAACATGAACAAAGTGGGGTTGATCCACAGAACAAGGAAGACTGCTGTCTCGTGGATTGTACCCAGCGACTCCTAAAAGTGACCTTTGGAATGTCCCATCGACTCCATGTGAGTAACCAATGTTTTTTTTTTTTAAAGTCGAAAATAAAACCTAAAGTACGTATAGGTAGGTACTTACCTACCTAAATATTTTAGAAAACCAAGAACCTACTAAGTGCTTTTAAAATTTAAAAACTGAATTTTGTCTGCGAGTTATTAATGATCTTTTCATGGAAAAAAATAAGGAAATTTAAATTTAACAAAACGCGACCTTATCGCTGTAAGCCTTGAAGATAATATTTATTACATACATAACAATATAATAACACAATAACACATCACACTCAGAGCCCCTAACTAGGAAGAACCTGTATCTAGGGCGCCCGAAACACACACAGAGACGAACATCACACCCAGACCGGAAACAAACATCGATATTCATCATATCAATATTCGTCCCGCCCAGGAATCGAACCCGGGTGCTCACGCTTACTCAGTCCACATCACTGCCAACTGAGCCACGGAGCAGTCGATAAAATTTCGTAATATTTTTCTAAGGAAGCCTATATCCGCAGAACATCACACGTGACGATGAGTGTCACAAAAAACTGAGTAATTAAAAACGCTTTCAAGTAATAATTAAAACCAATCACTGGAAACCCTCAAGCCATAGATCAAAAACAATGAGACGAGAAAAAAAACTTACAAATATGACCTGTAATCTCTTATCAACGGCAGTTTCATAAAACTCGTTAACATACACACACATACTTAAAGTCACGCCCGTTCCCATCGGAGTAGGTAGAGACAATTGATTTCCAGTTTACAACGATCTTCATACACTTGATTCGCTTATTGTACTGTACAGCCAAAACTCTTTCCATACATACGCACGTCGGTTTCGTGAACTTTTCACACGACTTTTTTTAAGGACTTGTTATCAAGGAATTTTGAGGAGGTGTCAATAAAGGAAGTATAATGATGGAAGTGAGGTTATTATTGACGGTGATTACGGCTGGAGTACTGCGGACTGCTGATGGATCAGCTGATACTATGAAGGATATAACTTCAGGGTTCATGAAGGTCATGACCCAGTGTAAGAATGAGGTGAATAAATTTTGAATTCGTTTTACACTCAGATCCCCTAACGATTTAGAATACACCCTGCAATCTCAGACCCAGACCCAGAAATCTAAAATCGATATCCATCATTACTAAAATCGCCCCTGCCTGGAATCGAACCTGGAACATCACTGCCAACTTAACTTTAAATTTGTTTGTAAATGTTTGAGGAATGTCCAGCAGTGGCCGTCTCTCTCTGGAGACGATAATGATGACATCAATAGTATCAAAATCTAAAATATCCACACCATTCCAGCTGAACCTCCAGGAGAACATAATGGCGGACCTGTACCACTACTGGAAGGAAGACTACGAACTCCTCAACCGGGACCTGGGCTGTGCCATCATCTGCATGTCCAAGAAACTGAACCTCCTAGACGAAGACGGGAAGCTCCATCATGGGAACGCTGCTGAGTTTGCTCAGAGTCATGGAGCTGGTATTATATCAATCTTTATTGTATTGAAAATATTCCTAGTAGCAACTGCGTAATGGAAGACGCAGAGTTCTTAGACCCACTCCACAAAGTCAAGGTCGGCTATTAGGTATTGTGTGGATGCGGGAGTATGTGCGTTGCGAAAGGCCAGTTTGTTTGGCCATC
This sequence comes from Euspilapteryx auroguttella, assembly GCA_951802225.1. Classification (NCBI taxonomy): domain Eukaryota; kingdom Metazoa; phylum Arthropoda; class Insecta; order Lepidoptera; family Gracillariidae; genus Euspilapteryx; species Euspilapteryx auroguttella. Next base: position 10,527,823 of record OX637656.1, read on the forward strand.
TGTGCGGAAGGCCTATGGCCAGCAGTGCATGTCTTTTGGATTCTTCAACCAATTACAGACGTTCACAGCTTGGCATCTGGCAATGTTGGAGGGGGGGGGGGTCGCGGAGAATATCACAGGCTCACACGCGACCCTCCTGCTATCAGCTGAGAAGGACACCGGCGGGGTTTTACTGGGTTCGAACCCCACATAACTCTGCGGCTCCCCCCGGGGCTGCAGGGTACTCGTTAGGAGTTTCCCCGCCTAAAAAAAAAAAATTCCCCCACAGATTTGAATTACTTGCCGCGCATGAGAGGGTTAGCGATCGTAATGTGGCTCTGTAAGTATTTCAACGAAGGCCTCTGCTGATTATCAGCTGTTTCTTTAGTCGCATTTACGACACCCATAGGGAGATAGGGTATTGTATGCGACCACCACCTCTGCCAATATGTCGATATCTATCTAATATTACTAGTTTTATTTATTTCAAATTAGCGAGATCTATGTAGTTCTTAATAAAATTATCTCCTCGTCAGACACCAGCATGGCCTCAAAGCTAGTGGCAATAATCCACGAGTGTGAGAAACAGTACGACAACATCCAGGATGACTGCTCAAGAGTTCTGGAAGTGGCAAAGTGCTTCCGCACCAAGATCCACCAGCTCGCCTGGGCGCCTGATGTCAAGCTTATCATTGAGGAAGTGCTGACTGAGATATGATTATTAAAAAATTACAAGCTTTTATGTGTTGTTTTTTGTTTTGAAATAGGATTGGTTCTTTTTTTTAGTTACCGTCTTTTCTTCATTTAGATTAATATACTGGGTTTTTCAGCTTAGCTTTTAGGTTCACAATCTAAAGAATACACTGTTTGTTCCCCAAAGTGGCCACTTTAAGCAACAAATCGTATATTTCTATAATCTCTAGACAACAAAATCATCATCATTATCATTATTGCAGCTTATAAGACGTCCACTGCAGGACACTGGCCTCCCCCTAAAATCACAACAAAAAAAGGCAAACCTTGTGGCAGAAAGGGGAACAGGTCCTTAAAAAATTCTAAGCAAGATTATCTAGCCAGTGCATCATTGAGGCATATTTTTGATTTCGGCCATGGTTTTGGAGATATGTGTTTATTAGAATGTGACGAAAAATTTTAATTCTTACCTGGAGTAAGTATGCAGATGGGCACTGGTGGCAACCTTGACGAGGGGCCTGTGTGGCGGCTCGCAGGGGCGCGAGGGGGGGCTGTAGACGAACTCCCGCGCGCTCCCCTCAGCTCCCGCGGACATCCACGACCATTGCTCCGACATTCTTTTTTGTTTTTTCACTTTTCTTGTTTAGCTTACATGTTATTTCACTTTTCTCGTTCAGTTTACATGAGATTCTTTATTCGAAATTGAATCTTTTTTTTGTTAGCACTTTTTTGTTACCATATTAGATGTCTAAAATTAAGACACCATTTTGTTTATTAAATATTTTATTGAAATTTATTGAAATGTTATCTAAATCTGCAATTACTTATTTCGAAAGTAAAATTATTATAGTTTTGTAATACGCCTGAGGTTTAATTCATTACAAAATATACCTATAAACATACCCAAGTAGCACTGAAGAATTTTGTTTAAATCGCATATATCTTAACAGTGCCTGTATTGTGATTTAACTAAATAAGAAACGATTTCATATAGTCACATATTTCTTAAAGGCTATATAGTATTCCAATACCGCTTTTTGAGAAAATAAAGATTATACAAATCGTAGTTAAATCATCTTAAACCTATTCAGTATTAATTAAGGTTTCAGATAAACCATAAAACTCTCTTTTCACTCAACTCTCATTATTTGTAAACTGAATTAAATCATTAAGGGATAGTTGTTCGACTTATACAGTCGCACTAATGCAAAAAAGATTTGCTATCCAAACTAAAAGCCATATTAAGACGTTTGTCCTCAAATCAGTTTTTGCTAGGCAAAACACAAATAAATTTTGTATTAATTATTATTTTATAAGTAATAATTGATTTAGAGGGACGGTTTGTACAAGATGGAGAAAAATTAAATTAGCAAAGACGTTGAAAAATTAAAAAAATAACCTTTAACACAGAAATGTCCCTTTCCCATAATTTTCCTTTTACATAATGTCCCTTTCTAAAATTGTATTTTCCCAAAATGACCCTTTCTCAAAATGTACCACATCGAAAAAACCTTTGTCGTTATGTCCCTTTTGCTTTTATTTTTTGTAGACAGTTTCGAAGAAATATTTGCGAACGGTGCATTGTGGGTCTAAATTGTAGGGCCTTTCACTCTTAATCGATGCAAAGTAGGTAGGTATTTACGGTCACGGACTCGTTTAGCATAATACATTTTGTATGATTAGTCTTTGAATAAGTATTTGATACACTTAAATAAGTTAAAAGTATTAGGTTGCCAATGCAGGTAGTTTATATATATTTTCCGAACTAGCTCTAACACAGCTTTCTTAGCTAAACAAAATATGATAACTCGATGATACAGCATTGAAAACCATTGCTGATTTTCTTATGGTATGTACTTTTGTGGTTCTTAAAAAGCAGCAAAAGGTAGTGAAATAAATTATTACAACAGTTTTTGTTTTGCCACAAGTGTGAGCAGAATGGTCTGATAGAAATACTTGCCACACACACTTGACTTTATATGCAAGCTCTGCTGTTGTTTAAATGCACTTTATTGCTAAAACACCAAAAAAACATAATAACTTTCTTTGAAAACCATAACGCTTTTAAAGATTTCTCAAAACGTCCTTTTCGCAAAATGACCCGTTCGAAAAATGACCATTTCTCCACTAGCTCAAGTTTACATGTACAAAAGGGACACTATAAAAAAAAGTCATTTTGCGAAAGGAACTATAAGCGGAAGTGATGAATACTTACAAAAGCTTGAATTCGAAATTATCCTTTTAAATTCTGCCATATAGACATAGCCAAGTCACGTCACTTCCTACCCGAATTGCCAACATGCCAGCCACAAACATAGATCATATTAATTCGTTTGAACAACCTTGTAATGCATTCTGATAAACACAATTGTACATAAACATCTAATTTATGTGTCTAATAATATTGCATACGTCTATCACTTTCAACACTTACACTTGGTATTAGAAAAACTAACTCTGTTGCAAAACAAAGAAATCTTGATTTAAGAAATCAAAGTAAAGGATCAAATAAATCAGAAAAGTATTCATGAAATCAATTGGAAGTATCACTTAAATCGTTGAGGATTTACTTAATCAAACTAAAGGATCACTTAATACTGTGAGATTTAAATGTTACTTACGTTTGATTTAGTAAAACGATTAAGTATTAAGTGAGATTTGAGGAAATCGTTTTTGAGTAAAACATTTCTAAAATAGCATTATTTCAAATCGAACTTATTAATCTTTGATTTAATTGCTACTCAACTACCCTTTTGAATCCTTACTTTTCTAAATTCAGATTTCGTCAAGTAAAACAAGATTATACGCCATTTTGAACTTTTAGAAAACAAAACAACAAAACAAAATCGAAGTGATATCGTGAAAAAAGTGTGGATTTCAGTTAAATGTGACTAGTGTAATAGTTTTTACTGAAGAAATAAGTGATTATGTGATGAGAAAAGGTAATATTAATGACATAAATGATAACTTTATTTTTATTCCATATACAATTATTCTTTATTTTATTGTTATTTCAAGCTATTTCGAGGGCCCGTTTGTTTTATAGCTCTTTCTATCGATTTTACACGATAAATGGTCATGCGTTTAAGATTTTTATTGCTTACGACGAAATAAAACGGATTTCTAATTGTCATATTTACTTATAGTTTACAAATTCTTAACACTAAGTAAAGTTCTTGTGTTGTAGCATAAAATGTTCACCATATTTTCTTTATTATGATTACTTAAATTGAAAACGTTTTAAATTTTTCTTCGCTTAGCAAAAATTGCATTAGTGAAATAGATTATAAAACAGTTTTAATTTTGCATTTAAATCTATTTTGCTGCCTTAACTTAAACTTCAAGATATCGCGAAACCTTAAACAAGGAATCTGGAAAACCCTATTAAATCCCAATTGCTTAAGTAAGGTTAAAGTATGATTTAGCAGTAGCGTTAACTCCCCCTTCGTTTTCTCCTAAATACCGTGCCCACTTTTTCTTAACTGACCCTCCAAGCAAGTCTTAGGGATATCTTGAGGGACATAATAGTTTTGGCCAAGGCAATAGCTGGAATTAGCCATGTTGCCTTCAAGAAATCTTCAATACTCGGTTAAATCTATCGGTTGCTACTTGGGATACCTACATTCAAATAAGTTATGCTTTGATTAATTTCCAGCTAAATATTCCGAAACTGACGCAAACTTTCGTCCGTTTCTATAATAATTCATTTCAGCGCAAATTAAACCCGATGACTGATAGCCTTTGACAGCAAAACTGCGAGAACAGATGCTTTCTTGAAACATTCGAAATTATCTCCTAATCCCTTGACTTAAAGTTTATCAAATACAATTGTCTTAGAAAGTTCTTGGTTGGCCAAAACTAGACTCTTTACCTTTGAGTTAAAGTTGAAGTTTATCTTTTTTAGAAAGTGGCGTGTTTGCTACACAGAATAGGGTTATTAAATGCCCCCCGTACAGTAGACGCGCGATAAATCTTAAAGCCCTATTCTTGGCCCTACTATCGGCTCTTATTCACTTTCCAGTTGAGGTTACATGCGTATTTTTTTCTAGCTTATATAGAGTAGTAAATCTATACCTACCAATATTATAAAGAGGAACTATTTGATTGTTTGTGTGTATTTTTAACCGACTTCAAAAAAGGAGGTTTTCAGTTTGACCTGTGTGATGTATGTATGTTTGTACGTATGTATGTATGTTTGTCCGCGATTATCTCGCGTTTGGCTAAACCGATTTTGATGCGGTTTTTAGCAATGTATTTGTTATATTTAGAAGAAGGTTTTAAAAAAGAGGAAGTTCTCAGTTTATGTATTGTGTAACTTTGTTGAAGGCGGGTCTCTTTTTGTAAAAAGAAATTATTGTTTGTTTATTTGCATCTAATAGGCTCCGAATGTACTGAGCCAATTTGAAAAATAGTATAGAATATTCTCAAAAGTTCAGAACGCATACAAAGTCGGCCTTGTCATAATAACTAACAATTTATTTTAAATTTTAATGGGTATTTACTTAAAAGAGATTGCTTTAAGCGATAAGGTCGCCCGTTGCAATAAGATTCTTAAATCAATGAAATTTATTGCATTCTAGCTGTCGAACATTATTTTGAACACAATATTTGCACAACTATTTTGGCCATATTAACATTTTTGTAGTACAAAATTAGAAGCTTTTGTAAATTTTAAAATTTTGAATCCGAAAATGAATGGCACGCTAAAAAACAATTACCAACTTCTCAAAGTAAGATCACAAGAGAAATCCGGTGTTAGCGATCCACAAGGAGCATTACAGTTTACAGCGATGCTAGCGCCATTCTCGAAAAAAATAAATAGGTATCTTCTAAACTAAGGCAAATATCAAAAATGTGGCACAGTATGACACTAGATATTCTTGCTTAGTATTTTTTGAGCACAGTAATGTAGACCTAACTTAACAGAACATTATTAAACATAGATTGTTGCTAAAAGTGGCCACTTTTTGTAACACTTTGAAGCTTTCTTTGGTCTGTAACTTAAAAGTTATACAACAGTGCCCTAAAAATACTAGGCTATATTATCTAGTGTCATACAGTGCCACATTTTTGATATTTTCCTTAGTTTAGAAGATTATATTTTTTTTCGAGAATGCGCTAGCATTGCTGTTAACTGGCTCTTAATATCGATCTTTATTAGTTGTTCAGTTTATGCATCTATTAAAAGCAATGCTTTTTTTAAGTTACATCTAAATCTCTCAAATAAGTTTCGGATACATATTAAGTTTCAATAATTTAAGGTATTTTAGTTAAAGACTTTCTATGATACCTTGCGTCCTATATTAAATACTTGCCGTCTTATTCATAAAGATACAGTATTAGGTTTTAAATACCTTTACTGGAGGTCTACTTCTCTGGTGTTTGTATGGCAAACACGTGACATCCAGTCTAAATTGACATACGTCAAATAACTAAAATGTGCTTTAACTTTAAGGTAAGATTTTAATGTGACAATCATGTCAGTCAGATCAGAACCTTCAAAACATCCTCCACTCCATCAGTTCAGCATAAATTCGGGAAAAGCGCAGTCTTTCCTAGTATGGTCTAACCTTTAGTAGAAAGTCAAGAGTCATGAGAATTTAAATTCACGTTACACCCTGTACCCTAAGGGCTAAACGTCGGAAGGACCGAGTCATCTTATTGCAATTTAAACTCCATCGGACTGAACTCTTCTGTGTGATTTGCAGGAATTTTTAGAAAAGGGATTTCCGTCTTTGAAATTTGTTAAAAGATCTTTTTTTTGTCCAAAGGGTTATTCTAAGGTTTATTAACTACTAGTGCCTTTTCAATACCTTCTTCCATGGACTACGACGAACAATATATTCAAAACCATACTGAGAATAATATCAGCCAAGCCGTTCTCGAGTTTGTGCATGAAAACTAACAGCAACGTATGTATAAACCTACCTCTATTATTACACCTGCTTATAAGATTCTTGTGAATGTTTTAGGCAGTGTATGATAAAATTACATTAAAATGTATTAATTTATCGTTATTTATTACTTGCTGACTCGGCGAACTTCGTACCGCTTGTGTTCTGCATTTTTAAGAATATTATATGGCCTATGACACCCGGGGTTAGTTTAGCTTTCAAAAAATGAAAGAATTTTTGAAATCGGTTTTGTACTTTCGGAGCCTATTCAATGCAAACAAACAAATAATCACATCTTGCCTCTTTAAAATATCGGTATATAGATTACTAGAGGCTGCCCCGCGGTTTTTCCCGCGCAGATTTCTCATAAACACAAAAATCCCGTAGGAATTTCGGGAAATCCCTTCTTAGTGCTCACCTACACTCCCCAAGAAACCCACGTGCCAATTTTCAGCTTTCTACGCCTAGTGGTTTCGGCTCTGCGTTGTCTGTCAGTCAGTCAGTCAGTCAGTCAGTAAGTAACGGAAGAGTTTTATATATATTGATTGTATTATTTCTTAAAACGCCATTTAAAAAATCTTAGAAAACGGCACAGAAAACAATCGAATAAACAGCAAATCAAATGAAATCATCGAGCTCGCTCCCCCGCTCAGCTGATCCGATCAACAATGGACTCCGGGAGGCTGGAAAAGGGCGGGAAAGTGTGACGACTGATGAGATTGAAGTAATGTGTTTGATTGAAGAGGGATCTCTGAAGAGTTAGGGGAGAAAAATAAGAATTTTCTTCATACTTTCTGTCCATTGTTGCTATGTTTATTACTTACTAGTCGACCCGGCGAACTTTGTGCCGCCTAACCTATTACTATTTTGTGCATGTATTATACCTATAAATCTTCCTCTTGAATAACTCTTTCTATTAAAAAAAAACGCATCAAAATCCGTTGCATAGTTTCAAAGGTATAAGCATACTTAGGGACAGATACGGGAAGCAACTTTGGTTTATACTATGTATTGACTAGCTAAGCCAACACGGCAAACTTCGTACTACCTTAAATACTTAGGTACGATATTAGTTTACACAACACTATTTAAAAATGTTTAGCCATAGCATAGGCTGATACTGATTTTTTTTTAAACATTCTTTAACAGATTTTAAAGGTGAAAAAATTAATTAATCTTAAGAGCAAAATACAAATACACTTTTTTTTTCTACAAATAACTTCCTAATTTTTCGATTCATATGATAATAATATTTTGTATGTGTTAATTCAAGATCTAAGCTTCCTCCATTGTAAATTTGAGTCCAATCCTTCAAACGGTTTCACCGTGAAAAAGAAAAAATCATACACACACAAAGAAAAGCTTACAACCATTACCTATCTACCTACCTATATTTATTCTGTCAGACCCTCCGTTAAGAGACTACCTAAGAAGTTCTATATAAATGGTCCTTCATTTGTTAAATCTCTAGAAAACATCGACCACCGAGGGGCTCTACGTATCTCGAATTGTGTGAGATGTCTCCACATCATCACAATTCCAATACAACTTAATGGTGTGAATATGCCATCTGTCCGTCTTTTGGAACCCCATCTTACTGGAGGTAAGTAGCGTGTCATTTTTCCTACTAGGTTTTTTCTTCATCAATCATCAATATCAATACATAGTATAAAACAAAGTCGCTTCCCGCGTCTGTCTCTATGTATGCTTAAATCTTTACAACTACGCAACGGATTTTGATGCGGTTTTTTATTAAAAATAGAGTGATTCAAGAGGAAGGTTTATAAGTATAACACACGCACAAAATACTAATAGGTTAGGCGGTACGAAGTTCGCCGAGTCGACTAGTCAATATCAATATCAATACATTGTATAAAATGAAGTCGCTTCCCGCGTCTGTCCCTATGTATGCTTAAATCTTTTGCAACGGATTTTGATGCAAATTTTTTTAATAGATAGAGTGATTCAAGAGGAAGGTTTATAAGTATAATACATGCACAAGATAGTAATAGGTTAGGCAGTACGAAGTTCGCCGGGTCGACTAGTATATTTTAAAGTTGTGTGTATGTAGAGATTGATAAGAAGAGGCCATCCATTTCTTTGAAAATATAAAATGCGAGTTATTCAGGATCGTCACCCACAAGCCCAAGGCAAGTGAAAGCTAATCTTGTACTTAAAAAACTAGGTAGGTACTAGGATAACAGTTTAACAAAGAGTGCTTTTGGCGGATTTTTTAGTACAAATAGCTCCAATAAACATACTAAGTTACATTAACACGGACAATAGTTTGGTTTTTTTTTAACCGACTCCAAAAAAGGAGGTTATCAGTTTGACCTGAGGGAGTAGAATCACTTGACAGAGGAGGGCTCGTTTGGGGGCCTCTCCAGGCGACTATTGTCGTAAGGCAAGCCAAAAATTTGTTTACCTGAGCCAGTTGGTGGGCACCCTGAACTACCTCGCCTCTCACAGTATAGGATACTTTACCAAATAAGGTATCAATAGCGATTAGATTAGATGTAGTCTAATTGACTTTCAATAAGTGATACCTTGTATCCTATATTGAATAAAGATTTTTTGATTTTGATTTTTTTGACCTGTATGTTTGTATGTACGTAAGTTTTTTCCGCGATTATATCGCGATTTTGATGCGGTTTTCACAAAAGTATTTTTTACATTCAGAAAAAGGTTTAAGTACCAATTTAACCGACTTCAGAAAAGAGGGAGTTCTCAGTTTTCTGTGTGTGTCAATTTATTAAAGGCGACTCTTTTTAAAAAAATATATATTCTTGGTAAATGTTATCTTAATAAAAAAATATTTCTTTAACATTTTTTTTCGAGGGACGATCCCTTTATTGCAAATACGATGATTTATTCATAATGAACACTGAAGGGAGTGATAAGAATTTAATAATAATAACAATATTGGAATAACAATTGGAAGAAATCGCTTTTAGTGATAAGTCCACCATTTGCATCGATCTCTGTAACTTGTTCTTTTATGTATTTTATTGATTTATGATTGCAATAAAGAACTCTCTAATCTAATATTATTGAGATGAAATCTTGTATAACTATAGCTATAGATTATATTTTGAGAAACAAGTGCAGAAGTGTGATTAAAAGGTGTATATATTGTATTTATTACTTTTAGTGGCCGATTTACTTGTACAGGATAATGTTATTCCAAAAAAAATAATAATTGTATAGTACTTAAACACTCACAAAGGTTTTCATATAACCTCAAACAAACACTAACTAGTAACTGCAGACTGAGGGAGGGTCAATTAGAAACAAAACAATAGAGATGCCATTCCCATACTTTGTTAGCACGATCGGATCACAATATAACTCAATCTAAATCGCACCCTATTTCTAGCACATTAAAATTTAATTTTGATCAGACGCCAGGTCGGCTAGGGTGCTGGCCACAATGCAACCCCTAAAATAGCTTTAAGCAAAATGTATTGGAGGTATTTGCATATAAGTATGTTTTTTTTTTTTGCAAAAAGGCAGCAGTACTTCAACCTAATCATTATAAAAGTGTCAACGCTTACAACCTTCTCAGACTATCGCGGTCCAACAAGCTTTGTGTGCTTTATTTCTCTCGTGGATTGCCTGACAGATATTAGAAATAAGACCGGCCATGTATTTTATTTTTGCAATAAAACCTTTTTATCTTCTCTTCAATTTTATACTTAACTAGCTGTCCTGGCGAACTTCGTACCGCGCCTTAGAACTTAAATTGTTGTTTTTGCTAGCGTTCCCTACATTTTTCCTCATTTTCTCACATTTTAAACAGCTTCCCTGGACTACTACGAACATTTTGAGATCAAAATCAGCAAAATCGGCCCGGCCGTTTTCGAGTTTTAGCGATACAAACTAATCACAATATATATATATATATATATATATATAGTAGATACATTATTAATTGATTATTTGATACACGATACACTTAAAAAGATAAAATTATTTGCAATTTTTAAGTGCAGTGAAAATTTCATATATTTGTGTAAAAAGCTCAAAGCTAGATAGAGAGAAAGTTTGAAAAGTAAAACTCGTAAGTCTCGTAACTCATGAATGAAGCAAATAATTAGTCATAGAAAAGCCCCGCGCACACAGCCGCGTTACACGTAGAGCTGCCTAACCGCAAGCTACAACAAATAATGCCTACTTTAAACAAAAAAAAAATCCGAGATTTCTATAACTGTGCCTGCTAAATTCGTTAAGATTTTCAGATACGACCGTTTTTTATTATTATTTTTGTAAATTAGACTTAATTTGTTTACCGAAATTATAGAGTTTTCAAAACAAACATATTTCAAAGTTTTTGAAATAATTTATTATAAGTACACGATAGGGACAGGGACTGGTGGGAATCTGCCCAGGGCAGGGAAGTGTGGAAGGAGGGGAAAGAGGCCTTTGCCCAGCAGTGGGATAACAGGCTAGTAATAATAAGTACATTTAAATAAATCGATACTGTACTAAATTTCTCAGTAACTTTCTTTGTTCATTTAAGAATCCAATCTTTTGAAAACGGTAGCCTAAAAGTATTTTTTATTTAAAATAAGTAAATAATTAACAAAACACAATCATCAGATCATACCGATATTTTATAATTACGCCCCCAACTCTAGTGCTGTGCCGTTAAAACGGATAGTTACCGAGGGTCCCGACGCGCGGCGGACGCCCCCTTTTGCTCGTTTATGGGTAATCGATGTGGACCCTGTTTACAAACACACTCAGACTGACGCGAAAATTTAGTATTACTTTTTAGTTTTTAATAATTTAGATATTTTAGGCATTAACATAATGTATTAAGTTATTGATATTTTAAAGTTCGATGTAAGGACTGAAGGCAGTTTCGGAACATTCAACAAGTTGCATAAATACATGTTTGAATCAAATTGGACCTTTTTTTTTACTAATATTTTCTTTCTCATACTGTAACACTTTTCTTATACAAACACACAGCACATTTCATGGCACTATAGATTATATTCTAAACCTAATTCACTTTTATATAACGTAAACAAACGAAACTAAGATAAAATTATTTTTAAACCTTTTTCTATCAAAACCTTACTTAAACTGCGTGTTAAAAGGTTCATTACACACTAAAACCTGTAGGAAATTTAATGAAAACCATGTTTTTGTTAGTTTTTGTCAGAATATTGTACATTTTGAGGTTATTTTCGGTTATTTTTGCGCGGGAGCTCGCGCGCCGCGGCGACCACGTTGCGGACTAACCTCGCTCGCCGGAGGGGTGCGGGACGTGACAAGTGCCACCCCTCCACTAGACTTGATACTTTTTTGCACTTGGCAAAATAAGGTAGGTACTTATTCCAAACTAAATTGTATGATAATCCATAATAAATATGATATGAAATAAATTGTTTTACTATGTTGAATTCATACTTAAATCTTCAGCGTATTATATTAAAATTGACTCATGAAAAAAAAAAAAAAATATTAAATTCGAAATAAATGTTTAATGTAGGTACTGAACTACCTCTAATTTTGCATTTAAAAAAGTTGCACAATACTGAATTTCAGTATCTTGCGTTCGTATAAGCATAATTATTAAAAAAAAAAGCGATTAAGCTAATTTAATCCACTTTATTTAACTTTTTATCACAACTTAATTTAATGCACTAGGCTAAGGCTTTTTTCGCCGCGCGGATAAAAATCCACTGTTGCGGTTTTATTTCCGCGCGGTTTGAAAGGTTGTTATTTAATTTTCAACCTTATTCTTAGTTCCCGAACGTACAGGTGAATTTTTACCCGCGCGGAAATAAAACCGCAACAGCGGATTTTTAACCGCGCGGTTTTTTATCCGCTGGTGCGGACACTTCCATAGGATTCAATATGTTACATAAAAACCGCGCGGAAAAAATCCGCCTGTGCGTTTGAAGCCTAAGATAGGTTTTTTAAAACTAGTAATTGAAATGAAATTAAATAATATCAAAATTATTAAGATAGAAAATACAAAGTATCAAGATTATCGCGTCCCTCAGACGCCCACCCCTCGCTCCGTCCAGCGCCCCGTTCATTCACAGAGCCACAGCACTGGGCGCGCGTAGATCTGACCTTGACAGTGCTACGAGCTACGTCGCGTAGCACGTAGCTGCCACGTAGCAATTATCTTTTTTTTCTATTTTACATAAAATAGTACAAAATTAATCGAAAAAACAACACGATCATTATAAATCCATCACTGCTGCTCAGTTGCTCAGTTGGCTGTAATGTGGACTGAGAAGCGTGTGCACCTGGGCTCGATTCCCGGCGGGGCGAAAACTGTTATGAAAAATAACGGTGTTTGTTTCCGGTCTGGGTGTAATTTTCGTGTCTGTCCTTATATGTTTCGAGCACCTTGGGTACAGGTTCTTCATAGTTGATCGATTGCTATTATTATCAATACATAGTATAAAACAAAGTTGCTTCTCGCGTCTGTCCCTATGTATGCTTATATCTTTAAAACGATCCATCGAATTCTGATGCGGTTTTTGTAATCGATAGAGTGATACAAGAGGAAGGTTTAAAAGTATAATACATGAGCAACATAGCAATAGGTTAGGCGGTACGAAGTTCGCCGGGTCGACTAGTTACGCATAAATTGTAGTTTTTGTTGACTATCTATTTGGATTTATACTTATCGGTGTAGCTTTAGTTACTCAGCGATTGGAAGGCCAAAACGTGAGCCAAATAAATACATGTATTTATTTAATCCATTCCATATAGAACAGTACTTTTGGGCCTTTTTTCAATCCGTCCCTTTGATTCATCTCGTCCTGTGACGTCATCGCACACGCGCCCCTCGCACGCGCCACGCGCGCGCCGAGCGCACGTATTTTGTTGCGAAATTTGAAACTGAATTATTTATTTCAGTAATTGAAATTAGTACTTATACTTATCTCAGCTGGGTCGCCTTTCGTAAATTGATATTTATTTCTATTAATAGGTACCTACTATACCTCCTTTATAACACATCACACTCAGAGCCCCTAACTAGGATGAACCTGTATCTAGGGCGCCCGAAACACACACAGAGACGAACATCACACCCAGACCGGAAACAAACATCGATATTCATCATATCAATAATAACCCCGCCCACGAATCGAACCCGGGTGCTCACGCTTACTCAGTCCACATCACTGCCAACTGAGCTACGGAGCAGTCCTAATAAATAATTAAGATAAGAAAAGATTGTAGGTAGAGCAAAAATTGTTGAACAAGAGGAGATCCTATTGCGACCGTATTGGCACAGTATAATAAATAGTAATACATAATAAACAGTATAAATAATACATACAGTATGGGCACTCCCTGCCTCCCTCAGCAAGTGGGGACTCCGCGCTTGGTTACCTCTCAGTTACCGTTCAGTCCAAGTAGTTCGTCTCATCTCACTCACACAAGCATGATACGCGTGCACGTACACGAGTTTCGGCTGTGCGCGAATCAACGCGCTTTTTTCTATGAAGTGTCCGAGGTGTTGTAATGGGGTGGCTTGTCGGTCAGTACTAATAAGCCCAAAACAAAACTTGTCAACCTAGCACAAGCAGTGTAAAGTAATCTGGCAAAATGGTCGCCTCGCTGCGAGCGTGCCTTATCGTTATCACAGCTTGTGTGCACAATCCTTTAAATAAGAGGATTTTTTTGTGGTATTTTTTGACAAAAATAAAATAACAATATTTAATTTTATTTCTATTACTAGCTTTTGCCCGCAGCTTCGCACGCGCTTTTTCATTATAAACGTTATAATTACTGCTTGATTTACTACTACTAGGAATTTGGAGACATTATTTGTAATCGCATCCATACCTTCTAAAAATATCTTAAGAATAGTCATATTTTGTTTATATCAGTTCCCGTGGCAAAATAATGAATTCCTCTCTACACTCCACCATTCAGTCACTGAAACTTATATTCCTAACATTTCTATTAGCTAGTTGGGTGGGATATTAGCTAGTTAGTCGGATTATGTACTTTCGCGAGTAATAAAAAGTAAAAAAATTTTTAGGCGCTTTATGTTTTTGGGAATGTTCCGTTACCATGTGAATTTTGATAAATATTTTCTTAATATAACTCTGCATCTATGTTCTTCTTATTTCTAGCTATTGTAGGTTGTTTTAAACTGACAAAAAAAAACCGGGTTTTAGATACCGCTCCCGTTTTTTTTTTTGGAAAATCCATGATTTTTCGTCTTTTTTTTTTGAAGAACCCGTTTTCCGGTAATTCCCATTCCTATTGAAATTCAGTTACTTCCTCTGAAGAACCTGTACACCAAATTTCACGTCGAAACGCTCAAGGAAGTCGATTTTTCATTCTCACAAAAAAAGACTCGTACTTCCCTTTCCCGTGGGAATTTTGTAAATTCCTTTCTTTCAACACTCTTTAATTTACTGAGGAACCTGTACACCAAATTTAACCTCAATACACTCAATGATGTAAATTTTTCACACTAACTAAAAAAAGTCTCGTAAATCCCATTCCCGTAGGAATTTTGTGAAATTCTTTTTATCAACGCTTTTAAATTCAATGAGAAACCTGCACACGCCGATACACTCAATAATGTTGACTGACTGACTGACAGACAACGCATAGCCGAAACTACTGGGCGTAGAAAGCTGAAAATTGGCACGTGGGTTCCTTGGGGAGTGTAGGTGAGCACTAAGAATTTTCGGGATTTCCCGAAATTCCCACGGGAACGGGAGAAAAACGGGATTTTTGTGTTTATGAGAAATCTGCGCGGGAAAAACCGCGGGGCAGCCTCTAGTTGTTATATATTTTAAGTTGAATGATTGTAATAAAGAGTCTATCTATCTATCTATCTATCTATTGTTATTAGTTTGTATGATTGTATTTGTATTGTTTGTGAAAGCGTGCGTGCATAAAATCTCTGACTATGTCCATTATCGAAGCTTTGCAAGATGAAATGCACTTATTCTTTGGCTTTATCCCAAGCCACTTCAGCTTTGCGGCAATGTGCCTTGACCCTTACAAGCATATAAAGCTGATCTAGCAAACTTTAAACTTTTCTATACAAATACCCTCACGAACCCTCTGCCCGTGTGCTAGCATAAATTAAGGTTCCGTGGTCTGAGCGGCGGTGGACCGGACTGAATTAATTTACCAGATCCTACTTACACAGCACCCCTCGAAGCCAGACGCGATAGAATTTTACTACGTACCTGCAATTAGAAAGATACTATGTTAGTTCTCAATAAATAAAAAGGCATCTTAACATAAATATTTTTATAAGGATTAACACTAGGAAAAAAAAGGAGAACGTGAGGGACACGCAATAGGAACGAAGGCCGACTGACAGTCGACCAAGCCACTACTACCCATAGGGAGGCGAGCGAGTACTGTGAACTGTGCGCGAGCGAGCGAAAGAGATAGATATATAGTTCTCGGTCTCTTTCATTCTCTCCTTCGCTGTAACGCTTTTGAGTCTCACTTCAGCGGTAACGATGCACTTTTTCTTGGCTAGGTCCCTACCGCAATCCGAGAAAAGGAACTTCGTTCCAAAAATAATACACTGTAATGACTAATGTAGATTTTGTATCAATCAAGGTTTCCAAAAAATACCTTGAAAACAAACATCCTTTATCCATCATAACATAAAAAAATATTATTTGAAAAATTGTAGTTTTGTGTTAAATGTACAGTGGCGGACTAGGAGGCCGTAACAGATTTGTCTATGGTTTCGTCAGCCCTAGACTGTATTACCAAAGAAGAAGAGCTATTTTGCAATACAGAAAAACCGGAAGTGTTACGCCAATCGTGTCCGCCACTGTACCACAAAAAAGCTAATAAAACCTAAGTTATACCGACTTTTACCGAATTAGCTTTTCTGAGGTATAACACCAAACTACCATTTACCGAACCACAAATCTTGACCTACCAATAAGTACCACTTCCTGTAATTAGTGCAAGCTAAATGCAACCTAGTAGTTACTAGCAATAAAGTACAGTCTAGTCTGCATTAGTTGATAGGTTAATGCATGGTCTACGTAGAATTAAGAGTTGGGGAAAGATTTAAATTTTAGGGCATTAAATAAGCTATCTTCCTTCTACATGTTGTGTTTAAATTTAGCTTACCTTTTTCTTACACTGCAATCCTTTTTAACCGACTTCAAAAAGGAGGTTATCAGTTTGACCTGTATGTATGTATATGACCTACTGATTTAGTGTCTAAGTACTAAAGGGCCAAAAATCTAGTTTAGTCCTTAGACACAAGAACAGTAGGTCTGTCTTCCAAAAACGTTGTATTACAATGTGGGGGATGTTTTTATACATACGCGAATTCATTAAAACTTTATTAAAAACTAAAGGCTGCCCTGCGCGCAGATTTTTCTTAAACACTAAAATCCGGTTTTTTCCCGTTTCCATGGGAATTTCGGGAATTTCTTTCTTAGTGCTCCCCTAAACTCCCCAAGGAACCCACTAGCAAAATTTCAGCCCGCTACGCCCAGTAGTTTCGGCTCTGCGTTGTCTATCAGCCAGTCAGTCAGTAACGGAAGAGTTTTATACCGGGTGTTTCTGACAAGGCGGTAATAAATCAAAGGAGGGCTTCTGCTCATCATACCTAGCAACTTGCCCAAAGCAACATGGGTCGAAATCTCAAAACAAAAATCAGCTGTCCCGTACATTGACCCCGCCAGCTGATCGAACCAATGTATGGAACAGCTGATTTTTGTTTTGAGATTTCGACCCATGATGCTTTGGGAAAGTTGTTAGGTATGGTGAGCAGAAGCCCTCCTTTGATTTATTACCGCCTTGTCAGAAACACCCAGTATATATTGATGATTAATTCTTTCGCCAGAATAATTAAAATACGCAAAAAAAATTTGAATTTCGCGCCATACCGAGAGTTCTCACCTTAAGATAAAACAGTCATCTAATTAAACAATGCACTTTACAAAAACGATTCTAAATTATTGCCCAGTTCTCCGTATTAAACCTTCTTTGAACCCACAGGGCGGTATAGGTCACGTTTGGCCCGAGTTTGATCTGCATTAACCTACCTGCTGTAAGAAGCTGGTTATTACTGTCGATTGAGACCTGGCGCGGTAATGACGGCCGTGACGTCAGACTTCGTGACCGATTTGTGATCTTTATCGTTTTATTTGGCTATTTTTGAGTCCATTATTTTGGTGGAGTTAAGGTGGAACGGACGCCGGCAGAATACCAGCGGCACAGACAATTGTATGTGGCATTAAGCTAAGTCGGTGCCTATTTTTAGCTGTAGTACTTATCTGCCTTGGCCTAGTGGTAATCTGTGTGGGAAACCTATGTCCTTTTGGTTGTAATGACGAAATAGAAAGAGACAAATTATGATAATAATAATAATAACACATCACAGCCGCTAACTAGGAAGAACCTGTATCTAGGGTGCCCGAAATACACACAGAGACGAACATCACACCCAGACCGGAAACAAACATCAATATTCATCATATCAATACTCGCAGCGCCCGGGAATCGAACCCGGGTGCACACGCTTACTCAGTCTACATCACTGCCAACTGAGCCACGGAGCAGTCGAGCAGCCTGTCTTGTCTTATCTTTCTCTACCAGCGTTCGACTAAATCACAAATCAATCAATATCACACCTGAGTCGACATATTTTCCAAATCACCGCTAACCTACTTACCTACCTACTACACCGCTCAACGCATTTATAAAAATCGTCTCTATATAATAAGTAATAGAGTTTGAATTTGTATGAAGTGAAATACTTTATGAAACGCCGCCTATCTATGATTTAAGAGAACCACCCGTAAAATGGAACCAGATTTACGAGCCTACGGAACCTTTGCGACAAATCACTTTGAATAATATTCGCATATTTTAAACGAACCCTGTTTTTGATAAAAAAAAGAAAAGACACGTCTAGCAGTAGAATAGAAGACTCGAGCAGCTGTGCTTTGGGATTGAATTGTTTTTTTTTTATTATTTTAATAACATTATGCTGCAGTCCCACTATTAAAATCTGAAACTCCGAGTTAGTTAAAATGCTGATAAAAGCTTATAATCAATGAAATTTACAAAAAAAAAGGTAAGTAACAATGACGGCCTAATCGCTTGAAGCGATTTCGGAAGATAGCCTGGCATAAATGGCAATGTAATGTAATCAATAGCATTGAATAAACTCGGAAGCTTGAGTTGTGTTTATGTATGTAAGTAAGTATACTTAGACAAAAATAAATAACTTACAAATCATCAAATAAACTGAGAAACTTACCTAATAAGCCAATATATGTAATACCACATTACTTTATTATCTACGGAAAACGGCATTGGAAATGCCTGTTACCTTCTATTTTAAATACCTTGTCAGACACAACTTTAAATAGCCTTTTGAATATAAACAAAGAGAAGTGTTGTAGACCTTACCTCAAAAAACACTTTATTGATTTGTATAGAGACTAATAATAATAACTTACTTACATTTACGCGCGTCTGTCTAGTGATAAGAGACAAACTTGCTGTACATTAGCGGATAAACCTCATTAGGTTTAAGCTTAATGTTTAAATAATTAAGTACATATGTAATTTGAAAAAAACTTGAATAAAGAACTTAAAAAAAAGTATTAAAATTGAAATAAATATTGCATTGAAACAGTTTCACACAAAAAAACGCTTAAATTTTCGTATTTCTGTCGACACCCTTGTAGCGGCTATTCAGCTGAAAGCAATATATTTATCCCGGCGCTAGACGCAATGTGACAAACACAATAATAAACCGCCCTTCGTAATAGAATATCGACCCGATTTGCATTAAAGCCTTAGGGTTAGCTTGCATTAGAGCCGGAGAAGACCGGATCGTGTAGTGGCGCTGTAGGGTTGGGTTAGGTTAGGTTACTACGCCCTGCAGTACCGGGCCGAAGAATAGGACTGAGGTATCCCCTGCCTGTCGTAAGAGGCGACTAAGAGGTGACCCCGGGGTCGTTGGGTGCACGAGGCGGGGGCCTCGTGTAGTCATATAACGGCCCCGAGAAGGACGGCGGAACGCGGTGTCCCGTTTCCGCCGTCGAGCGTAGGAAGAGCCATCCGCGCTCAGGGGGGACTACCTTCACCTGTCCCCCCGTGAAGAGTCTACACAGCCAATGCTGGGGGGGGTCGCGGAGAATTCCACAGGCTTACCCGCGACCCTCCTGCTATCAGCCGAGAAGGACACCGGCGGGGTTTTAGTGGGTGCGAACCCCACATAACCCTGCGGCTCCCCCCGGGGCTGCAGGGTACTCGTTAGGAGTTTCCCCGCCTAAAAAAAAAAAAAAAAAGGTTAGGTTACTACATGGGGTGCTAGCCAGATAACCTCCACGCGGTGCACCCCGGGCAACAGCGGACGATCACACTTTTCGTTTCCCGTTTGGTGTGATCGTCCGGTGGCTGATAATCTGGCGGGAGTGGCGCTCCACATGCTTTCTGCGCTATCAGAGAGCATAGTGTGAGTTGAGAAGGCGAGCGGGGCTTGAGACTTCCACTACGGCGTACTCCTCGGCGCCGTGGGGGGACTAACAAGCCCTGCTGAACGAGGAAGGAAAAGAGGGGAGGAAGAAGAGATGAAGGGTGATGGAGATAGAATCAGATGGCGACGAGGTGGAGTGCGGGACTTGGGAGCCTCCCAATGGCACGTCCACGTGGAGATTGATGGCTCGGCTGATGAGAAACTCTGCGCTAGTAAATGCCGGGAATGGCCTGCCCTCGGTCGGCTTGATGACTACGTCGCCGACCGTTGGGATCACAGATCCACCCGGCTGATCTGAAGACGCAGGGGAGTAGATGCCGGGCTGTCCTTCTCCACGCCTTGCGGTCGGCTTGATGTCGCCGTCGCTGCCGCAATGGGCGTGCCAATAGGGCGCTTACAGTGCCCCGTAGGAGAGGGTGGCAGTGTCCTACCTAGGGCACTGTCACACACGATCGCTGGGTGCTGCGGCCAAGGTGGAACGGCTAGTAGCACCTGGCGGTCGAGGAGGAGGGAACGGGGACCTGACGCTTCCAACATTGCACTGACTTGCGTGGTGCCATGGGGAGAGTGACAGGCCCTGCTCCCGCTCGACTGCTGGATGGGGCGGTCGAGGAGGAGAGCGGGCGGGGCCTCGGTCCCACCACGGTGACCAGCCGTACACCGTGTCGGGGCCGACAAGTCCCCCAATCCGCCCTGCAGCACCGCTGCAGGACCCCGGGGTCGTTGGGTGCACGAGGCGTGGGCCTCGTGTAGTCATATAACGGCCCCGAGAAGGACGACGGAACGAGGTGTCCAGTTCCGTCGTCGGGCGTAGGAAGAGCCATCCGCGCTCAGGGGGGACTATTACCACCTGCCCCCCCGCGAAGAGGGCTCACAGCCGATGCTGGAGGGGGTCGCGGAGTTGAACATAACGATCGAAAGATCACCCGTGACCCCCTTGCTAACAGCCGAGGAGGACACCGGCGGGGTTTTAGTGGGTGCGAACCCCACATAACCCTGCGGCTCCCCCCGAGGCTGCAGGGTACTCGTTATGAGTTTCCCCGCCTAAAAAAAAAAAAAAGGTTAGGTTACTACATGACGAATATTTGTCAACTTTTTCGTATCTATCTGTCACTTTGCTCGATCGTCTCCATACGTTTTCCCGCATTTAAAAACGATCCAAAGTGATAAAACGACTCGACAAATGGTCCCTCATGCTACTTAGGCTGATACATTTTAATAAGCACAAAATTAGAAAGTGCTTTGTTCAGTATTATTAAAAGAAGCCTCTGCGATCAAACAAAAATTTCAGTTTGACCCGCAGTTGTTGTATGTACTTTTTCCATTCAAAAATGCCGCTACAATTTTTTTTTTTTCAAACATTTTCGTTGATAAATAATTATTTGTGGTTGCTATTTTCTGAGCGTTTTTAGAAAACACATTGTGTATTTAATGAGTTTCTAGTAAAAAAAAAAAACTTTTTATGTAAACCAATGACTTTGCACTTTTATTTCTAATAAAATCTTTGTCACCAACTTATACAAAAAAATCACAGGATCAGACTAAAAAGGTTCCATAAATAAAAAAAATAAGACCGGATTCCGGAAGCACCCGCAGTGGACGGCCGCCCTACATTTGCTACAGATAGCGTTTTGATCGTTCCTTTGCATACGTTTTTTTCTATGTCGTTTCTTAAATCGAAAAGGAAATGGAATCGTATCGAATATCGTAATATTTGTATGACAACCTCGACGGGTCGCGTGCCAACCAGCTACTCCGACGTATATGAAAATGACTTCTTTTCAGCTTTTATTTTTTGAAGAATCCGCCTCCGTAGCTCAGTGGCGTAGCGCGTCGCGCCTTTGATTAGGGCACGGAAGGTTGTGGGTTCGATCCCCGCGAAAAACACCACATATTGATTTCTCACAAAAATCACGTTGTGGTTGTTTTCGGTTGGATAGGACATTGCAGGCTTGAATGACCTGATTGTCCGAAAAGTAAGATGATTCCGTGCTTCGGAAGGCACGTTAAGCCGTTGGTCCCGGCCGCAGTAGTGGTCGCTATAACCGCGGCGACAAGCTGGCCCCTTGTCACGTTGGTAATAAAAGCATAAACTTGGCTAAACGTGGGTCTGGCTCTTGAGCCAGTACCTCTGCCTAACCCTTCGGGGAATAAAAGGCGTGAGATTATGAATTTTTTGAAGAATCAATTCCAACTGATTGCGTATCAGTATCAGAACCTGCCTTGTGGTGGTGACATAGACTACCACCACCCCATCTGCTCCCATATTGTCGTAGCAGGCGACTAAGAGAACACTTCGGACGCTATAATGTGTGGTTCTTCCCAAAAGCGCCAAGACGGCCGCCGGTTTTAGTTGGTGCGAGCCCCACATACCCCCGACGCTCCCCCGAGCCCGTGGGGCTCGCACCCACTAAAACGAGAGAGAAATGCGAGAGGCATTTACCCTCGTTAAAAAAAAGGCGACTAAAAGAACAACCGAAGGACAGGCAGCAGCTTCCTCCTACCTTAGAATTTTTAAGGCTCTGTTGTGTAGTTTTAGGATAATCATGCTCTTAGAAATATTCTGTTATGATACTAAAGTGGACACTTTAGGCAAGAAACGGTTTTAATCTTAGATTTTGTACCTAAAAACTACACATGGCCTTAAAATTTCTAAGCAATATTATCTAGGGAGTCAAAGGCGCATAATTTTGATTTCGGCCATGGTTTAAAATATATTAATTATTCATAGGAAGTGGCGCCAGTTTCGCACCGTGTAAGTAAAGTTCTTAAAGAATAATTCTGCGGTCGCCAACCCACCTGCCAGGCTTGGCGATTATTGAAAACACTCCCATAATGTGGGACAGGCCCATTTTCAGCAGTATAGTTGAGATAATTTTGTATCGGAACTCAACCACTACTTTAGAAATATGCGTATGAAAATTTACTCCTATGTTAAAAAAATTAAAGTAGACCCCCGCACAAACAAAATGCTTTTGCCACAAAATTTCCATAAAAAAGAAAAAAACTAAAGGCTATTGAAAGCAACCCTTCCAAACTTATCAGTTGTTTTTATAAGTAGTTATCTCAAAATTATCGACCTTCCTCCCGTATCGAGCTACCTCTGCAGCTTTTCGGAGTTTCTCATATAAAACCTCAGGTCAGCGGTACAGACAGACCGACAGTCGAACAGATAAGGCCTCTGATGATGCCCGTTTTGCCGAAGATTTATGTGCATTTTTATCTGCCGCCGCCGGTTTGGCTTTACTAAGTTTTTAAAGTGCTTTTATGAGATTTTTAGTTTCGAATCTTATTTTTTTGTTTTTTGGACTCGACTTTGAGTTTTGTTTTAAACCCATAAATACTGCATCTTAATTCAAGTATTATGTACTAAATATCAACTGAACGCAAATATGGCTGATATTTGAAATTAATACACCTACGTACTTAACTGACTTATAAATGGGTTAAAATAAATGTGCAAGTTTTTAAGAACCAGTTTTCAGCGATGCTAGCGATTCTAAACTAAGGCAAATATCAAAAATTATTTACCGAACAAACTAAAGCGTGTAAACGAAAATATTGTTTTAAAATCCAACACTAAAACCAAATTTTTTACATCTGATTATTATAGTTCTTCAAAAGCTAGACTCAGTTGAGTCCTAGACTACATAGCAACATACATTCAAAGTAGAATATTTGCGAAAAGTTTTGCTAAGATTTTCTCATCTCAACAGGTAAAGTCAAAACAAACAAACAGACAAACAAACTATAAAGGAAACTGCTGCGATCGTAAACTGGCACGTCTGTGTAAAGGCGCGAACAATGGCTGCGCTTCCGGTGTAGCGGGAAAGTGCGTTAAGACGGGATAGTTGATGGGATAGTGCCGTAAGGCAAGTTACTCGCATTGTTATACTGTTAATTGAAAATTATATGCGTGCTCATTTATTAAAGTTATTTTTAAAAATTGGGGTAAATTGTTATTCAATTAAAATCATAAAAAAGCCTAGTTTACGCTACATTAAACAATACTTTTCAAGCTTTTTTTTTAAACTCTATTAAATTAAAACCTATAACGTTTATAAATCCTTAAATTATGCGTGAAAAAAAAAACATTAATAACCTCAAAACCAAACCAAATACAAACTTATTTAAATTTACAGTTTTTTTTTTCCTTCTGACATATTTAACCACGATTTTAATACAGAGCGTGTAACGCGTACTTTGGTCATTCCCTTAGTTTCCGCATACAAGTCCCACGAGAGGAAATGGATTGAAAATTCAATTTTATTCATTGATTGATGTTGCTTGTTTGATGGTTTTAATAAAAAAATATTATATGTTTAAACAACTAGTCGACCCGCGAACTTCGTACCACCTAACCTATTACTATGTTGTTTCCCCGGTAATTATTCGATTTTTTCTCGCCGTGAAAAAAACCATCATTGGACTTCAACGAACATTAAAAAAAAAAGAATTGGTAAAATTTGGTCCAGGCTTTGTTGACTTATGCGCTTACCAACACATTTTGCGATTCATTTTTATATTTTAATAATAATAAAAGTTTTATGATGTCATTATTTTTGAAAATATTTTCGTTTCCTGTAGCTAGCTCAACTACTAGTAACTAGTGTAAAGGCGGCATCGCGTGCAGCGGCGCGGGGACAGATTTAATGTCGGCCAGTTTACTCCGGGGATTATATTTAGAATAATATTTACTCTAATTCCGCTCCGGGCTAACTCGGGCTCCGGGCTGGAGGTGCAGTTACCGCGGTCTCAATTTTAAAGAAAACTATAAAGACAGATTGGTTTTAGAGAGAAATATTTTGCACAAATTTTTTTTAGCATTGAGTACCATACCGTACCTTCTAAACATAATCTCACGCCTTTTATTCCCCGAAGGATTAGGCAGAGGTACTTACTGGCTCAAGAGCCAGACCCACGTTTAGCCGAGTTTATGCTTTATTACCAGCGTGAGGCGGGGCCAGCTTGTCGCCGCGGTTATAACGACCACTACTGCGGCCGGGACCAACGGCTTAACGTGCCTTCCGAAGCACGGAATCATCTTACTTTTCGGACAATCATGTGATTCAAGCCTGCAATGTCCTATCCAACCAAAAACAACCAAAACGTGATTTTTGTGAGAAATCAACCGTACCTTCTAAACTGTTGAATAAATATGAAAGATGTCTTTATATACAGGCGACCATTGTCGTAAGGCAAGGCAAGCGTTTGTTTACCTGAGCCAATTGGTGGGCACCCTGAACTACCTCGCCTCTCACAGTATAGGATACTTTACCAAATAAGGTATCAATACCAATTAGATTAGATGTAGTCTAATTGACTTTCAATAAGTGATATCTTGTATTCTATATTGAATAAATATATTTTTGATTTTTTGATTAATATTGACTGCTCCGTGGCTCAGTTGGCATGGCAGTGATGTGTACTGAATGAAACGCGGGTACACCGGGTTCGATTCCCGGCGGGGCGAACATTGTTATGATGAATATATCGATGTTTGTTCCCGGTCTGGGTGTAATGTTCGTCTCTGTATATGTTTCGGGCACCCTAGATACAGGTTCTTTCTAGTTAGGGGCTCTGAGTGTTATGTGTTTTTATAAATTAGTTTCCAAAAAAAAAAACAAAAACAAGAAATTTAATACCTTCTCAGTAAGTTGAATTACGGCGCATGTTAATTAAAACATAATATTTTCTTAAAATAATTGTAGGTAGTTTATTAAATGAAAAATAAATAACTTAATTTAATTCCCTCCATGATAATTAACTTATAGAAATGAAATGGATATCCAATTGAACCGGCATTAGTAAATATCTACGCGATAAGACCTATTAAGAGCTCTTACAACTATTTCTTGAGGCTGCATCGACTATAAACATTAACTTAAGACGATATACGAGAAATAAAGCAAACGACCGAGAAACAAAGGATGTCCTCTTTCCTCAAACATACTGAGGGAAAAGGACAGTCATATGTCAGTCGCCCACATCGGTTACTACATTTTATTGGAAAAAGCAATAAAAGTTAAATATCTTATTATAATTATTACTTTTTAATCAAATTTGAATTACCAGAATTTGATATACTTTATTATCATTATTCCTATGTAGTTTCAACAAAAACTAGTTAGTAATTTCGAAGAACAAGCTATTCCCGTTTTTTGGAATGGTTATCTTTGACGAAATAATGTATCGAGGTTTTTTGATTCCACTAGTGTTTCTCAGTTATAAAAAACTTTGTTATATCCTCAAAAACGTTATATATTAAAATTAAAATTTAATATATAAATATTTTAATATTTTATTATATTAAAATTCCAGATCTTTACCTCTTATAGATTAAGAGAATTACTTGATTTAAAAAACCTTCAAAACTCATATAGCGTCTTAACAATAAAAAAAAGTTTTTTAACCAGTTGCGGCTCGTTAGCATGGCAACCCTGCACTTAGCAGCGATGTCCGCTGATATCTAACTTTAGGGTCCTACAGGTATTTTTATTACAAATGGGATTTTTTAAGAGCCAGTTTACAGCGATGCTAGCGCCATTCTCGAAAAAAAATTATATCTTCTAAACTAAGGCAAATAAGAAAAATGTAGCACAGGAAGACACTAGAAAATCTTGCTAAGTATTTTTTGAGCACAGAAGTAGTCCTAAGTAAAAAGAACGAAAATATCCACAGATTGTTGCCAAAAGTGGCCACTTTTGGCAACACTTTGTAGCTTTCTTTGGTCTTTACCCTAAATTCTATACAACAGTGCCCTAAAAATACTCGGCTACATTATCTAGTATCATACTGTGCCGCATTTTTTAATTTTTTGCCTTAGTTTAGAACATATAAATTTGTTCGCGAATGGCGCTAGCATCGCTGTTAACTTGCGTTAATTAATCTTATTCCTTCTTTACAATAAAAATACAAGGTGGTCGGCCGAACCGGGCCCTAGTATGAGTTCGACAATTACGTTACTGGTTGAGCGTTTGCATTTTAGTATGGAAACCGTTTCAGCGCCTCTGGCGGGGAGTAGCAAAACTAGGTGTACACTGGATGAGGGTCAAGATCGGTCGGTATGGCAATCAGTGAGGGAGGCTTATGTCCAGTAGTAAACGTATTTTGGCTGAGATTATTAAGAAATATACAGAGCGGCTGCAGAAGGCACGGTTGGAAGAGGTAGGCCACGGAGAACGTTCACCGACCAAATTGGTGACGTCTTGAGGAAAGGCCGCGTGAAGAGTTCACGAAACCGACGTGCGTGTATGAAAAGGTTTATGACTGTAGTGTAGATGAAGCGAAAGAAGTGGGTTAGGATCGTAGCAAGTGGAAATCAATTGTCTCTGCCCACCTCGATGGAAACAGTCGTGACGTTATGTATGTATGTGTATACCAAAATTTTTTTTTTTGAAAAAACCTAAAATAAAAATATATATTTGTAAGTACCTACTTGTATTTTAGTAAAATAATCAAACAGAACCCTCTCAATACAGCAGGTGGTGGGTAAGAAACTTTTTTTTTACTTTTTGTTTAAATTTTTCGCATCGGTGCGCTTTGAGCTAACTTTAATCTCAGCCGCAGGAATCCGATCGCAGATTACTCGCGTTTTATGATAAAACTTTAAAAAGTCCAGCAAAAGCAGTATTTATAGAGGTCATACTAAAAAGGAATTCTTATTAAATTTTATGACAATTCAGAAGATACGGTCATATTAATTTTAAATTTATTAGTTACATTTAAAATGTATCGTAATATAATTAAGCACCTATTATATTAACTAGTAAAGTTAATGTTATCTTAATCCTAAACTTTTCCTGGTATATAATTAAAACTTTATCTTCAATAAACGACGTCAATAATATTTATTTATTAATACTTGTGAATAAACGTTAAAGAAAATAAAACTGCTCCGTAGCTCAGTTGGCAGTGATGTGGACTGAGAAGCGAGTGCACCTGGGTTCTATTCCCGGCGGGGCGATTATTGTTATAATGAATATCGATGTTTGTTTTTCGGTCTGGGTGTAATGTTCGTCTCTGAATATGTTTCGGGCACTCTAGATACAGGATCTGCCTAGTTAGGGGCTCGGAGTGTGATGTGTTACGCCTACAACACAACGAACAAGATCAAAGTTGTCAGAGAAAACTAAAACCTTTTAATTATGATACTTACAGTGTTATTCATAAAGATACAGTAGATTTTAGGTAGCTTTACTGGAGGTCTACTTCTCTGGTTTGTTGTATGGTAAATACGTAACATCCAGTCTAAATTGACATACGTCAAATAACTAAAATGGTCTTTTTTTTTTTATGAATAACAGGGTAAACATTTAACTTTCAGTGAAAAAAAAAACAAGATTAACAATTTCAATTGCTAAAAATCTAATAATTGGTTCGGCCCCAAATCTTTTAAAATTATTTAAAAAAAATACTTACCTGATATGAGTGCCTTCCACAGTTGATATAGAACTAGACGCTCTCTGCTTTGATTTTTACTTCATCACCACCATAATTATACACTTTACACTTAAGATTTTAGAGTACCTAGGTATATATTTAACTTTTATCTATCGTTTCGCGAAACATATAAACTTCTTTAAACTATTGTTTTTTTTTTGCTTTCCGGTAAGAAATCCTTAAAATTATTGTAGTCCACGCTCTTTAATATTCCAATAAAATTAAATAGCGTTACTTGTCACTTCAGTCCTTTTCTTTTTCACTTTTTTGAAAGTTTCACAATTAAATATTGTTCTATAATAACTTTTATCTAATTTCTCTGTTTAGCGATCAAACCAAACTAATTAAAAACAAGTATCAAACGCAAATAAATAATTACCAAATTATAAAACTCACAAACACCAAAAGCTGCACTTATCAAAAGTTTCACCGAACGATCCAACGTAAGTTCCGAGCTTTTCTGACGGAAGCTGGCGCAGGGCGGCGGTCGTCTAGGGCGGGCGGCTGCCGACTGCCGCCCTACGCGCTAGGGCGCGAACAGTGTGCTTTGTAAGTTACACCTTATTGGGGTCCTGATGGAGAGCTTTTTAGAGCCTTCGCCTTGGAGGAGTTTTAAATTCGACGGATAAGCTATAGGAATACTTTTTTTTTTTTTTAATTCGTATTTATTGTCTTACTGAGATCAGAAATGCTATTACGCCCGCTCTTGCAATATTGCTTTTCGTACTCTAGAGTGTCAAAGTCAAAACAAAAAAAAGTTTTTTACTAAAGTTTAATATAACTGATTATTATATCGAATTTATTTCTTACTAACTATACTAACTAATGTTGTCAATAACTAAAATAAAAAATTAAATTGGGTCTTCAAATTAAAAATGAAAGAACAGTATTCCATCCGCTATCTCTGCAGTACTAGCACCAAATTCGTAAAAAAAAAAACATCTAAAGCATCGCCAAAATCAAAAATATGCATCAATGATGGACTAGATAAAATTCTTAAAAAATTTAAGGCATTGTTGTGTACCTTTAGGGGTAAAGATCTCATCATAAATAAATATACGGTTTGTTGCTAAAAGTGGCCACTTTTAAATAGTAGACGGCGCGCCCTTACATAGGTATGTATATGTACAGTCGTCACAGAATTATAGGTCCGTTTTGACAAATGAGAAAGAGTTTAAAATCTAGCTTGGAACAAAACTAAACGCACAAGGAGGCCTGACCCCAAATAAAAAAAATAAAAAAAAAACACACCACACTCAGAGCCCCTTACTAGGAAGAACCTGTATCTAGGGTGCCCGAAACACACACAGAGACGAACATCACACCCAGACCGGAAACAAACATCGACATTCATCATATCAATATTCGCCCCGCCCGGGAATCGAACCCGGGTGCACACGCTTACTCAGTCCACATCACTGCCAACTGAGCCACGGAGCAGTCAAGTCAAATAAATTGGGACTAAGGGCAGAAAGAAGAAGAAGAACTAAACTAAATGAAACAAAAAAATATTAATAATCACTTAGGGTTATTAAATTGAAGTGAAAAAATATATTTATGTTTTTGTTTCATTCAGTTTTGTTCCCAGCTAGATTTTAGGCTTTTTCTCAGTTGTCAAAACGGACCTATTATTTTTGTGATACTAGACTACAAAAGATAATATGGCGGGCTTTGTCGCTAACCAAACATTCACCCATTTCTAGAAATGTTATAAAATTAACAGTTTAAACATACTTAATAATTAAATTATTCAAAGCGCAGGCCGGTGTAAGGTGCACTTCCCCAATAATAAATCACTGGGAGCAATTAAAGCCGCAATTATCGCATAGCGCGGGCGGAGCCGGGCGCGGGAGTGAGTTAATCAGATACCGGATTCGTGGGCTGGGTGGGGACGACTTGATATTTTAATAAACATTTTAAGTTTCTAAATTAAATTGACCACCATTGTGATGTTAACTGCGACTTCGAAATACCAGGTTCAATGAAGTTCGGTTATGGACGAAACTTTTTTTGCCTAATATGGCATTCTGAGAGCCCACTTAGAGCCTCTATGCCCGTAACAAAGTCATCTATCATCTTAAGTAAAAATTCAGTAAAAAAGAAATGCTAGATAAACAAAAGGAGCGACGTTTTGACGGGCGCAGGTAAATACTTTGATGAGTAAATAATTATTTTTAGCCATTGACTCTACCGCGATTTTGTCCATGGAATGTCGTCCACGACTTTTCCATAATTTACTCACCGTTTAAACCTTCCCAGTATTACGAAAAACATGTAAAAACTAAAATTACCTAGGTACAGTGGCGGACACGATCGGCGTAACAGTTCCGGTTTTTCTGTATTGTAAAATAGCTCTTGTTCTTTGGTAATACAGTCTAAGGCTGACGAAACCATAGACAAATCTGTTACGGCCTCCTAGTCCGTGACTGTACATCTTTATTCTTTACTTTTAGCAAAACAAACGAACAGCAATTGGTTTTTATTATAAAATATAGATTATTATAATCTTTTGTACGGTACTGTAATATACGGAACCATTTTTGTTTTGAGTGTAAGTAAAACCCTAAAAAAAACTCAAAAAAAAAAAAAATTGTTAATTTTTGATTTTGAATAGCTTGCGTTTAAGTGGTGTTTTATTTAAAGAGAAAGTAAAGAAAAAATCACAAATTCCACATTCAAAGTCAAAGTCAAATTCTTTATTCAATATAGGATACAAGATATCACTTATTGAAAGTCAATTAAGCTACATATAATATAATCGCTATTGATACCTTATTTGGTAAAGTATCCTATACTGTGAGAGGCGAGGTAGTTCAGGGTGCCCACCAATTGGCTCAGGTAAACAAATGTTTGGCTTGCCTTACGACAATAGTCGCCTGGAGAGGCCCCCAAACGAGCCCTCCTCTGTCAAATGATTCTACTCCCTTTCGCAATGATTTTACAGCGTAGAGAAGAAAGGGGTAACAAACTCTACTTTACAATTTATCTCTCTTTTTTTTTTTTCTTTCTTTTTGTTTTGTGATATTACAATTATAACAAAGTGGCGACCTATTATTTTCTAGACTTTTGTGCCAATGCCAAGCTACACAGGTACTTCAGTTCTCAACTATCCATCGATCCGCATGTCCGTTATTCCGAAGCTAAAACCTATGTTTAGAAACACTCAACGGCGATCTCCGTCGCCCTGATCCGTGTTATTGTGACACTTGGGCTGCGCGCGCGCACCTACATTAACATAACTGGCTGTGACTAAACTGAACTATAGGGTAAGTTTGATAAGGTATTAACACTTATGGCAATACAGAGTGGGCTATATAATACTTAGTACTTTTATTCCAAAAAATATACCCTCTCGATTTATACGAAAAATATAAATATTTTTCATGAACTATCATCCGCAATACAACTGCTGGATCCACTACTGCTGGTACTTATGTCATATGTATGTTTTCTAAACAACGAACAAAAATTGTGAAAGGAGTTTTCAGTATAGGCACGTTTGGTGGCAAGCGGCCTCGTCAATAATTGCAACGAAGGACGCTGCTGCCCGTTTTTTGGTTGTTCTTTTACCCGGGAGGAGATAGAACTACACAGACAAGAACAATTTTTAATTGTTATCTAAGTTTCGACAGCTCCGTGGCTCAGTTGGCAGTGATGTGGACTGAGTAAGCGTGAGCACCCGGGTTCGATTCCTGGGCGGGACGAATATTGATATGATGAATATCGATGTTTGTTTCCGGTCTGGGTGTGATGTTCGTCTCTGTGTGTGTTTCGGGCGCCCTAGATACAGGTTCTTCCTAGTTAGGGGCTCTGAGTGTGATGTGTTATTATTATGTTATTAAGTTATTCTCATAAAAAAGGCTTTCAGAGGTGCTCTACGAATTAAGAACAAAATAAATATATTTTGGTGCCATATGATTTAGAAAACAGTTTAAATGTAAAATTTATTTCATCTTGGTATCTTCACTACACCTCGCCTTATGTGCGCTGGACCTTAAGTTTCCAGTCAAACTGTAACAATTTCCAAATGCTAATCGAGTGGCATATCCAGCCAATCTCCGGCACAATCGGCAACTGGCAAATGCCATGCTAATTCGCCCGCGCCGGGAATCGAACCCGCTATTGTTGATGCTATCGCTACCCTGTGCCGACCGCCGAGGTGGTCGTGGGAATGCACGGTTTATGTAAGAATAACCAGTCAAGTGTTATAAAATAAGATTAAAAATAAACGGTTGTATGATATGCGAAAGTACTCTGCCTGTTTTTATAATATTGAAAGTACCTGAGTCTATCTGTGTGTTACGCAATCACGCCGAAACTCCTAAACCAAGTGGCAAAAAATTGGGCCCTAGGTAAGGTGCGCGACGGTGGCGACACTGAACGTGCATTGATATCTATTCTAAACAAAAGGCTGACTGCTAATTACTTAACTGGCACTAATAATTTCTTTTTTACAAACAGGGACCCGTCTTCAACAAACTGACACCTGCCTAAACTGAGAACTTCCTCATTTTCAAAGTCGGTTAAATAAGTACTAAAACCTTCTCCTGAATGTAACAAATACATTATTGAAAACCGCATAAAATCGGTTTAGTCAAACATGAGATAATCGCGGTCAAACATAGAGAGATAGAGATAGAGATATACATATACAGATCAAACTGATAACCTCTTTTTTTTAAGTCAGTTAAATGTAAGAAGCAAGGTAGCTTATAATCACGAGATGGACGTAGGGTAGGACGTTTTATCCCGAAAATTAGGATTTTGCGGTTTGAAGGGAAATTGCGTTGGCACACTATAGTTTCTCTATTCTATACAATATTGTATGAACCTCAAAGAATGTGGATGTCACCACAAGAAACCTTTATCTGGTAGCCATTTGTCCTTATTTCAATTTGCATTGCAGATAACTCTTTCATGACAAAAAGTAACAACTATACACTCGGACATCGTCATACCAAATGTCATAGTAAATCGTAGAATTATAAAATACAATTTGCTATTACCATTGCACTCGGGACTGCTCGACTGACAGATATCGTTTTTCAGCGGCAAGTCCCACTGACGACTCCATCACTGGCTTCATATGAATTATTTAGTAGAATGATGGAGGTACTGGTTAAGCAAGAGATATGGATGTATTGTTGGAATAAGGTTTATTGATGTGAAGTGTTGAATCATCGCTTGAGTCGCGTGTAACTTTGGTTTGATAGTGTTATATATAGGTTCATACGTGAGGAAACATTAGTTATTGAGAGACCGCCTAGAAGGCTTGAGTACTACTTATAGCTTCTTATTTATATTTAGCAAGATATAAATAAGAAGAAAACGAAGAAATCAGGGACAAACTTGTTAAATTTATATCCAGAGTCGATTAATATACTTACAAAATATTATTGTTCTAAGTAGGTACAAAACATTGCAATAATCTAAACAAAACAAATGTTTTCCGCATTCGGGAATAAAACTTGGCAAACCCGAGTCAATAATAATACCTAAGAAAGCTTCTAAGTATTGCTAAAGGCCACTTAAGACAGTAATCAGTAGTTATTTTGTCTTTAAACGTGCCCTTAAATATTAACCGTCTTATTCATAAAGATAAAGTAGATTTTAAGTAGCGTTACTGGAGGTCTACTTCTCTGGTTTGTTTTATGGTAAATACGTGACATCCAGTATAAATTGACATATGTCAAATAACTAAAATGCTCTTTAACTTTTTATGAATAACAGGGTAAGAAGTTAAGTAAATATATATTATACTAGCTGTCACGGCGAACTTCGTATCGCGCCTTACGTTTTTTTATGGAAAAAAAACTGTTGTTGTTTTACCTAATTTACCCTAATTTTTTTTCATATTATCTCACCTTCTAAACCTTCCCTAGACTACTACGAAAATTTCAAATCCAAAATGAGCTAAATCGGCCCGGCCGTTCCCGAGTTCTAGCGAGACTAATGAACCACGACTCATTTTTTTTTATATAAATAGAAGATAGATTGATATTTAACTTTATTTTGCGATTAGCACTTTCATTGGAGTAATAGGTCTCATAAGTTTCATTACAATGAAAATCAATATACCAATATTATAAAGAGGAAAGATTTGTTTGTTTGTTTGTATGTTTGTTTGTAACGAATAGGCTCCGGAAATACTGAACCGATTTGAAAAATTCTCTCACTGGTAGGAAGCTACATTAACCCCGAGTGTCAAAGGCTATATTAGATTTTCAAAAAAAATTAGGGATCCTTACCTAAACTCAAATAATATAACCCAAGGTGCAATATTTTTTCCGTTGTTTACATATTTTGACAGGTGGTTTGTTGTTGTTCTTTTGTTTTTTATTCGGCCATTCTGGGCAGTCAAAAGAACATAGTCTATAGAGCCAAGTCATTTGTAGTACTTATCTTATATTCTATGGCGTAACGAAGTAAGCCGGGAAAGCTCGTAATAAATAATTAAAGTTAAAAAATACTTAAGTCCCATATATCAGCGAGCTCGACAAGTACGAATGTCCTTCCCACAGGACATTTTATCATCTGCGAAGTTCGCCGTCTCAGTTATTTATCGCAGCTCGAGCTGGCATTAATGCTTCGAGGACGATGAATATTACAAAAACGGCTGTTTTTTCCAGCAACACACCTTTTACATGTTCGTAACTCTTTCTTGGTCGTATTTCTTAACATTTGCCCGCTAGAATGTTATTCTTGTTGTTGCCTCGTCTCTAGTCTTGGTTAAAATTTACCTGTGTTTTTAAGCTTTATTCATCTTTTAAAAACTATGATTACATCATCATTTCAGCCGTAGGACGTCCACTGCTGGACATAGGCCTCCCTCAAGGCTCTCCATCTGTACCGATCGCATACATACATGACGATGATTACATACCTATCATAAAAATAATTAATTTTGTTGTTACCACAAACATAGACGTTTGACTTTTCTTATTTTTGGGAATTTTATAATTGACGAAGTTAAAATTTTAAATGTTTTTCATTTTAATCCTTTTCAATATCACTGCTAACTTTACCAAGTAAGTGGTAAACATTTTTATAAGTAACTAGTCGACCCGGCGAACTTCGTACCGGCTTTACTATTACAATGTTGTGCATGAATTATTATACATATAAACCTTCCTCTTAATTATTCAAGAGGATGCTATGCACTCTATGATTTAAAAAAAACGCTTTAAAGATATAAGCATAAAATGGGACAGACGCGGGAAGCGATTTTGTTTTAATACTATTTATTGATAGCTAACCCCGTTTCTAGCAACCAGAAAATCAAAATAAACGTGAACTTTTTCAAAGATACACCAACAACGCTGTTACATTCATCAGTTATACATAGCTCTCTCCTTGTGTAACTCCGCGAAGCCTGTTTTCCATATCAATAGGATCCCAGAGCTGCCTCCTGCCTTTGTTGCCTTATCAGATGCTCTGGAGAAAGGCAGTTTTGATTTCGTTAGGCGAATTCTATGTGGACTTGCTCAGAATTTTACTTGTTCAAAATTTATTCTGAACTTTCGATATATTTGTTATATGTATACGAAATTTCTTTATCATTACATCATCATCATCGTCTCAGGAAAAAGACATCCACTGCTAGACATGGGCCACGCACAATAGATTGTCAACAGACCGGACTTAAGCCACCCTCTTCCAGTGTACTTCCGCAACCTGCATCAGGTTGTTTATTTTTTTATTTTTTATTTTCTTTATTTAGAAACAGACAGTCATACACATGATAATAAACATAAAACAATCAAGAAGACCTTGAGTTTCCTAAATTAAGTACATCAAACTTAAAGAATACGAGAGCTTACAAAACCAATTATTAAGATAAGATTTAAGTAACAACGTAATTACTTACAATGAAAAAAAGTTACAGCACAAGTAGTATTTAAGTAATAGAATGAACTAACAGGTGTTTAGCCTACGAATTGTTTAGCAATACATCCTTAACAGCAAACCTAGGTTGTGTTGTGTAAACATAATGTGGGGGTTCTGCCTACTCTGCTTATTCCGAATCGAAAGGCATTAGGTTCTACCTGGCTCTGAGTGTATATTGATAGAGTATATTATACCAGATACTTTATAAATATTGAGTTAAATAAATTTATGTTCATTTTGTCAAACTTGAAACCAAATCTTGAGAGTATTTCTAACAGCGTAAAGTGGCAGTTCATCTCGGTAATCCGGGCTCAACTAGGCTTATCCTCGGCTATAAATAAAGCAGTCTGCACAATAGGCTGGGGCGATTGGCTAATTTGCATGCGAATGTGCAGCTCCTTAACACCGAGGTGAGGAAATGAGTTTTAGCTGAATCGCAACGCA
Organism: Euspilapteryx auroguttella; assembly: GCA_951802225.1. NCBI lineage: Eukaryota > Metazoa > Arthropoda > Insecta > Lepidoptera > Gracillariidae > Euspilapteryx > Euspilapteryx auroguttella. Next base: position 10,564,642 of record OX637656.1, read on the forward strand.
AACAACTGTTTTAGGAATGAAGTTATTTCATTAAATAAAGATTAAAATCTCTTCAGTCACACAGTACTTTTACGCTCCTTGCAATTTCAAAGTTTTTGTGAAGTGAGTTCTAAGCTAAAAGTGTGTTCATTTGTAGTAGGTACTCAAAAAGTAGCAATTCTTTTTGAATGCCATCATGTTCATGTATATTAGCATTAATTTGAACCTTTGGTCTCAGGTTTACGTGCGGTTAGACAGGTAAATCATAATTTTACTAAGCTATAAGGCCTTAGCTGCAAATCATCATCATCTCAGATGAAAGATGTTCACTGCTGGACATAGGCTTATTCCACACATCGCCACACCGCCCGGTCTCGAGCAATCCTCATCCAGTTTACTTCCGCAATCTTCACTAGTTCGTCTGACCACCTTGTGGGGGTTACCTGTAAATAAATACTTTTAACCCCCTTCTACACGGCAGTTCAGTTTCCGTTAGTTGCAGGATCCCCTTTGATGGCGAATCAATACATAGTATAAAAAAAGTCACTTCCCGCGTCTGGCCCTATGTTTGCTTATATCTTTAAAACTATGCAACTGATTTAGATGCGTTTTTTTTTTGAAGTTTATATGAATATTACATGCACAACATAGTAAGGCGGTACCAAGTTCGCCGGGTCGACTCGTGTGTTTATAAACAAAACGGGTTCCTGCAGAAAAAGGGAAACCGGACTGCCGTGTCAAAAAGAGGTATCGTTAGTTCTCATTAGTTCTTATATTGTTAGCAAAAAGTTTATTTAGACACAAGCACTCAAGTAAATGGAGCTGCATTGAATGGCGACTAGACGATGCATTATCGGAATTCAGCTGAGCACAGTCGAAGACGGGCCCGAGACAACGGGCGCGGTGTCGAATGCTCTAGGGCTATCAACGAAGACATCAAAAATATATTGGGGTTTTGGCGTAGACTGTACGTTTTCATACTAATGAAAGTTGAATGAGTCTAACATTTTTGATATTGTTAACTTATGATTAAGCTTGGTTACTGTACTACTGCAGACAGGTGCTCTTATAGTTTTTATACTGACATAAAACATTTAAACATATTTATTTCCATACGAGATACTTAAGTTTTTACCATTCTTAGTTCAATAGTAAAGTAAAGTAAAGTAAAAAATGATTTATTCAATACAGGATACAAGATATCGCTTATTGAAAGTCAATTAGACTAATCTAATTAATATTGATACCTTATTTCGTAAAGTATCCTATACTGATAGAGGCGAGGTAGTTCAGGGTGCCCACTAATTGGCTCAGGCAAACAAATGTTTGCCTTGCCTTACGACAATAGTCGCCTGGAGACGCCCCCAAACGAGCCCTCCTCTGTCAAATGATTCTACTCCCTTTCGCAATGATTTTACAGCGTAGAGAAGAAAGGGGTAACAAACTCTACTTTATAATTTATCTCTCTCTTTTTTTTTTTTTTATGTTCCTATGTGACATTACAATTTAATGTACAATACAAAGAACATAAATTAATAAGATTTAAAGTACATACAAAAAATAATAAAAAAAACGTGCAGAGCTAGACTACTTCCATGCTATCTACAGTTTGTCCGGGAGATAACAATTCATGAATTTGGATTCCTCAACGTATTTTTTATAACAGACTACGTTAGCCTAAATTGTCTAGGATATAAAGAAATATGTTTATAATTGACCTGTGCGCCCCAGGCTTCGCCAGCGCAATTTCTGCAAAATCCCTAATATCCGTTTCCGTGGGATTTTCGGAATAAAAAGTAGCCTAAGCTTTAGACTATCTCCGTACCAAATTTCATTTCAATCGTTGCATTAGTTGGCTGTAAGCAAGACCAACAGAGTAAGTTATGGATGGATTTTTAAAAGCAGTGGGCCTAGCATCAACCCTGTGTGAGAACAAAACGTCTCGTCGCGTTGTCTTGTGCCGCGCTCGTTGCCGGAACCAATAAGACTGCCTCCTATCCTACTGGCGATATTGTAGCTAATGAAAGTTTCCACAAATAGAACACAAATACATTGATCAAGTTAGATGGGGTTAGAAAAGGTAGGATCTATAATGTCACCATTATAATGAATTACTGTTTGGAACAGTTACGATGAAAAAAAAACTATTTTGGCATTGTTCCTAAACTCTATCCATGGAAAAGATTATAGTGAAAACCCGGACTGACAATATTATGAGTAGTAAAATTAGGTACCTAGGTTACTTCGGGTACAGTCACAGACTAGGAGGCTGTAACAGATTTGTCTATGGTTTCATCAGCCCTAGACTGTATTACCAAAGAACAAGAGCTATTTTGCAATACAGAAAAACCGGAAGTGTTACGCCGTTCGTGTCCGCCACTGTACGTAACTTTTTGTCGAAAGTCATAATATGTTCGATTAACGAAACGTCGACTGAACAATTTAACGAATAGTTTTTCTCTAAATTAGAGCAAAGTATCACGAAAATAATATGATTGGTAGTTGACAACGACTGACTGTTATGTGAAAAAGTTCTAGTTTCGGTAGAAAGAATTAAGTCGCAAGTTATTTAAAGTTGCTTTAGGGCGTAAAATAAAACCGTTATTCAAATACTTTACAGGTTACCGCACCCTGCAGCCGAGCACCCTCTTAGCTGAAATTGGTTCGAGATTCAAATCTAAACTTCTCTATTAGCTGTCCCGCTAGATGGCGCTGTTAGCACTATTTTACAGGAACGTTGCTGAAACCGGTAACCGGACTTGTGTTCAGTTCGACTAGACAAACAAGTGGAATGAAAAGTCGTTCAAATATTTATAAAAATAAAACTGGAGATTTATTTTATTTAATTTTGTATGATATTTAATTACCTTATCAAAAATCTTTCTTAGCGTTAAAGCCGCCAAGTGCGAAAATAATTTAAAATTATTTTTAATAAGTAGTTATTTTTGTTACAAAACGTCCGTGATTCGATATCAAACGCTTGTTACCGGTACAGACAGAGCCATCCATCGCCACTATCTCGCTGGAGGGACATTCTGATCCCAATCTAGTCCAGTTAAATTAGGGCAGTGGTAGAATGACCCCGGTCAACCCGGGAAACGATATTATTTGAATATCAAAGAATAGTAATAAGATCAGATAAAAACAAAACAAGTTCCTTGAATATAAACAAAATCGGTAACTCTGTCTTTCAAAAACGTTATATCACAATGTGGGAAATAGGTTTTTACGTACGCGATATAATTTAAACTTTATTAACAATGAATCATCATCATCATCATCATTTCAGCCGTAGGACGTCCACTGCTGGACATAGGCCTCCCTCACTAAAAATGAATACTTTCGTCAAAATAATTAAAAAACGTGAAAAAATTTGAATTTCGCGCCATACCGTGAGTTACCGCCTTAATATAAATAAATAAAAATATACAAAAAAGATAAATTTTGAAGAAGTGTTATAGAGGGTATACGATTAGCGGTTTAACGCTAAGAGCGATTCCTTCCAGGCAAGTCACTTCATATATCAACAAAAAAAAAGAAAAAACATTAAAGAACTTAGTATATTGTAACTCGTATGTGTAGAGGTTGTAGTGCAACAGTATTTACAGTATGCAGCATATCAACCTTACCCAGTTTAGTTGAATAATTATAGTATTTATGCCATATGTAAAAGGTTTGAATGATGGTTGAGACGATAAGAAAGAAAGAAAAATTCATTTTTTCGCCAAATACTGAAAACAGAAAAAAATAATTACAATAAAATTAACAATAAGGGAATAACTTATAAAAGTCACAAGAATGTACCTTTACATTATTATTATTATAGTAAGAAAAGGTAAGAAGGTTATATTTTATGATTTTTAGATACATAGGTAGTGTTATGGCGAAATTATTTATATCAACATTACACATACACCCATTACATTAATTCGTAGTTAGTTATTACGTACGACGCAATTAGGTACTATCAAGGGACATCCTATAATTGTTCATAATTACCAATTTTCAAGAACCACGAAAGGCTTTTCCGACAGTCGTTGAGATAATGACTGAAAAAGTATGTTCCATACAGCTTTAAACAAACATACTCTGAGAGAGGATCGTTCATTGTGTCCCTAAAATTTATGATTTTGAATAAGTTCATTTTGTTTTTTCACTTTCTGTTATTTACTTACCGTCTTATTCATAAAGATACAGTAGATTTTAAGGAGCGTTACTGGAGGACTACTTCTCTGGTTTGTTGTATGGTAAAAACGTGACATTTAGTCTAAATTGACATACGTCAAATAACTAAAATGCTCTTTAACTTTTTATGAATAAGAGGGTTAGTATTTTACTATAATCAGTATACATTAGTTAGTGACTGACATACAACGCAGAGCCGAAACTACTGGGAGAAGCGGGTTGTAATTTTTCAGGTGGATTCCTTGGGGAGTGTAGGGGACCACTAAGGAATAATTTCCCGAAATTCCCATGGGAACGGGAATAAACTAATTTTTTGTGTTTAGAAGAAATCTGCGCGAGTCAACCTCTAACTTAATTAAAGAAATAGATTCTTGCCCCGACTTTATCAGTCTTAAATATATCTTTGAAGGCTTTTTATTTAGAAACATTAAAACATTGTTTCACTTGAATGTTTTCTTCCAAGTTTCGGGCAATTTTCATGAGCGCTCGATGGCGTGTTGATGGTGATTTTATTCAAAGCATATTTCCTAAATCAGAGGGGAGTTGCAACAGCTAAGGTCCTCGCCTCCTCTCTTCCTTCTCTACTTAACGACTTGAGCAATACAATACAATTTTATACAATGCACTGGCGAGGGAAGAAATTGGTAATTTAGAGGATTTCGTTTTGCACTCGAAATACTTGCTTCCCCTGTTTTTTTTAAATAGCAATTCAATAACAAGTGGTCAACGCAGTATTGGAGACACAATTCTTATTTATGGAAACGACAATGGTTTCCAAAACTCTTTATGATTGTTATATCAAACTAGAGGCTGCCCCGCGGTTTAACCCCCGCACATTTTTCATAAACACCCAAATCCCGTTTTTTCCCGTTCCCATGGAAATTTCAGGAATTAATTCCTTAGTGCTCCCCTACACTCCTTAAAAAACCTACATGCCAATATACGTAGTATCTCTAGTTGGTCTGTGCTTTACGAAATAAGGTATCAATATTAATTAGATTAGTCTAATTAACTTTCATTATGCGATATCTTGTATCCTGTATTTAATAAATCATTTTTTACTTTACTTTACATCCTACTGAGTAACATAGATAACAAATATAGGTCTCAGCGGGAGGGTGCGATTCTTATCACTCACGAATATAAGTTAGTAACCCGAGTTAACTTGCTTTCCACTGCGCTACGGAGGCCTCGGTCCCGTGTCCGTGGATGTAAACAAATGCTTCACAGCGGGCGGGTCGGGGTTCGAATCCCGTGCGCGGGGACCATCCATCAAGGGCTTGCTAACCTGCTACGTGGTTACATTTTGTGAAAAGGGCTTTTTTTATGATAGACATCAAACAATGCTTTGTTGTTTTTTTGTCATGAAGCCGTTACTTAAGTTCTTTCGTTAATGTTGACAGCAAAATGCTACTACCAAATTAGTGATTTTCTTGCAGACCATTTAGAATTTAAAGAATAATACTTGACGAGCTAACACTATTGATTTTTATATAATATTATCTGTAAATATAGTTTTTAAGTGTAATTGGCATGTTAGAGATACTAGTTTAAAAAAAAAAAAAAAAAAATTTGTATGCTTTAATGGCAAAATGTAGTGTACTTATATAAGATTACCACCTAAATCGCTTTATGTAAATAATTTGATTCACCTGCATTTTACAAATAAATAATAATTTGAATTTGAATTTGAATTTGTTAAATATAATTTATTTGATGTAGAGCTAATTATTCTTAGAAAAATATTGAATGGTTATTGGTTAAATATTGAATGTCATGTGGTTCAGTGAGCAGCGATGCGAACTGTGACGTGGCGTTGCATTAGATTCCCAACTGGCGCGGACAATGAATATGATTATAATATCAAGTTGGTTTCTTCCAGACTTACGGATTTGTGGTCACAGGCACCTTGGATGATCTTTTATTTAAGGTGGTCAGACGACGGTAAAGATTTTGGAAATGCTAGCATCGCATAAGACCAGTCATTGTGGCGATCTGTGGCCACAACGTCCTATGTCCAGCAGTGGACGTCTCTCGGCTTTAAATGGTAATGATGACTCTATTTTTAGCTATTCGCACTTCTTTTTTTTCTGTCCATTTCTTGGAATTAGTTGGTACAGTGGTGGTCTAGGACTGCGTAACACTTCCGGTTTTTCTGTATTGCAAAATAGCTCTTGTTCTTAAGTAATACAGTCTAGGGCGCACGAGACCATAGACAAATCTGTTACGCCGCCCTAGACCGCCGCTATAAGTACAAAACGTGGAAAAGGATTTTTGTTACGTATAAAGAGTCCGTTTCCACACTAATCAACTGGTCAGCCCGGCCTCATGCATCATAGCTACGTTATCAGCTCGCCCATTACGGATTAAAACACCGAACATTTAGATACGCACGCCTTTGGGCCGCTACCCAAACACACACAAGGAAATTTCCCCCACAACTCGTGCAAAATTATCAAACTAAGAGCTACAATCCTGTAAATAATAAAAAGAGTTAGGACATTTTGAGTTGAACAAAAGAATTTCCACGCGACTTTTTATGAAGTGTCTAATTACTTAGCCGTAAAGGTCGTTTTCACTCGTGTTTCCGGAATCCCGTTTTTAATTCCGGCCCTTGTTCAGGTAAGTGGCCCAGTGGGAAAGCAACCTTAGTCGGACAAAGGTATTTAATTAAATTTTCATATTTAGTACGCAATTAGAATTAAAAAGTTACGATGTTACGTGCGTTCCGAATGAAAGGAAATGCTCTTGGTGGGCTATTACTGTTTTTTTTATAGATAATCATAATTTTATAGCGTGTTTTTAATTCGTTGGAGCCTTAATTTTATTTAAACCAATCACCAATATATATTTAAGGGCTTCTTCTTCCATCTTACAGTTTTTAAACCATGTTATTAACAGAGAAACAATTGTATAAAAAATATGAAGAATATATCAATAACACATAAACCTAAAAACTTGTGACATTTGTGGTAAGAAAAATTTAATTCATATTTGACTGCAAACATAAAACCGGAACTTACCTCGTTTTTTCAAGGTGATTATGCTACCTACCTACCAATTTGAGCCCAATCGGTTCAAAATAGTTCAAATGTTTTTAGACACAGACAGAGTTACATTAGCATTTAGCGAATAGATAGCCTACTAACAAAGTATTACTTTACATAACATTACCACAGACAATACTTAACCAGACATTACTTTAATATTTGTGTGTTTGTAACTGATATAGTTAAATGTACGTTAACCTCATTAAATCCATATCTGCAACTCAACCCTAACGGTCATATAACTCCGTCTCAGTAACGCCCGATAAATCGCGTCTCCTAACGGCGCCGTAATAACGCGTTAATTACACGTTAATAGGAATTAATTAATCGATGAGACACGGTCAGGTACCCAGTGATGAAGATCTAGGACCTCTCTAGAGTCAACCTGTCTATTACGATATAAATATTCGATTATTATAGGGATATAGAAATTCTACTATCGCTAGATCGCTAGCGTCTCTCTGTGCAGTTAAACTTAAATTTTTGTAGCTTGTTGAAAAGCATTGTGGACCAATCTATATTTATTCGATACCACTTATTTTATAACCTCAGATTTCTAAAACTCGATGACGTATGAAAATAATTGCGTTTCATCAAAAACAATGACTGCTCGGTTTGTGGTTATTTAATGAAGAGAACTAGGTACTACTGGTCGAGGCTTATAACTCGCAAAAATTACTATCATTAAAATTACTCACAATTACAATTCTACATTTCGATTTGCGCCCAAATCAACTTAATAAGCAGATATTAAAAATAAAACGCTATGGGGAACAGTGTATAATGTCGATGCTCGTTATTCAATTTACTCCCTCTGCAAACAAGAATGTCAACTTCACCATTCCAGCCAGAAACAAAACCTCAAAGCGGTTCACATGAGAAACGCAACAAGAGTGACAAAAGCACAGCGCGGCGGGAGCGCGACGTATTGCGAAGCAGTTGCGAATTTTACGCGAAATCCCGAGTGCATTCTCCGCGCGGGGACAGGTTCCAACGGCACCGGGCATTCCTGATACGGAGCGTGCAGTCAAAACAGCCTAACTACTATTACAGCGATGTGGGAAACCAGACCATTATCCGTATTAACAAAACATGCATTTTAAAAACAACGGGCCCGAGAATGGTACCTTGTGTAACACTTCTGATTCAAACGTTACTTCACTGCACAAACCGGGACAAGATCCAAGTAATCAATCAGCAAAATCACTTTTATTTTGATACACAAACAGATCATTATCCAATAAAACGTTTACTTAAAGTTACACGGATCGCTTCATGGTTCACGTCATGTAGAATGCTGTTGTAAAATCCAAAGCATGTGAATTTGGGACTTAATGGCTGGAATTACGTTTTACATTTCCTCTTCACTACAGTGGTTTATAGTTGGTTTTGTGTTCGTTTTGTCGTATCTGTCGAACGTCAATTAGCGACTGAAGGACCGGTCCGACCCACTTCGTACGCTCGGTTAGCAAAGTTTATCCCAAACTTTATAAGCTCTGCTAGCTTTATACTTAGCGGTACGCAACTCCTAATTGTCAGTAATTTGTTAAGAAAACACGGATGTTTACTGTGTTATTACTAAGATTTAATCTCAACATCAATTTGTTAAGCAAGTAGGCGCAACATTCAAACACGATTTGTTTATGTTACGTATTAAAATCATCGTGGCAGTAAAATATAATGAATTGTGGATAAGGGTCCGTCTTCACACGTGTGTGAGTCAGGGCAAAGGCCATGTCAATTACTGTTGAAAGCAATAACTTCCCAACCGTCGCCGGCGCAGCCTGTTATAACGCCGCATTAATCCCGCGGCTCGGCAAATACGATCTCATTTAACGATCACCTTTATGCTCCTCTGCTAACTGTTATTTTTATTTCGCACAAAAAAGTTCAGGCTGTCTCTTTCTCCTGTACGTTTCGTGAGAGAGATAATTGTAAATGGTTTGGTAATTAAATAAATTTTACGGATCGTTATTTTGAATGGTTTATGTTTCGACGTGCAGTTAACCAGTGAACTGTTTCTGATATTTTAACTCTGTCTAAATTATCTGAATTCGAAACTGAACTTTATTTCAAACTCCCAACAAAACAGAAATAGTACCCCCAGAGTCTTTGTAGTCAATATTATTCTTATAGGGCCATAAAAATGGGACACATTACAGTTGGTGGCCGCAAAGCCGCAGGCACGTGCCCCGAATCCTTAACTCTATAAAAGCAGTCATAAAAGAAAGGATTTTTACATAAAAACACATTTTCGGGAACCGTTTAGGGAGAATCGAGATAAACTACTGAAAAATGTGAGTTCCAGTTTTTCCGGTTGCACACAAAGTGGCTTGAGCTTTTTAGTGAGTCTTTTGTTCTCTGGACTGATTTATAGGCAGCCTCTCTTTGATATTCAGTCGCGTTTTATATTGAGACATTTAAAATTGTCGCACTCCGATGTCCGCAAAAGGACTTTTTTTACAGGCAACAATAATTCTCAACTAACTAGAACCAATTTACCTCTCCGATCGCATCTAGAAGAGCCGATAAACTCCATACGCGCCCGTCATTATACATCCTCACGTATTTCAAGTCGGCCCTAATTGGAGCCTTCCCGCCGAAACAAAAGAAAATGGCGGAGCAAGATGGCGCCGGCACGTGACTATTTTACCAATGGCTGAGGATATTCAGGATAGAGACCTCAGTGATCCGGTGACAGCCGGCGGATTATGGGATCATCTTCTTGTGAAAGATTTTCGATTATATTTTAAAATTAAAAAGTCACATCTTGTTACTTTTCATTATTTGTAAAAATTTCAGAACATCGAACAGATCCTACAACAATTTGAACTGAGAGGTGAGGATGAGTTCACATAAATCGTAGAATCTGTGAAATGCCTCAGTAATGAAGCTAATTCAATTGTATTGTGTTAGAGCAGCCACGTCCGCCCACACTGCCTGGCCGACACTTTCACCGACAGAATCAGGATGATGAAAACTAGGAACTAAGAAGGCAAAATATTATTAGAAACCTTGAAAAATAACCGATTATTTTTTTATGAAAATAAATTTTAACGATCTGAACAGTTGGCTACGCCTATAAACACCTTTTAAGCAACTGTGAGCTTGTAAAACACATCAAAAACGTGGATATTTAAATTAGAATTATATTTTTAAAAGTCCATTAAACGCCATCTTGCCCAGCTCTAATGAATGCTAATGATTATTCGAACAGCATTCATCTGAATTGATCACATTAAGACGATACTTATTTATGTTCCTTATCTGTGTTTATGTAAAATATTCTACTGGTATGGGAACATTCTTCTTATCTGAGATTTTAATAATCCATGTAATTTTGAATATTTTATTATCTTTACAATATTTTTAGGTATCTGTCACTAAGTATTTGTCCAAATGCTGTTGAATCATAATCAACTGATTATGCACCTGTCATTTAAATCTGTATTTATATTTCGATAGCTTTTGAATAGAATAGAATAGAAATACTCTTTATTGCAATCAATAGACTTAATATAGGTGATTACAATTTATAATTACTACATTGATTGCAATGGGCGGCCTTATCACTTGAAGCGATTTCTTCCAGGCAACCCATTGTCATAATCAAGTAAATTACATAAATGAATGGTGGGTTGGTCTAAAGAAAAATAAAATCTTTAATTTTAAACAATAATATTATAAACTACTAAAAAAAATAATAATAATAATAATTATATATATACAAAACAAATACAATACATACAATATATATATATTGATAAACTACATTCTATATACATACTAATAAATATATACATAGATTGTAAATAATAATATTATATATAAAAAAAAACAATAATAATAATTGAATAATCAGGAAGGATGATAGCAACTTCAATGATGGGTGAGGATGAATAAAATAGGGAGGTAGCGATCAAGTGTAATTAGCACAGAGAGAGGTAGTGAGCCTTTACTGCTTCCTTAAACTTAGCTATGGTTCGAATTGTAGGATTGTTTTTACCGAAACTACTATAAATAACAAACAAACAATATTTATCCATACCTTATCCAATTACATTGTTACCGGGCATTAATTAAACATGCCGTTTTGAACTAGGATTGATGAGTTAACCTATTTGAGAAGCATTGGTAGTTCAATGGAATCACGTAAAGTTTGTTTAAATATATATAGTTGTAGCAACTACGATAATTTAATATCTACGTTGATTCGTTCGTGGAAGCGTTAGATATTTTATCTACACAGGAAACGAATGATTTTCGTCAAAATACTTTTAACGAAGTATTTGGATTTGATTTCCTTATACACCCTACTCCGCGTCGCAGGCCTGGCTCCGCCTTTTGCGTGTATTGCGGGATTTAGAACTGCGTCTCAACGTTTAGATTCAACTGTATCTGAGATATTGTCAGGGGAAGTGTAGGGAACTACTTATACTCTCATAAACACATAAATCCCAAAAAAAATCCTGTTCCCATCGGAATTTCGGGAAATTATTATTTAGTGCTCCCCTACACTGCCTAAGGCACCCACGTGCAAAATTTCAGCCCGCTACGCCCAGTATTTTTGGCTCTGCGATGTCTGTCAGTCAGTCAGTAACGGAAGAGTTTTATAATTGACAGTATCTTTGATTGGGTAAAGATCTAGCTTATTAGGAAGAAAAACTCAAATGGAAGGCTGAATATTATCGATCATCATCATCAATCGAAAGAAGTGTACTGGACAGAAGCTTTCCTCACGTCGTCATACTGACCGGTATTATCAAACTAGGTAAATAATATAATTTAAAATTTCAATTTCGCTTGAGCAATGCCTTACTATAAACTGTTGAATTACTAGATAAATGAAAATAAATCGTTTGCCAAACATGTCACAAAGACGAACATAAAACGTAAAGTACATACCAAATAACAGTTCTGAGAACATCAAAACAAAAAGCCTGCGCGACGTCTGCAGGACAATTAATTCAAGCTAACGAAACCTGATCGTTGTCCTCTGGAAAACCTCTAAGTTGTCTGTAGGAAATTCACCCTTAGTTCTAACTAAATAAGGACTGGATGAAATGAGGAGACAAGACCTGTCAGTCATACGCAGACGAGTCCCAACAATGGGGACGACGAATAAAATTTATATGTGAAGTATAATGAAATAGGTATAGCAAAGCCATTGCAAATGAAAAGTTTAAAAGCACTGCGTTACATCAGGTATTAATGATGTTAATTATTGGTGGTTGGTAAAGAAAGCTCTTCAGAAAAAGTATAATAGAGATCAATAATTCTGAAAGTAAAAAAAAAATTCCTATTTCAAAATAAAGCTCTTGTTAAAGTGACGTAGGTACGAAACTATTTTTAGATTTGCATAAATCGAAAACCATATAGGTATGTAAATTGATGGCCAATAAATATTAACGACCTCGTAATAAAGTCTTAAAAACTAAAATGCCGAAAGTACGATAAGCTTTAAATCAATCATAAAGCACAGTGTTGACGGTTCGTAAAGCAGCGGCGCGCCAGGTTGTTGTGAAATGTTGTTATTACCGCGGCGGGGGCTCGCTCGTGAACAACTCATACTATGGCTTAGCTATTTTAGTATTAAGAGCCAGTTTACAGCGATGCTAGTACCATTCTCGAAAAAAATTAGTATCTTCTAAACTAAGGCAAATATCAAAAATGTGGCACTGTATGACACTAGATGATGTAGCCTAGTATTTTTAGGGCACTGTTGTATAGCTTTTAAGTTAAAGACCAAAGAAAGCTACAAAGTGTTTCTAAAAGTGGCCACTTTTAGCAACAATCTGTTTATAATTTTGTTCTTTTAAGTTATGACTACTTTACTGTGCTTAAAAATACTTATCAAGATTATCTTGTGTCATACTGTGCCACATTTTTGATATTTGCCTTAGTTTAGAAGATATTTTTTTTTTTCGTGAATGGCGCTAAACGTGGGTCCGACTCTCAAGCTGGTGCCTCTGCCTAACCCTTCGGGGAACAAAAGGCGTGAGATTATGTATGTATGTATGAATGGCGCTAGCATCGCTGAAAACTGGCTCTTAAGGTGAATTATACTTGATTTAATCATTATATTATCTTCTGTCCACCTTATTTTAACATTAACATAATCTCACGCCTTTAAGTTATTCCCCAAAGGGTAAGGTAGAGGCACCAGCATCAGAGCTTTTTACTTTTTTTTATACCATCGTTACAAGACATGGAGGCAGCTTGTCGCCGCGGTTATAACGACCACTACTGCGGCCGGGACCAACGGCTTAACGTGCCTTCCGAAGCACGGAATCATCTTACTTTTCGGACAATCAGGTGATTTAAGCCTGCAATGTCCTATCCAAATCCAACAAAAAACAACCACATCGTGATTTTTTGAGAAACTAATATGTGGTGTTTTCACCTTATTTCATGAGTGATGCATTGAGTAACTTAAATACTAGTCTTAAATTAAAAAAAAAACTTACTTTGAAGTTAAACAATTCTGCTACGTCTTTAATCCAAATAATGTTTCTTACCTGAAACAAATAAAACAGCAATTAAATCAATCAGACAAATCATTAAAATCGTTTACATTCCTGTATAATGCTTGGAGTAGGCCGCGCCTGTCCCTCCGCACTCCGCGAGCCATTCGAGGGTTAACGACCATTCAAATAATACATTTAATTCCTCAAGTAATCGGCGTTTATCTTCAAAACTACTTCCGAACGTCAATTAGACGATTGTCCGCCATTTTAAAAGATGGCCGTTAAATTAACGAAACAGATAGTAAAAGTACTTAAAGCTGAGGAGTGGATAGCGGGTTTGAATCGCATTTTGAAACGAATACTATGATTTTTTGTTGTTTAATGTTTATAGCTTACAAGAGTTTCGTTAAGTGATGCCTTGTGTCTTATATTGATAAATGAAAATGAATCTACGGATCTTGAATCTTTGAATTTATCTGATTGATTTTTTACCTCGTTCATTATCACAACGATGTCCCATAAGGAGTATCCAGGTGGATCTGCTAATATAATATTCGTCTTTATACAACATGGGGCCGAAAAGTTCTCGAGTGGAGACCACGGATCGGCAAGCGCAGCGTAGGACGTCCACCGACCAGATGGACGGATGATCTGCGCAAGGCTGCGGGTCCACGCTGGATGCAGGCCACCTGCGATCGGTACAGATGGAGAACCTTGAGGGAGGCCTTTGTCCAGCAGTGGACGTCCTACGGCTGAAATGATGATGATGATGATATAACATAGTTTTGTATTTGAAGTCGTAGTCGAAGCAACAGGTACAGGTGAGGTTGATACAGCAGCAAAGCAAAAGAGATGCCTTTGTCTAGCAAAGGACCTTCGGGAAGATTTTTTTAAGGTACTTGTTTTATAGTGTCCTATTTTTATTTATTTCTTTGCCTGAATTTGCCTGAACATTACAATATTCTTATCAGCTGCCGCTACCCAAATTCTTCCATGTCATGTAAGGTAGGGTATTTTCAAATGATCCTCGTCGTCACCCCGTCACGTCCGCGTTGCGTCACGTGCGTCGCGCGTGTCAGATGAATGCTAAACAGAGACAGGTGACTTAGTGGAGACGTGTGGAGTTGTGGGGACATCGATCTAAGGTGTGGCAGTCGTCTTGCTGGAATTGGGGAACGTTGTTTGAAATCACGGCACGTTAAGCCGTTGGTCCCGGCCGCAGTAGTGGTCGTACTAACCGCGGTTGGTAATAAAGCATAAAGCTGGTGCCTCTGCCTAACCCTTCGAGAAATAAAAGGCGTGAAATTATGTTATGTTTGAAATTCTTTGTTTCATGTTGTTATTTAATAATAGGCCTTTATTACTGATACTAGCGCCAATCAAGAAAGAAAAACTTTCAAGCATGGAAAAACGATAAGAATCAGTACTTATATTGCCTGGAAGAAATCGCTTTTAGCGATAAGGCCACCCATCGCCCTTGTTTTATTCAAACATTTTCAAAGGCTTATAATCCCGGGAAAAACACAAATAATATGCTAGGCCTATAATTTATTTTTTATATTTTGGTCTTTTTGCAGGGAAATGAAATAAGTTAACCACATGAATTAAATAAATTATATTATTTTCTATTCATCTTCGCTATAATTGACGTTGGCATTGAAGAGGACTGAGATGCGTGTGCACCGGGTTCGAATCCCGGCGGGGCGAACATTGTTATGATGAATATCAATGTTTGTTTCCGGTCTGGGTTTAATGTTCGTCTCTGTATATGTTTCGGCACACCTAGATACGGTTCTTCCTAGTTAGGGGCTCTGAGTGTGACGAGTTAATTATATATTTTGCAGAGATTTGCACGTCCTAGTCGTAACTTCTTGTTATCAAATCTCTCTGTCCGATGTCTAAGGTCATCAAACGCTCGTGTGTGTGTTTTTATAACCAGATCGTATCACCGTTTTGTGACGGTTCACAAATTTAAACTAATTGGAAGTATATTCATCATTGTCCTGTCTTCTGTCTTCTAATCTGGTCTTAGATCTGGCTGTGTTGTGTACTCTGTGGGGCGTGACTCCGAGTGGTGAGGGAACATATCGCTGTCACTGTCACACTCACTTTTACTGAACGTATCAAAAATTATGTCGAAGATCTTATCAGAAATTAGAAATGTTTATAAAGATAAAGTTGTATTTCTTTTGTTTATAACCTGACATTATGATAGTTCGTGCGTTTCACTATCGATTATCTAAAAACGGATCACAGTCGGAGCACTTAACTAGGTAGAACCTGTATCTAGGGTGCCCGAAACACATGTACAAAGTCATAGAAACACACTCAGACTTAGGATACGAGCAATATATCTATTATATCAATGTTCGGCCCCACCGGGAGGCGTAAAGCCACTATCTGTGTACTATTCAACACCTGAAAGTGTTGACCTCACACATATATTGTCTCTCATTTTCCGAAAAATGTGAGGACATAATCTGTTTTGGCTCAACGCCTTATATTGGTAGTTTTACGCAACATGTTTTGTCCAGTCTTTGAATTAGAAATAAGAGCCAAATTATGTTCGCGCTCAACACTTTTCTATGCTAACGCGTTGAACCGCAACATGATTGTTCGATCTAAAAGCATCCAATCTGTGTTAAAGATTGCATGCATTAGAATGAGATAGATAGAGTAATATAGTATTGCGTAATCCCTATGATTATTGCAGCATTACATTTTGGACACTGCAAATGACCTGTGATTATCTAATAATATTAAATATTTAGTTTAGTAAAGTTTTTAATTTCCTTCTTGTTTAATGTATTTTTTTTAACAATAAAGTGATCATTAATTAATTCATTCGATATCGTTGGTTATTATTATTTAATTTAATCTTATTATAAATTAGAAGTTGACTGACTTAAAATAATAATTGTTAGGTATATAAAAAGAATTCAATTTTTTTTTATTTATATAATTTGTGTATAAATAGTCAACGTTACAAACGGTACATAATTTTTTTTAAAGGCCTTTAATAAACTGACATATCCATAAATTGAGAATAAACTGAGAACTTCCTCTTTTCCAAAGTCGGTTATTCGATTAAACAGGTATAAAAATCTTCTCCTAAGTATAACAAATAATTTTCAGAAAACAGCATCAAAATAGGTTTAGCCAAACTCGAAATAATGATACGGACCAACATAAATACTTAAATAAAACTCCCTTCTTGAAGTCGGTTCGAAAAAAATATTTTCAAACTTTTGACTTGCCCCTCGTATAACTTTTCAGTATTGTTTTATTTAATTTTAAATAATATAAAATTACTTTAATTTAGTCTAAATTATATTTTATTAAATTAAATAACTAAATAAACAAACCCAAATTATTAGAACAAATATTTTTCATCAAACTTAACGCATTTTGTTGCGTTTCAAGTAGTTTCAAAGGTGTTGGCGCGTAACATATTTTGTCCTTTTAAAATAAGCTTTACATACTATTTTAGGAGTACTATACGTTCTGTTGCGGCTCAACTCTTAGAGCGTTGGGCCATACACAGATTGTGGCTTTACGCCACCGGGAGTAAAACCCGGAAAATTTTAACAAAATTTTAATTATTCTGATTAATCTTATAACCGTCTTTCATAATACCAAAAGTTTGCTTATTATTTGCATTCCATCATTATCTCAGGAGAAAGACGGCCACTGCTCAACATAGACCTAACCCCCCTTACCACAAAAAAGTTAGACCGGTCTAAAATCTCAAATTTGTATGACGAACTAGTGATTTATTTATTTATTATTAAGGTGACACAACATAATACAGTTTATAAAAGTAAACACACTTGAACTAAACTGCATTACAAAAGGTGCACACGCATAAGCAATTTTGTTTTAGAGTAGAAAAAAATAATAATATTTATAACATAATAAAAGCCAACCTACGTACGTGCATATATCATACTAATAATAATTAAGCGATACATGGTATTTTAGAAAATAAAAATAAGCAACGAAAAGCCTAACCTTACATCAATAGATAGGAACAATAGTTACAGTTAAATAATAATAAATATATCTTAAGTAATAAATTAAGTATAAATAAACACACGAGTCCACTTAAAAAAAAAACATTTTAAACCTAGTCTAGTGATTTAGACCCGGTCTAACTCTTTTTGTGGTAGAGCCGAACAGGTCTAACAGGTCGCCGCCGTAACGACTCATCTGCGTCTCTCATCCAGATCCTATTTGCTCAAAAACTTCAAAAAGCAGAAATC
This sequence comes from Euspilapteryx auroguttella, assembly GCA_951802225.1. NCBI lineage: Eukaryota > Metazoa > Arthropoda > Insecta > Lepidoptera > Gracillariidae > Euspilapteryx > Euspilapteryx auroguttella. The sequence goes on from OX637656.1 coordinate 10,582,585, forward strand.
AGCAGTAGGGTCACATTTTACCAAAAGTTACACAAGCTTCCTTCACTCGCCGTAATCGTGTTTGAACTTTGAAACACGATTTGAGAATTTTTCCTCAACATATTCTGAAGTTTCAGGGGAACGAAACGAGTGTTGGAGAGTAACGAACATGATTTTTTTACTCCTAACGTTTTAAAAATGTCTTTAACCATCCTCACAGCCGAAAGAAAGCCAATGCTATGGACATATAGGCTTGACCCCATATAACCATACCCACATCCTCATCCAGAATCACTACTTCTGGAACATTCATTTTTTTTGTAACGAGGGGAAATGCCTATCGCATTTCCCGACCCTCGGGAGAGCGTCGGAGGTATGTGGGGCTCGCAGCCACTAAAACCCCCTGACGGCCGTGTTGGCGCTTTTGGCAAGAACCCCGGGAACCACGCATTATGACGTCCGAAGTCCTTCCCACGCTCAGCTACTATCAGCTTCGTGCTCGGGGAGGGCATATTCATTCCTGAAACATTCGATCTTTTTCTAACTTTTTTATATTGACTTCTGGTCCAGTTTAGAAGAAAAAGACAGCATTTCACAGCTCATCCGAAGTAGTCCTACTGCAAGCTGGGGGCTACTTCATAAAGTAGATGGTAATAAAAACCCTTGCACACATGTCGCGCCATTATTTCACGAGATTAATGCCCGGGCGTGAGTTACGTGTGACGCCACGTGTTGAGCTGGTAAAATAAACTTTTCCTTACTCTCCTTTTTGAGAGGTCTATAATATTCCTTGAGATTCTTTAGAATATTATAGTAAATATACTTCTAATATTGTTCAATAATACAGTCAGAAAATAAAGTCAGGTTTTTAAATTACTTTTTCCAAAGGGGTATTGCTAAAAAAGCCAGCTTAGCAACCTCTAATTTTTTTAAATAGTTTTCCAAAATTTTACTTGTATTGTGGTAGGTCCAAATAATTTCAAAATTAAGTATTCTTATTTGAGAAGATTATTTGTTTTAGAATTATGCGTTCTACATATAAGCAAGCACCTAATCAAATTCAAGTGGGAAACGTGGAATAAATCTCTTTAAGCCATAAGGTCGCCATTTTTCAACTTACTGATGTATAATTTACTTGTTTCTATGAGGTTTCTACAGTTCATTCATTAATTTCATTATTCCACTTGCACGTATGACTTGTGCAAACAACTGTAGGGACATTGCAATCACAATGATCTGTAACTAGCCAGAAGGCGTAGCACTCAATAAAACAAGTTAAGAGCCATAGCACAGATAAGTAGCGCCACTCGAGAAAAAAATAAATATCTTCTAAACTAAGGCAAATATCAAAAATGTGAAACAGTATTCCCCTAGATAATTCAGCCTAGTATTTTTAGGGCATTGTTGTATAGCTTTTAGGTTAAAGACCACAGAAAGAAACTGATTGTTGCTAAACGTTTTTTTTCTAGGGGAATACTGTTTCACATTTTTGATATTTGCCTTAGTTTAGAAGATATTTATTTTTTTCTCGGGTGGCGCTACTTTAGCTGTGCTATGCCTCTTAATAGTTAAATGAATTATGATTTCATAAGCTGGTACAGAAACCACCCCCAGGGCGAGGGTTTTACGAGCGTTTTATAGCGGTTCTGACAACGTCACGTGGACACGTCGTAAACTTACCAGTTACTCGTTACATGCGCTTTGATATTTGTTTTTAATTGACGCATTTGTTCAAGTTAATTTCAGTCCCTAAGATACAGGTTTTACCTAGTTTAGGAGCTGGAATTTATCCGTCTTATTCATAAAGATACAGTACAGTTTAAGTAGCTTTACTGGAGGTCTACCTACTCTGGTTTGGTTGTTTGGTAAATACGTGACATCCAGTCTAAATTGACATAGGTACGTCAAATAACTAAAATGCTCTTTAACTTTTTATGAATAAGAGGGTATAACCGTCTTATTCATAAAGATACAGTAGATTTTAAGTAGCCTTACTGGAGATCTACTTCTCTGGTTTGTTGTGTGATAAATACGTGACATTCAGTCTAAATTGACATATGTCGAATAACTAAAATGCTCTTTAACTTTTTATGAATAAGAGGGTATGTCTTTTATGTATTGCTCAAAGCTGTTTTTGATTATCATTTATGTTTGTAATTTATGTTGCAAATAAATTATTATTATTATTAAATAGAAAGCTATATATTATGTACTAGAGGCTGCCCCGCGGTATTTCCCGCGCAGATTTCTCATAAACACAAAAATGCCGTTTTTCCCGTTCCCCTGGAAATTTCGGGAAATCCTTTCACCTCTCACCTACACTCCCTAAGGAACCTACATGCCAAATTTCAGCTTTGTACGCCCAGTAGTTTCGGCTCTGCGTTGTCTGACAGTCAGTCAGCCAGTCAGTCAGTAACGGAAGAGTTTTATATATATTGATTTGTTTTTGAAATATTTGTTTTGTTTTTGAAATATTGGATTGTAGAATCTCTCTGTCAGAGGACTCTTATCTCTGAGGACTCTTATCTGTTGGAACTTTCTTTTGGCACCGTATCTCGCACTTCTTTTCTTGTTCCTCAATCTTTAGCTTCTCGTCAATCTTATCGGTCTACTGTCACATTGACACTACGAAGCTAGAGCTAGAGAATGGGATGGGAAACTAGCGCCACTTTGATAAATTATTAATATCTTCTCAACCATGGCCGAAATGAAAAGTATACGTCTTTGACTCCCTAGATAATCTTGCTTAGATTTTTTAAGGTCCTGTTGTGTAGCTTTTAGGATAATGATCTTAGAAATATTCATTTACAAAACTAAAGTGGTCACTTTAGGCAGCAAACGGTTTTTTTCTCAGATTTGGAACCTGAAAGCTATACAACAGGGCCATAAAAATTCTAAGCAAGATTATCTAGGGAGACAAAGACGCATATTTTTTATTTCGGCCATGGTTTGGAAGATAGATATTAATTATTTATCGGAAGTAAGCCCATAAACTTTTTTGAAATATGGGTGAATATTTAGACCTTCAAAAACATGCGTCCGGACGTGAAACTGCGAGATTGAAGAATCTATGAGCCTGAGTTTTTAATAAGTTATTATTTATCCAAAAAAGGACCTAGACCTAAAGAGTTAGTAATAAATTGGATTTGGGAAACGTGGAAAAAAAAATTTTTTTCACCTAAAATCTGCCGTCAGCGGTGCGTCCGGACTCCGACCAGCGCTCAAAATGATGTTATAACTTTTTAACTATAAGAGACTGAACTAAAAACTTTATTTTAATCGATGGTTGATACGTTGTTTAACATTAAAAAAAATATGATAAATTAATTTAATGATCTGTGAAAGATATTATTATTATAGCGTCCGAAGTTTAGTACTTTTTGAACTACCGCGCAGTTCTTCTTACATAACTCGCTAACCAATGGGTTTTAAGTTATGTAGTGTCAGTGCCGTGAACCCTTAGTGATTCTGAGTAAGTCACAGTAGTGACACATGTACTGAGATGCTTCGTTTCGACTCAATCACGTTATGTTTGAGCGCAGTTACGCTTGGTCACCCTTTCTTAAAAATCGGTTCTGTAGCATAGAAAAAAATCAAGCCATTATATCATTGTTTTAATTAGATTATAATGAAATACTATGTGTTTTGCATACTATTGTAGTATTATTTACTTGCTAGACCTTTTATTTCCTATAAATAATCCACTTTTTTTTTTAATTGCTAAGATCGCTGTCCATAAGATCGCTGTCATTTCTGAGATCGCTGTCCTATTGACAGCGATCTTATAGTCAATGACAGCGATCTTGTAATTTACTTTTCAATTTCACTGTTACCATTTTTTTTCTAGAATCTTCTTTACTATTTAGTGTAGGTATAATGTTTATGATAAAGGGTATCATCAATTCAACCACAGGTGAACTTCTGAAAGCGGGTAGAAAACCGATCCTTAGGGCCAACACCTACAGTAGGTAATTGTATAATTCCGTTTAGAGGCATAGCACAGGTATAGTACCGCCATCCGCGAAAATATTTAATATCTTCAAAACAAAGGCAAATATCGAATATTCCATTAGATGATGAACCTTTGTAGGCGGGGAAACTTCTGAGGAGTACCCTGCAGCCCCGGGGAGAGCCGCAGGATAATGTGGGGTTCGCATCCACTAAAACATAGCAGTGTCCTCCTCGGCTGTTGGCAAGGAGGTCACGGCAGATCTTTGATCTTTATGTTTAACTCTGCTACCTCCTCCAGCATCGGCTATTAAGCCTCTTGCCGGGGGGCCAAGATGGTAGTCCCCCCCATAGCGTGGATGGCTCTCCCAACCCTGAAAGACGGAACTGGACACTGCGTTCCGTCATTCTTCCCAGGTTTGTTATATGAGCAGAGCTTGTTACTCCCCCCATGGCGGAATGTTGACACCGTGGTGGCAGTTGAAAGACCCTGCTACTTCCTCCTTTACCGCCAGGTGCTACCGCCATTCCACCTTGGCCGCAGCACCCAGCGATCGCGCGTGGCAGTGTCCTAACACTGACACTGCACCCTCTCCTACGGGTCTTGTAAGCGCCTTATTGGTACGCCCATTGCTGTCAGCGATGGCGACATCAAGCCGGCCGCAAAGCGGGGAGGGATGACAGCCTGGCATCTACTCCCCTGCGCGTTCGAATCAGCCGGATAGACCTGTGATCCCAACGGTCGGCCACTTAGTCATCAAGCCAACCGTGACATCGTGTCATCGACTAGTGTTACCCAGGGTGCACCACGTGGAGGTTTATCTGGCCAGAACACCAGATAATGTAGCCTAGTATTTTAAAGGCACTGTTGTAAAGCTTTTAGATTTAATACCAAGGAAATCTACAGATTGTTGCCAAAAGTGGCCATTTTTAGCAACACTTTGCACCTTTCTAAGATTTTTAACCACCATTGCTCTAAAAATACTAGGCTAAATTATCTAGGGGAATACTGTTTCACTTTTTTGATACTTGCCTCAGTTTAGAAGATATTCACTCTTTTTGCTTGCTACTGTAGCTGTGCTATACCTCTTAAGTATCAGAGATTTGAAAACTCCAGAAGCATGGAAAAGAAGAGTAGTAGTATTGTTCTTCCAAAAGGATGATAAACCTTGCTGAAAAATTACAGGCTGATCTAACTTTTTAGTCATGTTTACAAACTGTTCTTGAGAGTCATTTGGATTAATGACTTTCAGGCACCCAAACAAGCCGGTTTCCCTAAAGGCTTCAGGACCATGGACCAGATGTACATGCTTTACGGCATGTTGATTAGATGTTTGAATATTCCACAGAAATAGTAGGTTCATCCAAAGAACCAAGTATAACGTTACTTTAATATATAGGTAATATTACAAAAAAAAATCTAAATAAGAAGCGATGGAGTTTTTTTTATGTTTCTTTTAATCTTAATCTGTAGATGCAAGCTTGTTAAAACTGTGCCAAGAATTCTATTATTATTTCGTCCGTTCGGCTCAACTCGGTACAGATCAGTACCGGTCACGAGCGGAGCGCCGCGCGACTTTTTTTTTACTCGTTTTTTATTTTTTGGCTGAACCAATGTTTGCCTAATGTTTGACAAATGTGTCGACTATGAATGATTGAATGGATTGACAATCAATCACTGCATCAATAATAACCCAAAAAATTAATAAATGTTAACAAAAAAAATTTGCGGGTATCGGGTACAGTGGCGGACTAGAAGGCCGTAACAGATTTTTCTATGGTTTCGTCAGCCCAAGACTGTGTTACCAAAGAACAAGAGCTATTTTGCAATACGGAAAACCCGGAAGAGTTACGCCAACCGTGTCCGCCACTGTACCTATGCCGCCATTTTGAAAATTGGTGAAAATTTGGGAAAATTTTGACATATCTACCTACTTGCGACACTACTTTGTTGAGCGGAAGGGTTAAAATAAAAGCATAACTTTTTACTATAAAATATTGAGTTCAATATGTTTTTATTTCAGTTAAATGAGGTGTTCTAAGATCGCTGGCAGTGAATATAAGATCGCTGTACTAATTTTTTCAAAAGCGATTTGCAGAGAAACTACTGGGTAAAAAAGAGTCCCTCCATCATGAAATCTATAACTTTTTGTTCTTGTATACGATAAACTCATTAAAATAATCAAATTCTAAAAAAAAAACATGGACAGCGATCTTAGATGAAGAATATTTTTTGTGAGAAATACCCATATATTAAACTAGAGGCTGCCCCGCGGTTTTTCCCCCGCAGATTTCTCATAAACCCACGTGGCAATTTTCAGCTTTCTACGCCCAGTAATAATAATAATAATAATAATAACACATCACACTCAGAGCCCCTAACTAGGAAGAACCTGTATCTAGGGTGCCCGAAACACACACAGAGACGAACATCATACCCAGACCGGAAACAAACATCGATATTCATCATATCAATATTCGCCCCGCCCGGGAATCGAACCCGGGTGCACACGCTTACTCAGTCCACATCACTGCCAACTGAGCCACGGAGCAGTCAGTAGTTTCGGCTCTGCGTTGTCTGTCAGTCAGTCAGTAACGGAAGAGTTTTATATATATTGATGGAAAAACTGAATAATATCGTAAAAAAATATAGTCCAAAAGAATCACCAAAAAAAATAGAAGACAATAAACACTATAAGTAGTTATTTTACTCAATTCATTCGTGCTTCGTTCACCACATCAACTGCATCTTTGAACGTAGCTTAAATAAATAAAATCTTCTAAATTTATCTGCTCGTTTACCGTTCACCGCATTGCTCGCTTTACTCCCAGCAAGCAGCACAACTCCGGTACCGTTTACTCATACTCACGAACACAAGTCGGTACTGTTCTGTGTGAATATTTCCATCGTGCGGTTTCGGGGTTAGGCGTGCACAGACGGGCGGACAGACTTATTAACAAATTGTTTGATGTCGGCATGAGTTGTTGCTGCAACTGGCCGTCACGGACATATGGCACGATTCAGGGAGCTGAAAATATATGTTACTAGTCGACCCGGCGAACTTCGTACCGCCTAATTTATTACTATTCTGTACAATGTATTTTATTTATAAACCTTCCTCTTGAATCACTCTATCTATTACAAAAACTGCATCAAAATCCGTTGTGTAGTTTTAAAGATTCAAGCATACAGACGCGGAAAGCGACTTTAATTTCTACTATGCATTGATGAAGATAGGTACTGCACCCGGTTGTAGAGTAATGGTGGAAGAAAGCACCATTAGAAAATTATCTGTAAGAATTGACTGTGTGTTGTCACAAGAAGGACTAAGAGAACAGAACCGAAGGAAGGATGAGGATGAAAAGTCTTTGTTGAAACTTAAAGATCCACACTGCGATCGCCAAAACCCTGAAAGCGTGGCTATTAGATCAAAAAGAAATAGAAAACTTTATTTGTTAACACAGGTAAAAGTTACAGGTTGTAAAGTAATAATTATTTAGAATCACTGTGTTAGGCCATTAAGTTTAAAAGTTATTTAAGTTAAAGTTATTTAAGTTTAAAAAAAAATTGTATGTCTGAAGGCATACAATTTTTTTTTTTAAACTTAAAAATATTAACATTTTTAAATATTTAGGTGGTAACTGTAGGAACAGACAAATATATAATTATTATTACTATCCTATGTTATCCCACTGCTGGACAAAGGCGTCTTTCCCCTCCTTCCACACTTCCCTGTCCTGGGCAGATTCCCACCAGTCCCTATCGTGTGCTCCCAATTCGTCGCTCTATCGCTTCCTGGGGCGACCACGTCGTCTCTTGGCGTGTCTCGGGACCCACTCAGTGGCCCTCCTTGCCCAACGAATGGAGTCCATACGGGCTACGTGGCCGGCCCAGTCCCACTTCAATATGTAGCTCAAAAAGCGGCAGAATTGAAATATATAATATGTAGTGGTAAGTACTTAAACTCCCTCCACTCCTTGTCCTGAAGGCAAACTGTGGAGGAGTCCATATCCAGCAGTGGACGTCTATAGGATGTGATAGAATTGTAGACTTTCGATGTAATTTGCATTCCGGTTTTAATGCTGATTGATGCTCTTATTCATCTTTATTATTCTTTTTTAACCGACTTAAAAAAAGGAGGTTATCAGTTTGACCTGTATGTATGTATGTTTGTCCGCTATTATCTCGCGTTTGGCTGAACCATTTTTGATGCGGTTTTCAGATATGGTATTCGTTACATTTAGGAGAAGGTTTTAGTACCTATTTAAACGACTTCGAAAAAGAGAAGTTCTCAGTTTATGTATGTGTCAGTTTGTTGAAGGCGGGTCTCTTTTTGTAAAAAAGAAATTATTGTTTATTATTTGTCAAATTTAATTTAGCTTTTTAAGGGTTTAGATTTATATAAAATCTCTCTTGCTTCATAAAAAGAACTATGTGGTTCTCGTTGTTGGCGTTACATGGATTACTTTACTTAATATTGTATTTGAAGTTATTACTATGTAATGTAATGCTTTTTGTGGACCCAAATAAGATATGATATACCTTGTGTCCTATATTGAATTTAAAAGTAGGGAACTTAGGCATCCTTACAGTTTGCAGCAACCAATATCAACTTTAGGTCGCAATAACTGATTTTTTATGCAATACAATGCATTCACTGCTTGAATCACCTGATTCTCCGAAAAGTAAGATGATTCCGTGCTTCGGAAGGCACGTTAAGCCGTTGGTCCCGGCCGCAGTAGTGGTCGTTATAACCGCGGCGACAAGCTGGCCCCTTGTCACGTTGGTAATAAAGCATAAACTCGGCTAAACGTGGGTCCGGCTCTCAAGCCGGTGCCTCTGCCTAACCCTTCGGGGAATAAAAGGCGTGATATTATGTATGTACAATGCATTCTTTTTGAAAATTGAAAAATAAAAAGTTTCCACATCATGGACGGAGGAGGGCGTGATGCTCCTCCCTACAACTTGGCCTATCATAATTAAATCTGCTCTGGAACCAGCAAGTTATTACTTAGCTGTTAGCTGGAATACGCTCATCTATTTCGAATTATCAGCGGAACACCGGGACGTAATGCTTTTGTTTCATTACGACGGAGATGCGGGGGTTTCGTCTTAAGAGCCAGTTCACAGCGATGCTAGCGCCACTCGAGAAAAAAATTAATATCTTCTAAACTAAGGCAAATATCAAAAATGTGGCACTGTATGACACTAGATAATGTAGCCTAGTATTTTTAGGGCACTTCTGTACAGCTTTTAGGTTGAAGACCAAAGAAAGCTACAAAGTGTTGCTAAAAGTGGCCACTTTTGTCAACAATCTATGTTTTCTTTTGTTCTTTTTACTTAGGACTACTTTGCTGTGCTCAAAAAATACTAGGCTACATTATCTAGTGTCATACAGTGCCACATTTTTGATTTTTGCCTTAGTTTAGAAGATATTAATTTTTTTCGCGAATGGCGCTAGCATCGCTGTAAACTGGCTCTTAAGAATTCTGTAATGTCTACAACAAAAACAGCAACAAGAAAAAACATCCAATCACTTTGTGGCGGTCTGTCCAAACTGCGTCTTCGGTGTGCGGACGTCACTCATTTCAGAAGCAGTTCTTTTTAACCGACTTCAAAAAAGGAGGTTATCAGTTTGACCTGTATGTATGTATGTATGTTTGTCCGCAATTATCTCGCGTTTGGCTGAACCGATTTTGATGCGGTTTTCAGTAATGTATTTGTTACATTCAGATGAAGGTTTGAGTACCTATTTAAACCGACTTCGAAAAACAGGAAGGTCTCAGATTATGTTTGTTTCAGTTCGTTGAAGGCGGGTCTCTTTTTGTAAAAAAGAAATTATTGTTGGTCTAGTTTGTTAGGTTGGGTTAAAATCTACTATATAAAAAAAAATGAATCGTGGTTCGTTAGTCTCGCTAAAACTCGACAACGGCCGGTCCGATTTAGCTGATTTTGGTCTAAAAATGTTTGTATAGTAGTCCAGAGAAGGTTGAAAAGGTGAGAAAATATGGAAAAAAAAGTTAGTAAAAATAACAATTGAAATTTTCCATATAAAATTGTAAGGTGCGATAAGAAGTTCGCCGGGACAACTAGTTATAACATAAATATAATAATACATAATATGGACTCCCTAGCTCGTTGAAGTGGCAATGGGCAGGTCATATAGCCCGCAGAACAGATGGCCGCTGGGGCCGAAAAGTTCTCGAGTGGAGACCACGGATCGGCAAGCGCAGCGTAGGACGTCCACCGACCAGATGGACGGATGATCTGCGCAAGGCTGCGGGTCCACGCTGGATGCAGGCCACCTGCGATCGGTACAGATGGAGAGCCTTGAGGGAGGCCTATGTCCAGCAGTGGACGTCCTACGGCTGAAATGATGATGATGATGAATATGGACTCCGCAGGCAACAAATAAGAAATCGACAAACCACAAAAGCAGCACAAAATTTTCCAATATTAATCATGGCACACAAACTAATCGCACACGGAGTACTGAATTTTGCCGATCAGACCCAATTCTCGTACTAAATTAACATTTTTACTCTATAGATGATAGTTAGTTCCACTTTTAATAGTAAAACCATTATTATGCTCTCCAAGAAATCCCATAAAACTGCATTTATTTCTTGTTAATTGCCAAACCAGTAATTAAAACGGATATTCGATACCCCTTACTAACTATGGGAACAAATTAAGAACCGTTAAGAGGCATAGCACAGCTAAAGTAGCGCCACCCGATAAAAAATAAATATCTTCTAAACTAAGGCAAATATCAAAAATGTGAAACAGTAGGTATTCCTCTGGATAATGCAGCCTAGTATTTTTAGGGTACTTTGTATAGCTTTTAGGTTAAAGACCACAGAAAGAAACTGATTGTTGCCAAAAACGGCCACTTTTGGCAACAATCAGTAGCTTTCTGTACTCTCTAAAAGCTATACAACAGTGCCCTAAAAATACGAGGCTGAATTATCTAGGGGAATGCTTTGCTATGGCTTAATGGAATCTTTAGTGGAGTAGATTTTATCATCGCTTATCCCTCCATAGGATATAGTTGGAAATTTTATAAATTTTGCTAATCCCAATTTATGATAATCCTTTTACATAATATAATGCCTATTCTATTAGATTGTGGCTCATATAATAACCATAAAAATGCGATAAGGTGATACTTCGCTTTGATGATTTGAACGTTAATGTTTTATGAAAACAAAAAACAACCTTTTAAAAGCTATATACAGTGTCAGACTGAGATACAGCAGAGCTTACGCTTTTATAGAACCTCTCACTTAAGGTAACAAACAATATAAGTAACAGTAAGTATTTCCTTAGATCTTAAAGATGATAGCAACACAAACTCAATGCCTTAAAAAATGTGTACAAAGAAAGATTATTTTGATTTCGGCTAGTTATTGTTGTTCGTAGGATTTCGGCCATGGTTAAGAAGATTTTTTTCTAGACTGGCACTTGTGACGCGACGAAACCCCTCTTATCCACTAGAAAGATCGCTTAAAGCGATAAGGTCGCCTTTTGTCACGTCATATAATAATTTGTTATGTATTATTAAGTTTCTTATTTGTGTGTTTTTGAACAATAAAGAGATCATTCATTCATTATCTTCGCTGCGCCTCAGTACATGACAATGTGTCCTGGGATTAAGTCGCACTTCCTGTTTTTATAACTGATATTCCAGAAATGTTCCCACATAGGAAAGCAGTGAGGGGTGTGATGCGAGAGCGGGGGCGGGTACAGTAATTATAGTCAAACAAATATTTTAATAATTAGTCCGGTTCACCTCACCGCCGCTGCACTGACGCGGCAGATAGCGATCTTAAAGACTAGGTGGTGTGCGTGGCCATTGCACCTTTTGTGTAGGGTAGTTTTACAGTTCATTTAATAAACCAGTCAGCCATTAGCCCCTGCCTTTGATTGACGTTACAGCACCGAAGACAGAGAAAGGTAACCTGTTATTTAACCTACTGTTTTTTTAATAGTTATTTTAGAGAAAAAAAAATACACTTTTTTTTCTACTTTTCAATTTTCTCCAAATAATCGTTATCCATTTAGTTAGGCCTTTTGAGTTAGCCCTCCTACTTAGTTCTTTTTCGCTTGTTCAGTTGTTTTTATATTTCTGATTGTAATCCATCATCTATCATCAATCAATCATTGTTTTAGAACCCGATGCAGGTTGCCAGGGGTCTTCCTAACTAGGCCTCTTCTGGACGCTTGGGAGACAAACCTAATTTACCTAGCATCATGCAGTAAATTAATCAATGTTTTGTTATCGTTGATTATTAGATATTCATAAGGGATACCTGTAATTTGTGTCCTTTATTGGATAAATGTAAAAAATATACGACACCGTGGAGACGAGCTTCCATCAAGCCTACCCAGCCAAGAGCCGACCCGGAACCTTCATAATTGTCGCACTAACTAAACGCAGCATTACGGTGTAAGTGCCTGTTTCTTGCAGCAATTATTAAACGCATTCCTTCTTGAGGCAGTATATCACACAAGTGTGGCTTGTGTGGTATGAGGTATGGCAGAGAAAATCATATAGGGTACGGCATTCCTGTTTCTTTGATCGATAGATGAGCATTCATTTACTACTATAAAATACTAAGAGATTCAAGATAATCTATAATATAAAAAGGAATCGCAAAATGTGTTGGTCGGTGCATAACTCAACAACGCCTGGACCAATTTTATCAAAAAAAAAAAAAATGTTGGTTGAAGTGTAAGGATGTTTTTTACGGCGAGCAAAAATCGAATAATTACCGAGAAAACAACAAAGTTCGCCGGGTCGACTAGTATAAGATTTTATTTATTTTTATTTATTTATTTTATTCATAACATCATATTGCCATTACAGGCCATTACATATTGCCATTAAAAAGAACAATGCCAAAGGCGGCCTTATTACTAAAAGCGATTACTTCCAGGCAACTAATAAGTAGATGAATATACAATTGAAAAATACAAAGAAGTTTGTTTGAATCGAATAAGCCCCGAAACTACTAGACCATTTTGAAAAATTCTTCCACTAATAGAATACTACACTATATTTTTCAGATTTTTTAATTCTGAATATTATTTATTTTATTTATTTATTTACACACATACATCACATACATTACACACATCTATTATTACAGGCTTACCCTAATGCAATAGAAAGTAACTTAGGTAGGAATTTTGAATCTTAACAATTTATATTATATATTAACACTTAAAATGTACCCTTATAAAAAGTGAGATCAACTTACTTACGTCATGCTAAATATTTAATTAGTTAAATTATTATTATTTACAAATTTTAATAGTCAATGGTTAGGTTAGTTAAATATAGGTTAGGAAAAAGTGGTAGACTTTGTTATTGCATTCGTGAACTCGTTCAGTGTGCAACCAAAAATGTCAATAGAGGTGGACGGCGCGTTCAGCGAGCGCAGCGCGCGCGTGATATAGCACATTGGCTATAATTAGTTATATTGTGTAAACTTGTATTGGAAGCTATACAAAGCTAGTTAGTTATACAAAACGCAAAGCTTCGCAAAATCTATGAAAAGAACAGTAAACATTTTCACATTAACTCGATGTATTTCAAAAGACAAAAACTTGTGTCGTATGCTCAAATGCATATAATGTATGATAATGTCAAAAGGCTTATAAATAAGGGTCGACCGACAACTGACGACCTGTCTGACCATATATTGTGAGAGAGAGCCAGAATGTCAGCGGTCCTACTCGGTGGAAAACGACGGAAGAGAAGAGTAATTTGTCATCTTCATTGTAAAAATATTTGAAAACAAAGTCGAAGCGTTTTGTTTTTTGAAGAACATCGTTTACCTTTACTCGGTAGGATAACATTGCATTGCATAATAATGTCCCTATACCCCTTCTTCTTCTTCCTCAAATTTAAGATCTAGGCTCTTGTCGGTGGAGCGTCTTCCACAGCTCCCGTTTCCCCGCCATCTGCTTGACCTCTTGATACGACACGTCCCTTATCTATTCCTTCAGTGGATCAAAGTTAACTCAAACCTATACCATACCCCACATATGCTATCATATCATCATCATCATACATAGTATAAAATAAAGTCGCTTTCCGCGTCTGTCCATATGTATGCTTAAATATTTAAAACTACGCAACAGATTTTGATGCGTTTTTTTTTAATAGATAGAGTGATTTCAAAGGAAGGTTTAAAACTTTAATACATGCACAAAATAGTAAAAGTTTAGGCGGTACGAAGTTCGCCAGGTCGACTAGTATTCTATAACGAAAAGACGTCAGCCGTTGGACACACCTCCTGACCTCCCCACATATTGCCAAAAGTACAATTTTGCTTAAAAACTTTTGTCGCAGCATGGCTCTTCTTAGTATTTCAACGAAGGACGCTGATGCCTGTTATTTAGATGTTTTCTTAGTCGCCTTTTACGTCACTTATTCTATGCCTACGCAGTATAAGTGTCGTAGTAAGATTTGATAATTAGGTTTTGCAAAAAAAACTAGGGATTTTGCGAAAACCCGGATAATTAAAATATACTTTGTCGCTACAGAGAACCAATCAGAATAAGAGTTTACCAGCAAGCAATAATCTAGCCAATCAGAGTTAAGGTAGGTTTCAGATTTTTCAATTATACTAGGTTTTTTGCAAAAAAAAAACTGCTTTACGTCAGGATGATTGAAAAAAAAGTAATGCTTATATCAAACTAGAGGCTGCCCCGCGGTATTTCCCGCGCAGATTTCTCATAAACACAAAAATCCAGTTTTTTCCCGTTTCTGTGGGAATTTCGGGAAATCGTTTCTTAGTGCTCACCTACACTCCCTAAGGAACCTACATGCCAAATTTTAGCTTTGTACGCCCAGTAGTTTCGGCTCTGCGTTGTCTGTCAGTCAGTCAGTCAGTCAGTCAGTCAGTCAGTCAGTCAGTAACGGAAGAGTTTTATATATATTGATAATCCTGGTTTTCGCAAAATCCCTAGTTTTTTTTGCAAAAAACCTAAATATCGAATCTTACTACGACATAAGCACCACATGTTCGCTTCAAATAAAGAATAACTAGTTATCCCTGAGATCTACACAATAATTGGTTCAGCCTTCTCTGTTATATTTAAAAGTCAAACTAAATAAGAATCTTTAACTAAAATCGTGCTCGCGGAGGAACGGCAAATTAAAAGTTGTCTACATAATTGCGTTAAACTGCATCTTTCCATGTAAAGTAATCCTAT
This sequence comes from Euspilapteryx auroguttella, assembly GCA_951802225.1. NCBI lineage: Eukaryota > Metazoa > Arthropoda > Insecta > Lepidoptera > Gracillariidae > Euspilapteryx > Euspilapteryx auroguttella. The sequence continues at coordinate 10,597,739 of OX637656.1, forward strand.
CCCGCCCCGACCCACACTCGAACCGCATCCAATTATGTGCAGTAATTGCAGCGGCGTGGCCTGATAGACAGACGGACGGACACACGACCTGCACGTAAACACACAACCTGCGATCACAGCTAATTGAACACTTTTATCTCAATCCAGTTTCTTACTAACCGAAAAATAACAATACCAGAACGTAATAATAAAAATAACGTATCAAACTGAAAACGAGGATAATCTGTATTCAGAGTGCCCTAAACATCAGCAAAGACATTGTTCTAACCTACATTGTTATATGGTTGTCAAACATGGGCCCCAACTAAAAAAGTAAAACAAAAAATCAGAACATTTCAGAGAGCGGCAGAAAGAAGCATGATGAACATAAAATTAAAAGACCGGATCAGAAGTAAAGACATCTATGTCAAAACGAAAATAATAAATGCTCTCTCTGCTGCCGCAAAACTGAAATGGAAATGGACAGGACATACAGCGCGCCTCAAAGACAACCGGTGGAGCAGGAGAATCCTCCACTGGATTCCTAGAGAAGGCACACGTCACCGCGGTCGACCTCTGCAAAGATGGAGAGGCGACATCGAGTCGAATGCAGGTAAAACCTGGACACGAACCGCACAAGACAGGAAAAGGTGGCATGAGATGGAGGAGGCCTACATCTAAAAGTGGATGATCTCATAATATTATAATTTTGCATATTTTTTTTTCACTATTATTTTTGCATGTAAGTTAAAATGAGAAATAAAGGCTATTTTTATTTTATTTTATTTATTTATTTATTATCAAACTGAGAACGAGGATAATCTGTATTCAGAGTGCCCTAAACATCAACAAAGACTATCAACATCGACAAAGATTGTTCTAACACACCAGACCCTGGCAACAAGCATCGATCTTTATCATAACAATGTCGCCTCCGCCGGAAATCGAACCCGTACCTCCTATGCTACAGTCAACATACATCGACAACTATACCACAGAGGTGGTGAACCTGACAGCTGTTACATGAAATTTATTGTTTTCTAATCATCTAAATATTTTAGTATTTGACATTTTATATACACTTATACATTTAAAAATTTGACATTGTTTACATAGTACTTAAATAATTAAGTAACTACTTATTATTTTTTATATAATTTTTGTACAATATTTTGACGATCACATTATACTTTGACATTTTATAATACAACTTTGTATGTAATATGAATATGATAGTGTGAAATAAATGAATCTTATCTAATCTAATCTATTATATAATTTTTAAAACATCTCATGATAGGTGAAGAACACCCAATAATTATTATTTCCAAGTGGAATCTAGTTGGGGTTTATGATGAGAAGCTAAGATGCACGCAATGCCCGTGGATTGGTATATCGGAAAGATTTTAAGTTTGTTTGTTTGCTTAAAAGTTATTTTGGGGGGGGAGAAGTTAGAACTTTGCCCATATTAAAACATTTTTCGATAGACATGTAACTTTAGGCCGTGGGCAATGAAGCCATACCTATATCAAAAGTGTGCAAATGTGGCAAATATCATAGAAAAACGGTTGATTTCTCCATGTCACACAATCAATATCAATATACAGGGTGTTTCTGACAAGGCGGTAATGAATCAAAGGAGGGATTCAGCTCACCATACCTAACTACTTTCCCAAAGCAACATGGGTCGAAATCTCAAAAAAAAAAACAGCTGTTCCATACATTGGTTCGATCGGCTGACGGGGTCAATGTATGGGACAGCTGATTTTTCTTTTGAGATTTCGACCCATGTTGCTTTGGGAAAGTTGTTGGTATGGTGAGCTGAAGCTCCCTTTTGATTTATTACCACCTTGTCAGAAACACCCTGTAAATAAAACTCTTCCGTTACTGACTGACTGACTGATTGACTGACTGACTGACTGACAGACAACGCAGAGCCGAAACTACTGGGCGTAGAAAGCTGAAAATTGGCACGTGGGTTCCTTGGGGAGTGTAGGTGAGCACTAAGAAGGGATTTCCCGAAATTCCCACGGGAACGGGAAAAAACGGGATATTTGTGTTTATGCGAAATATGCGCGGGAAAAACCGCGGGGCAGCCTCTAGTATTATATAAAACTCTTCCGTTACTGACTGACTGACTGACTGACAGACAACGCAGAGCCTAAACTACTGGGCGTAGCGGGCTGAAATTTTGCACGTGGGTTCTTTAGGGAGTGTAGGTGAGCACTAAGAAAGGATTTCCCAAAATACCCACGGGAACGGGAAAAAACTGGATTTTTGTGTTTATGAGAAATCTTCGCGGGAAAAACTGCGGGGCAGGCTCTAGTAAACTTATATAAAAATACTAAACGCTAACTCTTACACGCAGCTTATTGATATATTGGCAATACAACTAGACCAGTTATGATACCTTAACGACTCCAAGGCATGTCTCTAAGTCCGCTACACCTCTAATTGCTAAGTGCTAAAGACACGGCACGCTACACCTCTAATTGCTAAGTGCTAAAGAGCCAAAAATAGAAATAAAACAGCCAGTAGAGCAAGCTGGATTCCGATCAGGTTTCTCTACAATTGACCACATTCATGTTCTCAGCCAAGTTATAGAGAAATACAAAGAATTTAACTCTACACTCTATCTTGCCTTTGTAGATTACCAAAAGGCATTCGACTCTATATGCCATTTATCCATAAAAAAAGCTCTAGAATACCATGAAGTCGAAAAAACATATATCAACGTAATTATGAATATCTACGAGCATTGCAGGAGTAGAGTAAGATTGGATAGAACTGGCCGGGACTTCGACATTGGACGGGGGGTCCGACAAGGAGACCCCCTCTCGCCTAAACTATTTATTTCTGTCTTAGAATACATCATTAAGGCACTCAACTGGAGAAACAAAGGAATAATTATAAATGGAAAATACTTGAATCATCTTAGATTCGCCGACGATATCGTCCTATTCTCAGAATCTTCAAGAGACTTAAAAGAAATGCTAGAAAGCCTCCATTACGGTAGCATAAAAGTAGGACTAAACATGAATCTAGACAAGACTAAACTAATGACCAACGGGAAAAATAACACTATAAAACTTGGTACCGAGGAAATAAAATATGTGGATGAATACGTATACCTGGGCAAACTGATGTCATTCAGGGAAGTAGACAGTGAAGAAATAGATAGAAGAATTACAACGGCTTGGAAAAAATACTGGGCCATGAAAAGTATATTTAAATCGGATATGCCAAACAAAATAAAAAAAAGGGCAATGGATACTTGTGTGCTGCCTTGCTTAACCTATGGATGTCAAACGTGGAGCATGACAAAAGCGAACGAAATGAAGATTTCTCGATGTCAGCGTGCAATGGAAAGAAGTATGCTAAAAGTATCATTGAAAGATAGACATAGACACGTTGACATAAGAGACAAAACAAAACTAAAAGACGCAATGACACACGTGAGACAAATGAAATGGCGCTGGGCAGGGCATGTAGCTCGTATTGGCGATCAAAGATGGACCAAAGCGGTAACAGCATGGCAGGGACCAGCTCACGGGGCCCGCAAACCAGGGCGGCCCTATACTCGATGGGAAGACGACATTCGAAAAATAGCTGGACGGAAATGGATGGAACTAGCAAATAATAGAGAGGACTGGCACAAACTGGAGGAGGCCTTCACCCGACAAAGGGATTTCTGATTTATTCTTTTTTTTCACCTTATTAATATTATTTTTTTAATTATTGTTTTATTTTTTTTATTACCTAAATGTTACTACTTAGGTGGAAAGCTTAGGTACACTTTGTTTTTTTTCTCTTTGCATGATAACTTAGAAATCGGAAATAAAAGGCTTTTTTATTTATTTTTTTTTATTAAAGACACGGCATGTACGCTGTTGTCGGTCACGTCGCCTTTTAAAGAGACTTGCCAGACTCGTGGTAGGGACCGGGAAAGTTAATTGTTCAATCAATTTATACAGCTATAAGAGAAGGAATAAATCGAATAGGGCAAATGGAGTGTAGATTTTCTTATCTATACCAATATTATTAAGAGAAAAGATTTGTTTGTTTGTTACGAATAGGCTCCGGAAATACTGAACCGATTTCAAAAATTATTACACTGGTAGGAGAGTGTCATAGGCTATATTAGATTAAAAAAAAAATAGGTATCCTTACCAAAACTCCAATAATGTAACCCAAGGTGCAATATTTTTTCCGTTGTTTACATATTTTGACAGCTGGTTTGTTGTTGTTGTTTGTTTTTTATTCGGCCATTCTGGGCAGTCAAAAGAACATAGTCTATAGAGCCAAGTCCTTTGTAGTAACTTATATTCTATGGCGTAACGAAGTAAGCCGAGAAAGCTCGTCAAAATATTATTATAAAGTCGCTTCCCGCGTCTGTCCCTATGTATGCTTTAATCTTTAAAACTACTCTACGGATTTTGATGCGGGTTTCTTTGATAGATAGAGTGATTCAAGAGAAAGCTTAATAAGTATAATACATGCACAAAATAGTAAGAGTTAAGGCGGTACGAAGTTCGCCGGGTCGACTAGTTTATTTATAAGTAAGAACTTAAAAAAGGCTTAATTTAACGAAGAGTTAACAAATGAATGATCTACAATGTTATCCAAATTGCTGCAAGTATTCTTTTTCTTCTTTCTTTTGGTCTGACGACATAGCTAGTAAAGGTCGTTAACAGGCAGTGGATCAGACTGGCGCAGGACCGTGGTGCATGACGTGCGAGTGAAGAGGCCTACGTCCAGCAGTGGGCTCTTACAGTCTGATGATGATGATGATTCTTTTAAAACACTTCTTATAAACAAATAAATTATTAAAGAGGTAAATTGATTAATAATGAATTAATGATAAGCATTGTCGGAATAGCAATAAAAGAAATCATTGTTACAAAAAAAATAACACTACAAATATAAACTCGAAATCAATAACTTTTTGCAGAATCTAGTTAAGCAGCTAGGGTAAGTAAAAACAACCTAGCCCTTATAGGCGTCATAACAAATAACACTGGCAATAAAATAACGTTTAGAATTGATACGGGAAGTGAGAAAAATTATAGTGCAAACGACTAGCCAGCCATTAGCGGACTTAATTGCCCGTTCAGGACCTCGAGCTCCGCACAGGAGACAAGCTTTAAAATGTTATTGCACACCAACCACATGACGCCGTGTCTAAGATTACGTTAAACTCTATATTTTTTTGTTTTTCCATCCTTTTTGTTCGCGACAAGTGTAACGGCCTCATATAGACTATGTAAATAGATATTAGTTTAAGATTTTGAATATTAAAGAACCCTGTAGGGCATTTTTATAGAATAAGTTTGTGAATAGCATTTGGTATAAATTTTGAGGTTTTAATAAAGTATTATGGAAGTGGTAATATTATTCTGGTAGCCTATTAGGAAATACAACCTAGGTAGGCTAGGTACTGCCTAAATAGTAAATAGTAAGTAGTTAAACGCTAGTCATATAGAAATAAATAGAGAATAACTTGATATTCAGTATAGTAAATAAGTAGTACATAAGCTATGAACCTTCAGGGAATAGCAGGTAGCTTATATTTGTATTAGTTTTAGAGAGGGTAGTTGTGTGTAAGTGGGATCTCGCAGGCCTCCCCTCACCCCCGCCTTCGTCACCTACGGGTGAAGGGGTGAGGGAGGAAACGCCCGCGATTGGCCTGCTAGGTCTCACACGCGCTCTAGGCTAAGCTCATGTAAATAGTTAATTTGTAATATAATTAAGGCCATTTTTTGGGTCTGGGCTTCCTGCCGACCACCGGGCCTCCAATAAAGAAACAAGAAAAAGAAAGCTCCTGAGTTTCCTTCAAGCCTCCACCCTCTTCAGTCATTTAACCAGCACACCGCCTAGGATTGTGGGTCGTCGAGGGGGCCCACATAAATTGGTCCTTCGAGCCGGATGAAAGCCGCAAGCGGTCCAGCATAAACTGATCCCTGCAAGCCGCAGCTGAAGATATAGTCAAGCCAACGAAGGAAACTCAGGAGCAACACCGGGATGCCCGTCACCCGGAGCAAGAAGTCGGCGCCGTACGTCGCGCGCCCAGACCCGGCCGCCCTCGATCGCGCTGCCCGCGCCGCCACTCAAGCAGCCAATCAGGAAGCAGCACTAAGCGCGCATTCTGCGGCCGAGCCCTCCGCTGAGCCCGCGACACACGCGTCTGCCGCGGGGCAAGTCATCCCCGCCGGCACCTCCACGCCCGCACCCCCCACGGGGAGCGCCCCCTCCGCGGGGGTTGCCGACGCGGGGGCCGCCCCCTCCGCGCCCCTTGCGAGGACCGCCCTCCCCGCAAGGCCCGCGCCTTCACCGGCCGCCGCGATAACCGCCGCCGCGATATCTGCCGCCGCCGCCGCCGCGCCATCCGCGGCTGCCGCCGCCGTCGCCACGCATCCCGCCTCCGCCGCCGCCGCGCCATCCGCGGCTGCCGCCGCCGTCGCTTCGCATCCTGCCTCCGCCTTCGCCGCGCCCTTTGCCGCCACCTCCGTGCTCTCCACAGCCGCAGCCGCGCCGCGTTGCAAGAGGGCACCAAGCAAACACAGCTCGGCGAGATCAAAAGCACGCAAGCGCGAGCTAGAAATGGCACGACAAGAGCTCCTTCAGCGACAAGTAGAGCTGGCCGCTGCACGCGTCGCTTGCCTAGAAAAGGAGACGGATGAGGAGGAAGAGGAAATAGATGACAACGCCACGCTCAGAGACGAGCTTACCAACACCTGGGTCCAGACCAACGCATTGGCTCTGACTACAGGTGCATACCAGGACGAAGGAGCCGCCGCCGCCGCTGATTCAGGAGGGCTGCCGCCCTTAGATCCTGCTGAGTTGCCGCCAACGTCGAGACCATCGCCGCGTCACGACGTACCTCAGCAGATCACCACACAGCAACCGACTCTGGAGAGTCAGGCTCCCGTCCTCTACGTCGAGCGATCACCGCCGCCACCAGCGCTCGACTATAGGGAACTAGCTTCCGCCTTAGCCATGGCCGCCCGTTCCATGCAACCCGTCAACGCCGAGGTGATGGACCTGCCAGTGTTCTCGGGCGCCGCAACGGACTGGCTGCCCTTCAAGACTGCCTACGAAGAGACAGCAAATCTACTCAGTGAACAAGCCAACCTGATGAGACTAAGGAGAAGTCTCAAAGGAGCCGCACGCGATGCAGCGCAATGCCTGTTCGTCGGAGCGACGTCCACTGCCGAGGTAATGAAGTTACTCGCTTCACGATTCGGACGTCCCGACGCGCTCGTCATCGTAGAGATGGAGAAGCTCCGAGGACTCCCACGGCTCGCCGATACGCCGAGGGATATCTGCACCTTCGCCTCAAAGGTAATCAACATTACCTCGACAGTGAAGGCGCTCAACAGGACGCACTATCTGTACAACCCGGAGATAGTGCGCGGCGTAGTGGAGAAACTGCCTGCGACTCTCCGCTACCGCTACTACGACTTCGCCGCAGCGAAGCCCGCCGAGGAACCGGACCTGCTGACGATCACCCGCTTCCTCGAGCGAGAGAGTGAACTTTGTGGGAGCTACGCGCCGGCCGAAAACCCTTTCCAGCCGCAAGAACACAGAAAGGGAGCGGCTACGGAGCGATGGGATAACAGCTACCACTCTGAAGAAAAGAAAACTGAGTGTCCGGTCTGCCGAAAAGTGGATCATAGAGTGCCGGACTGCCAGACGTTCAGAAGAGCGGACGTCTTGAAGCGTTGGGAGTTTGCGAAAGTAAACCGCCTGTGTTTCCGCTGCCTCAAACTTCGCCACAAGGGTCACACATGTAAGTACAAGCAGTGTGAACTTAATAATTGCCGCTACGCTCACCATCCTTTATTGCACACAGAGACGAGCCTTGTGACCGCAGCACAGCCGACCGAGCCGCCAGCACACTTCATCGCCTCGGCTACGACAGAGAAGAGGACGGCGTTACTGAAAGTGCTGCCAGTCGAGGTCTCCGGTCCAGAGGGTGCCTGCAAGACTTACGCGCTCCTGGACGACGGCTCAACCTGCACACTCATAGACGAGAGTGTGGCGAAGCGAATCGGCGCAGCGGGACCGCCATCACCCTTCTACATCGAGACAGTGGGAGGGTGCAAACACAGTGAGAATAAGTCCAGGCGAGTCTGTTTTAATATACGTGGCCCTAACTCAGACTCATTACAGATATCGGCGCGCACGATGACCGGCCTCAGACTCTCGCCGCAAACGCTCGAGCGAAGGGACATAGAGGGCTGCGCGCATCTGGCAGACATAGAAGAGGAGATCGAATACGGGACGTACACGCCAACGATCCTGCTCGGACAAGACAACTGGCATCTGCTCGTCGCGCACACTACGCGTAGCGGCGAGCGAGATCAACTTGTGGCGTCGAAGATGGACCTCGGCTGGGTCATTCACGGCGTCAAGGGGCCGCGCAGCAGAGCTGAGCGGCACCAGGTACATCACGCAGTCACCAGCCAGGATGACTCCGAGGAAGACAAAGAGCCGCCTATGCAAGAACACTTCGCCCTGGAGAGCCCGGGCGATGAGCCGAAAAGTTCCTGCAACGCCGTCGAGGGGCGAGCTCTACACTTCCGAAGAGTCAAGACTGCGCGACTACCGGCGGGAGGCGTCGAAACCTGCCCGTTACGGAGAGATGACCAGCCAGACAAGCCGACAACAGACGAAGTGGCCGACAACTCGACCCGCCAGACATCGCCCGACTTCAGCAGCCAGCTGAAGATGTGCCAGGCCTGCCGCATCCGAAAAGCGCGGCCGGCACAACCGTCGAAGGGTGACAACTCTAAAAATAGTAATTTTGCATGTATTAATAGTTGTTTCTCGTTCACAGGCCACAACCACTTTGGCCTGATGTCTGAGACCGCCGTTAGAGGGCGGAAGCGCCGACGGCGACGTCGCCGGGCGAAGCACAAGCCGCTCGGGTCAACCGCTCGCCGCCAAGATCTGCGCGCGCTGGGCGCGCAAGTACCTGCCGAAGCCTCAAAACCGGCGGGAGCTCCAACGCCTGCCGGAGCTCCAACACCGGCGGGAGACGCGAGCCAGCCACCAAGCCGTCAAGCTGAGAAAACCTGGTGCCGAAGACGCTGCCAAGAAAACCAAGTCGAAGCAGTCTTCCCGGGTCCAGACGGCGAGGTACGAGCAGTGGACGTGCCGAACAACAAGGGCGTGCTGCGACGGCCGACGAAGAAGCTCGCCATACTCCGGGTCGCGAACACCTTAGGGCTCCAGCTACAAGCTGCGGCGGGAGTATATGTTCGCGACAAGTGTAACGGCCTCATATAGACTATGTAAATAGATATTAGTTTAAGATTTTGAATATTAAAGAACCCTGTAGGGCATTTTTATAGAATAAGTTTGTGAATAGCATTTGGTATAAATTTTGAGGTTTTAATAAAGTATTATGGAAGTGGTAATATTATTCTGGTAGCCTATTAGGAAATACAACCTAGGTAGGCTAGGTACTGCCTAAATAGTAAATAGTAAGTAGTTAAACGCTAGTCATATAGAAATAAATAGAGAATAACTTGATATTCAGTATAGTAAATAAGTAGTACATAAGCTATGAACCTTCAGGGAATAGCAGGTAGCTTATATTTGTATTAGTTTTAGAGAGGGTAGTTGTGTGTAAGTGGGATCTCGCAGGCCTCCCCTCACCCCCGCCTTCGTCACCTACGGGTGAAGGGGTGAGGGAGGAAACGCCCGCGATTGGCCTGCTAGGTCTCACACGCGCTCTAGGCTAAGCTCATGTAAATAGTTAATTTGTAATATAATTAAGGCCATTTTTTGGGTCTGGGCTTCCTGCCGACCACCGGGCCTCCAATAAAGAAACAAGAAAAAGAAAGCTCCTGAGTTTCCTTCAAGCCTCCACCCTCTTCAGTCATTTAACCAGCACACCGCCTAGGATTGTGGGTCGTCGAGGGGGCCCACACTTTTTATATTCTATCTCGAACAGCGGGACCGCTAACGATGCCTCATTGAATCCCTAACTAGGCATTATCTTGTAATTTTTATTACTGGCAACCGTGCGAATCGAGGCCGTTGAGAAATTGAAAAAAAATAAACGCAATCTCTTGCACAAATCCAGTAAAGTAATCCTGACATCTTATTTATTTATAAGTCTCGTAATTTTTTGCTCATTACTGTCGCGCGACTGGTCGGGCGAGTGCGCGTGCGTCGATTAATAAGAAATAACACTTTGTTTAACCACGTCTTGGTAATCGATTATATTGCGACAGGAACATCACTAAAGTAAAATGTTGTCAAAGAAATCAATTTGTTTTCTCGAAGACCTGTAAGAAAAGCTAAGCTGCACCTTCGACTTTAAACATTTAAAAGCGACGATGAGTTAAGAGCCAGTTTACAGCGATGTTAGCGCCATTCGCGAAAAAAATTAATATATTTTATTATAAAATTAATATATATTATCTTGAGGGACATAATAGTTTTGGCCAAGGCAATAGCTGGAATTAGCCATGTTGCCTTCAAGAAATCTTCAATACTCAGTTAAATCTATCGGTTGCTTCTTGGGCAAATATCAAAAATGTGGCACTGTATGACACTAGATAATGTAGCCTAGTATTTTAAGGGCACTTCTGTATAGCTTTTAGGTTATAGACCTAAGAAATCTACAAAGTGTTGCTAAAAGTGGCCACTTTTGTCAACAATCTATGTTTTTTTTTTTGTTCTTTTTACTGAGGACTCCTTTGCTGTGCTCAAAAAATACAAGGCTACATTATCTAGTGTCATACAGTACCACATTTTTTATATTTGCCTTAGTTTAGAAGATATTATTTTTTTTCGCGAATGGCGCTAGCGTCGCTGTAAACTGGCTCATAACTATAAAATAATTCCTAAGTAGAAAGTAGTTTAGTTTCTACTGGTTGCTTACACAAGTGAACATAAACTTGACTCTATCAGCAGCTCGAAGCTCTCACAAAAACTGCCAGTCATTGTTGGGACAGCACGTGGCATCGACAATGAAATCAACATGTAGAATCAATCAGACAACACTATAGTCTATCCTATTCAAACATCGATTATAGGAAAGAGCAAGACATTTGGAGAAAGTTGTACAGGCAAGTTTAGATGATGTCAGAGACTAGCAAGGTAAGGGCCATTTGCAACAATGTTCACTCAGACGGAGCCCTTGAACAGGATGAACCTATGTCTAGGGTGCCCGAAATATATACAGTGACGAACGATACACCCAGAGCGGGAAACAAACATCTGTATTCATCATAACAATGTTCGCCCTCGCTGAGAATCGAACCCGGGGCACTCGCGTCTCGGTCCACATTACTGCCAACTGAGCCACGGAGCAGTATTTAGGTTCAAGGATGAAGAAGACACATTTCTGATTACAATTTCTTTTTATCTATACCAATATTATAAAGAGGAAAGATTTGTTTGTTTGTTTGTTTGTAACGAATAGGCTCCGGAAATACTGAACCGATTTGAAAAATTCTTTCACTGGTAGGAAGCTACATTAACCCCGAGTGTCATAGGCTATATTCGATTTTCAAAAAAATTAGGGATCCTTACCTAAACTCAAATAATGTAACCCAAGGTGCAATATTTTTTCCGTTGTTTACATATTTTGACAGGTGGTTTGTTGTTGTTGTTTGTTTTTTTTTTATCAAGTCTATTCTGGGCAGGCAAAAGAACATAGTCTATAGAGCCAAGTCTTTTGTAGTATCTTATATTCTATGGCGTAACGAAGTAAGCCGGGAAAGCTCGTCAGATATAAAAAAAAACCTCAGAAGGACTAAAGTAACCGACATAGCATGAAGAATTGCGAAACATAAGTGACAATCGGCAGAGCACATAGCTCAAAGAACAGATGGTCGCTGGGGCCGAAAAATCTCGAGTGGCGACCACGAACCGGAAGACGCAGAGTAGGCAGACCCCCCATGAGATGGTCGGACGACCTGGTGAAGGCTGCGGGAATACTCTGGATGAGGGTCGCTCAAGAGCCGTCGCTGTGGGGGAGGCCTATGTCCAGCAGTGGACGTATTTCGGTTGGAATGATCATGATAATGATTTCTTCTTAGAGATCAAATCTAAAAAACATAAGCATTAATGTTTATAGCTACAAAGAAAGACTTACAATATCAAATGAAAGAACTGCTCTATGTCCAAGTTTGTCACAACAGTTTCTCAGTACCAATCATCGTTCAGAACAAGCCAGCGCCAAACTGGGACAAATGTGGGATGTCTCACGTCCCAACAATTATGCCAACATTGGCCATGCATTTGCTTTTAGTTGTACTGCAAGGGCTAATTTTTGCACCACTATTATAGCTCTCTTTTACGGTTTACTAAGAACTTAGAATGTACTAGAGGCTGCCCCGCGGTTTTTCCCGCGCAGATTTCTCATAAACACAAAATTCCCCTTTTTTTTCCGTTCCCGTGGGAATTTCGGGAAATCCCTTCTTAGTGCTCACCTACACTCCCCAAGGAACCCACGTGCCAATTTTCAGCTTTCTACGCCCAGTAGTTTAGGCTCTGCGTTGTCAGTCAGTCAGTCAGTCAGTCAGTCAGTCAGTAACGGAAGAGTTTTATATATATTGATAATACATGGCTACGCAAGATTTTTTAGAGTAGCTAATAAGATAATTGATAATAACTTCATCATAATTTCTGCCGTCCGTCCACTGCTGGACATAGAACTCCTCCACAGAACGCCACAGCGACCAGTCTTAAACGACCCTCATCCAGACTTTTCCCGCAGCCTTCATCAGGTCCTCCGACTACCTTACAGGGGGTCTGCCTACTCTACGTCTCTTCTCACATTCGGCTATCTAAATCCTTGCGAAATGTTTTTTTATTAATCCGGGAGGATCGTCAGTAGTCTCTTTAAGAACTTATAACGTTGATTCAGGTTTGAATTAAAAAAGCTAAAACATTAATAACAAATATTTTTACAAGCTTATTTTTAAATTAAATTGTCTCCACATGTATTGCTAATGCGACGTGTGAGGGACATCCCCGCTGCAGTGAGCTGCCTTCTTGTTGCAGCTCCCGAACTTTTAGGTTTTGTTTCTCTACATTACCGACACCTTGTACCATACATACATAATCTCACGCCTTTTATTCCCCGGAGGGTTAGGCAGAGGCACCAGCTTGAGAGCCGGACCCACGTTTAGCCGAGTTTATGCTTTATTACCAACGTGACAAGGGGCCAGCTTGTCGACGCGGCTATAGCGACCACTACTGCGGCCAGGACCAACGGCTTGACGTGCCTTCCGAAGCACGGAATCATCTTTCTTTTCGGACAATCAGGTGATTCAAGCCTGCAATGTCCTATCCAACCGAAAACAACCACAACGTGATTTTTTACCACTTATTTTTTTTTTGTACCGCTGGGTGTTTAATTATCTGATGTTTCACCAGCTCTCTTCACAATAAATTACTTGTGCACTATAACAAATTTCTTCCATCTTCTTTAAAAATTATAATTTTTGTAATAATATTTTTACTTCAGATAATAAATTCCAAATTCTTACCTTCTCTTTCAAGATTTATGCTTACAGTGTAAGTGTTTGTATAAATATTTCAATTTCAGTTATATTTTCAGATACTCTACCGACGGTCAAGAAACCATGTCATTCTCAACAGGTTTTAAAATAAATCAGAAATATGAATGAACGAACATAATTCGCATCACGTCTGGAAGCCGCAGACGTTACTCAATGGGTATTACTTATTACTGGAGTCCGTTGCGACCGCAGACCGACGACCGACCGCTCTTGCAATCAACTGTAATGCTCCAACGAAGGCTGACATTCACAGAGAGTGTTTGGAGTCTACTCAGTCGAGTATGAATCATACTGTATGATACTCGGACTTGTAGTTAAATCCCGAGTACTAATTATCCTGGCTCGAGCTGTCTTATACCCTGTCGAGCATATCAAATCAAATCAAAAAATTCTTTATTCAATATAGGATACAAGATATCACTTATTGAAATTCAATTAGACTACATCTAATCTAATTGCTATTGATACCTTATTTGGTAAGTATCCTATACTGTAAGAGGCGAGGTAGTTCAGGGTGCCCACCAATTGGCTCATGCCTTACGACAATAGTCGCCTGGAGAGGCCCCCAAACGAGCCGTCCTCTGTCAAATGATTCTATTCCCTTTCGCAATGATTTTACAGCGTAGTGAAGAAAGGGGCAACAAACTCTACTTTACAATTTATATCTCTTTTTTTTATATGATCGACTATGTATTATCAATTTGGAGTGGAAAAATATTTAAAGTTACATTTTTGACAGTGTCAAAAGTGTGAGTTTGAGCTGCGACTCGACTGTGAGTGTCAAGCCTTACTGCTGCACGTTGCTGAGACAATGGTAGACCAATGAAATATACCTCCTTTAATGGCAGACTTGGCTGTTACTACGAAGTTGACATCGGTGTCTTTTGAGAGAAGGTAATCTGTATAATGTTCATTGTATTGTCACCTAATTGTATTGTAATTGTAATATCACCAAAAAAAAAAAAATTGAGAGATAAATTGTAAAGTAGAGTTTGTTACCCCTTTCTTCTCTACGCTGTAAAATCATTGCGAAAGGGAGTAGAATCATTTGACAGAGGAGGGCTCGTTTGGGGGCCTCTCCAGGCGACTATTGTCGTAAGGCAAGCCAAACATTTGTTTGCCTGAGCAAATTGGTGGGCACCCTGAACTACCTCGCCTCTCACAGTATAGGATACTTTACCAAATAAGGTATCAATAGCGATTAGATTAGATGTAGTCTAATTGACTTTCAATAAGTGATATCTTGTATCCTATATTGAATAAAGATTTTTTGACTTTGATTTTTGATTTTGCTATATATTATGTATTTGATTTTGAAATATTTGATTAAGGAATCTCTCTGTCGGAAGGCTCTTATCTCTGAAGACTCTTATCTGTTGGAACTTTCTTTTGGCACCGTATACCGCGCACGCGACGTTCAAGTAACAGCGTCCCTTTCTATAGAATGTGAAAGACAAACCCAATGATATGGGTAGGATCGCATTCTCTGAACGGCTGGACTTTGACGAGGCCTTCGTTTGGGGAAGTCTCCAGGCGACCATTGTCGTAAGGCAAGCCAAACATTTCTTTGCCTGAGCCAATTAATGGGCACCCTGAACTACCTCGCCTCTAGCAGTATAGGATACTTTACCAAATAAGGTATCAATACCAATTAGATTAGTCTAATTGACTTTCAATAAGTGATATCTTGTATCCTAAATTGAATAAATCATTTTTGATTTTTGACTTTTAGACTAACAATTCAGACCAGAGGGTAAGTTAGGGAGAGATTTCTATTGTTTTACTAAGATTTATAATAATCAAAGCAAGGAATTGGTATGAAACTACGTCTCGCCGAGTCCCGTATTCTTTCCACCTTGAAAGGTCTTCCCACGCTCGACTGCAGCCTTCCCTCTATAATCCCTAATAGTTTATTTCACGCCACATCGACTGCCGGCTACTACAATGCAACCGAAAAAAAAACAGCAATTAGGAGCTGCCTTTATGATTTCAGACAAGCAAGTGTAAGAAACTAAGAAAGTGAATCTTTAAAATTGGTTTTCTTGAAGAGATTCACTAATTTTGGTATAGTTTAGTACTACTTATTAGGTACTAGATGTGCCCAGCAGTCTTACCCGCGGTTTAATACCGCAATAAAAAGTAACCTATGTGTTAGTTAATCCAGGGTTTCAGCTAACTCCATACGAAGTTTCATTGAAATCCCTCAGCCGTTTAGACGTGAAGAAGTAACAAACATACACACAAACTTTCACCTTAATATAAGTGTGATTCTATTGTTATAGTTATTGCTAAGTTAGATAGTGGAGATGGCTACACAGCATGAGAATCACAAAATACCGGTCGGTATGGCGATTTGTGGGGGAGGCCATGTCCAGTCCACGTCCAGCAATCTGACGTTTTTGGACTAAGATGATTATACGGCTTATGACTGTGAGTATTATTATTAAAACAAATATACAAAGCAATGTTCTTATTCAGTTCAATAGTGAATGAATCGATCTTATCTGGTGACCTATATGCAATTTGCGATAGCATTCCATCCAATAGCAGTTTTTCTTTATTAAGATTGTATAATAGGTGCCACATATTAGCGATAGCTAATCTCTTATCATTGACTTAGAATTTATTAAGATTTTCTTATTTTTATTTAAGAGCCACTTTACAGCGTTGCTAGCGCCATTCGCAAAAAAAAAAAAAAGAGCCAGTTTACAGCGATGCTAGCGCATTCGCGAAAAAAATTAACATCTTTAAACTAAGGCAAATATCAAAAATGTGGCACAGTATGACACTAGATACTGTAGCCTAGTATTTTTAGGGCACAGTTGTATAGGTTTTAAGTTAAAAACCAAAGATAGATACAAAGTGTTACTTAAAGTGGCCACTTTTAGCAACAATCTCTGTATAATTTTGTTCTTTTTAGTTAGGAATACTTTTATTTGCTCAAAAAATACTAAGCCACACACATACTGTGCCACATTTTTGATATTTGCCTTAGTTTAGAAGTTTTTTTTTTTTTCGAGAATGTTGCTAGCATCGCTTTAAACTGGCTCTTAAAACTAGCCAGCCTCGCTAATAAGGCCGTAAGAATAATAGAGTATTTTTCCGGTAAGTACTTAACAGTTTGTTATAAGTCTTGACGTATTCTTTGTTTCAAGAAACAGCAGCAGCTCACGTCGCCGTAGTCGTAGGCCAATCTCTTAGGTTTTGTTATCAGCCACCATTAGCATATTGCAGATTTGAGATGCACTATCTCAATCTCAAGATAAGACAAAGATCCGGCACTAAGGCAAGTGGAAAGGAAAGGACTAGCATCTTGCAGCTTGCAGTGCTATCGTAGGAAAATTCTTGAGTGTAGGGCGTAGGTAAGAAAAGTATTAGTTTTCACTTGGTTTTTCAGTTTTTTTCAGTCAACAAAACGACTGTGTATTAAAATCAAAATATAAAGCCAAAATTCGCTTTGGTGCTAAAAATAAAACATGAAATAAATTATAAAAGATTTACATACTTACTTACCTTGTTATTCATAAAAAGTTATATAAATTAGTTATTTGACGTATGCCAATGTGGACTGGATGTCACGTATTTACCATACAACAAACCAGAGAAGTAGACCTTCAGTAAAGCTACTTAAAATCTACTGTATCCTTATGAATAAGACGGTTAGATTATACATACACACACAGTAGAAAAATTAAGGTGAGCTAAATAAAATTTCTAAAAATAATTTGTGGAAAAAATAAATACAATTTGACCCCGACGTGATTTGAACACGCAACCTTCTGATCTGGAGTCAGACGCGCTACCGTTGCGCCACGGAGTCGTTGCAGAGAGCGGCGAAAGCAGCAATCAGTTGCGGCGCGGCGGCTGTGACGTCATCGGATGACGCGCGCTGCCCACGATGGAATAGAATGACGGTCGTTGCTCTTACAATCTTATTTAGTTCGTTGAATTGAACATAAAACGATTTATATTTTTGCAACTTATTCTTTTAAGTTACTTAGGACTCTTATAAGTACCACATACAAACAAAATGTACTCACGCCTTATTTCCACCAACCAATGAACGCTTTAACTACACCTACATAATAAAAATGAATCGTTGTTCGAAAGTCTCGCTTTAACTCGAGAACGGCTGGGCTGATTTACCTAGTTGATTTCGGTTTTGAAATGTTGTGAAGGTGCGAAAATATTAAAAAATTGCATAGAAAATGTAAAAAAACAACATTTTCACAAACATTTCCATTGTACATTTTAGTGTTTGGCATAACTGTCAGTTGTTTTAATCAGTTTCAGACAAGACAAAGTTTGTCGGGTCAGCTAGTGTTACGTAAATTTTATCCTATAACCAAAGACACCGTGTTAATTAAAGTCCATTCCTACAAAGAAATTATAATAATACGATTTCATACATACTCTACTTATTTTTAAATTTAAATTATAAGTCAAAAAAAAAATTATACCACCATTCGACGAGAAGAACGTTTTACTTTACGCAAAAGACAGAGCCCACAAAAAATACATGAATAATATTACAAGTTACGGCAGAAACTTTTTAAAAAAATTCAGCGACAAGAAATTTTGCACATTTTTCCCAACCCTCCCCGCCTCTAGCGGATGAATCTTATAAATATAAAAAGTGCTTTAAGTATTTAAGTATTAACTATAATTATTTGTAAGTATTGATAGATATTACAGAACACTTAATTATAACTATTAATATATCAATATACACTATCAATACATAGTATAAAATAAAGTCGCTTCCCGCGTCTGTCCCTTTGTATGGTTAAATCTTAAAAAACAACGGAACGGATTTTGATGAGGTTTTTTTTAATAGATACAGTGATTCAAGAGGAAGGTCTATAAGTATAATAAATGCACAATATAGTAATAGGTTAGGCGGTACGAAGTTCGCCGGGTCGACTAGTTATTAAATTATAAAATAAATAAGTTTGACTTTAGAAATCCTTAAAAAAAACAAAGTCCTATCTGTAAAAAAATGCACCTAATAACATATTACGCAATAAACGTATCTAAAAATAAATGTTTTTTTTAACGAGGCGCTCTTTATTTTTTACGAGCGAATGATTAGTGAGCTTATTCCAACCACACTAGCACAATAACAGCACAGTATTACAATAACAGCCACGGAAAATGAATTTAGAAAATTGAGAAACAAAACTCCGACATTGTAATTTTCTTCGCTCATTGCGGCAAAACTCAACGCTTTACCAAAACGAGTTAGCAACCTCTTTGGTAAAAAAGGCAGCTAAAGCCGTATTTAAAAGAATGGCCTTTTGATAACGGTTCTAAAGAGGGTGAAACAGTAAACGCGGGGATTTGCGTCGACGTCTCGCCTCCAATCTTCTATACGATAATCTTACTAACGACGCTATGAGAGGTTCGAAAGATATTGGGGATCCAGCAGCAAGCTTCGAAGATAGTTAAACATTTAGTACCTCCTTAGATAAATGGATTTCTGGTAAGTAGGAACCTACACTTTTATCCGAATAATGAGAAATTTAATACAAACTTTAACTGCAAACTACATCTTTCTTTTATAGGTTTAATATATTTATTTCAAGTTTTTCAACCATTCATCAATATTAAATACTCCAATTGACTATAAGCGATATCTTGTATCCTATTGAATAAAAAATTTGAAATTTTGACTTTTGACTTTTTTCGCCATTTTTGGTTGCCATACTTACTACTATAATACATTTTAAAGATTCGATTTTTTAAACGAGGCAATTTCAATGGGCAGGTCATATAGGTGGGTCCACGCTGGATGCAGGCCACCTGCGATCGGTACAGATGGAGAGCCTTGAGGGAGGCCTATGTCCAGCAGTGGACGTCCGACGGCTGAAATGATGATGATGATGATTCGATTTTTAAAGGCAGTTTGGTCGAAAGAGAATCATTCTCGAAAAATTCAAGTTTTTTGTTTAGATATTATACTCCTGCCTTAATAAAAGTGCAGACTCTGTTATTTCTGTTATGTAACGAAATTCCTTATACAGTGTGTCCTTCCTTACCGACTAGTTATTCATCAGGGCGCATAGTCTTCATGACTTCGCATTTTCTGAAACTATTCAAGAAACTATCCCAGACCCTTTGTGACCGAAAACTGCGAAAACGACAATATTTATTAAAACCCGTCAAATCCACTGCCTCGGGGGCAGAGTGCATTGGGTAGGAGAAGGCTGACTTGGGGATTATTTGATGGACCCGGAATATACTTTGAAAAGTGTTATCGGTGTCCTTATGGAAGGCTATAAGAAAAACTCTACATAGAGCATGAAATCAAATAAAATTATCAGACTTTTGCAAACTTATTGAATAGGAATGATAATGAGTTATTTAATAGATAAAAACACTAGTTAGATACATAAAAATATAGTGGTAGGCATATAAAAAGTGGCAAAAATGCGTCAATAAAAGATATATTTACGAACCTTTTCGCAAAATTTCATGTATAGTAACTAGTTATATTGGTAAGGGTACCTAAAACCTGATCAGTTTTGAAGATCAAGTTCCTATAAAATCATTTAATACAAATCTTATAAATTAGATAAATTTCATTATTATCTATATATATAAAACTCTTCCGTTACTGACTGACTGACTGACTGACAGACAACGCAGAGCCGAAACTACTGGGCGTAGCGGGCTAAAATTTTGCATGTAGGTTCCTTAGGGAGTGTAGGTGAGCACTAAGAAAGGATTTCCCGAAATTCCCATGGGAACGGGAAAAAACGGGATTTTGGTTTTTATAAGAAATCTGCGCGGGAAAAACCGCGGGCCAGCCTCTAGTTCTCAAATAAATCTGTAAATCAACCCCGGAAACAGGCTACACCTAAATCCACTTAAGCTTATAGGCTGCGCTAAGTCTTGTTCAGTGAAATTATCTGAAGACGACGACGATGCGGAACTTCTGGAGTATACATTAACCAAGAAAGGGCTGCCTGTGTCAGTAATAAGGTTTAACACATTTAAATGATTAGATAAGCATAGATATACACCTATAGAAGGCGCTGTGAATCCTACATTACAGTTCCCCATAATATAGTCCCTAAAATACAATATTTTGTAATATTATCGAAAGTTGCCAGCCATTTTTAATTTTTTAATAGCCCGGTTTTAACAAAAGTAATAATTTAACTTTTACGAGTTATTTTTATGACAATAGTTTACAATCTAGGTTGATAAAGCTTCACGTATTTTGACTGAACGGCGATCATTATTTCTCTGCATATAATGACCAAACCATAAATTATTGATTCAGGAATTCAGGAACCTTAAATTTCAACACATAGTTTTGACTCAACTGCCGTTTGTGTAGTCAACACAACTGTGACGAAAATAGTCGAAGGTGCGAAAGCGGCCTCTCCTTTAGAAATAAATTCATTTCTTTATACAGTTCGTCTTTCCTTAACTTCACTAACAATGTATTTACAGCAAAAAACCATCCGCAAAAGGAACCTCAGAGAAAACAAAAACAGTGCGAACTGCATAAAGAACAACTGCTGGGTGACAGAAGCCGAGAACGGGTCTCTTACATTGTCAGCTTGTTAAAACTTAATAATTATGTTTTAAACAAAGACTTTCTTACAATTACAAAGTGACAACATATTAACATAACATATACTCACGCCTTTTATTCCCCAAAGGGTTAGGCAGAGGCACCAGCTCAAGAGCCGGACCCACGTTTAGCCGATTTTATGCTTTATTACCAACGTGACAAGGGGCCAGCTTGTCGCCGCGGTTATAACGACCACTACTGCGGCCGGGACCAACGGCTTAACGGGCCTTCCGAAGCACGGAATCATCTTACTTTTCGGACAATCAGTGATTCAAGCCTGCAATGTCCTATCCAACTGAAAATAACCACAACGTGATTTTTGTGAGAAATCAATATGTGGTGTTTTCTGCAGGGAACGAACCCATAACCTTCCGCGCGCTTTGCTACTGAGCTACGGAGGCGGCTTCAAAGTATGTACTAAATAATGAGATCAACAATTATATCAGCTGAAAGTCTTCCACTGCTGGAGATACGCCTCCCTTACAGAACGCCATACCGATAATAATACAGTATTCGTACTTCTAAAAACATCTCTAGGTTATCTAGCCTTCTTGCGTCTTATCTAATTCCGCCTTGCCTACTCTGCGTCTACAGTACGCTGTCGCCAGTCAAGACTTAGTTTTCGCTACTCTTTCCTTCGGGCTTTGTGTTCTGCTTATGCCACTAATATTTTGCAATTATCTACGTGCTCATTCAAACTTATAAAAAACAAATATGCCTCACTTCCGCTCGCACGTCTAATGATTAAATAATAAAACAATAAGGTGAAAGGTTTTTGGCGCCAAGCGAGAGGAAAATGACAGTTTATTTTGAAGTTATTTTAATAATGAGTGATGTATTGGAGTGTAGACAAAGAATAAAGGAGAATAATTTCTTTTTACAAAAAGAGACCCGCCTTCAACAAATGACTCACATAAACTGAGAACTTTCTCTGTTTCAAAGTCGGTTAAAATAGGTACTTAAAACTTCTCCTGAAAGTAACAAATACATTGCTGAAAACTGCATCAAAATCGGTTGAGCCAAACCCGAGATAATCGCGGACAAACATACATACATACATACATACACATACAGGTCAAACTGATAACCTCCTTTTTTGAAGTCGGTTAAAAAAATACAGCAGATGAGGTGAGATAATAAGTAGTATACCTCTAGTAGAGGTAGGTATACTTACCCTATCATTTGAAAACATCACAAGCGCCTCCCATTCTTTAATAAAGTGTGCAATATTAATACGGACTCCATTGTGCGAAATTTACAGCCGCCATATTGCCGGTAAAACTGTCAAAAGCTATTTATTTGATTAATGCTATCCTTTCATGGGCCGTCCTGGCTCCGCGGCGACCTTACTGTCTTAGGAATAAGTGCTAAGTTTGCACTCTTCAAGCATCTGCTGATTCCCTGGGCCCCTGGGTTTCAGCGTGATTTTAGGATTCCTCTGGCACTTATAGTTTTAAAAAACACAAGAAGATGATTGTCTCATGTAGTACCTCGCCTCTCGCAGTATAAGATCCTTAACCAAATAAGGTATCAATGCCAATTAGATTAGTCTAATTGACTTTCAATAAGTGATATCTTATATCCTATATTGAATCATGTTTGACTTTTTTTTGTACAGTCACAGAGTCGATCAGTTTAACACTCCGTTTTTTCTATACCTATCTAACGTAACCGTCATAGTCTAATGCGCACGAGACCATAGACAAAAGTGCTACGCTGAACCAAAGTCAAAGTCAAATTCTTTATTCAATATAGGATACAAGATATCACTTATTGAAAGTCAATTAGACTACATCTAATCTAATTGCTATTGATACCTTATTTGGTAAAGTATCCTATACTGTGAGAGGCGAGGTAGTTCAGGGTGCCCACCAATTGGCTCAGGTAAACAAATGTTTGCCTTGCCTTACGACAATAGTCGCCTGGAGAGGCCTCCAAACGAGCCCTCCTCTGTCAAATGATTCTACTTTATGCCTTATGATCTGCGTGGCTGATATGATACTTAGAGCATAATAACAGTCTTATTCATAAAGATACAGTAGATTTTACGTAGCTCTACTGGAGGTCTACTTCCCTGGTTTCTTGTATGGTAAATACGTGACATCCAGTCTAGATTGACATACGTCAAATAACTAAAATGCTCTTTAAATGATTATGAATAACAGGGTAAGTATATAACGAGTTCGTGACTGTACCTTGTTACCGATATTTAGCATGATTTGCGATAAATATACGATACCGCAGAACCCTAAACTATAAATAAGAAGGCATTTTTATTTTCGACATTGTACATTTTATTTCATTTGCTGTGTGCATATTTACAAATTCAAAGAAACATTCAAATTACATCAAATAACTAAAAAAAAAGTGAGACAAAACCATCTTTGAGAACCATTCAAGTTAAAGCCCGACTCCCTCTTTCAAGATTTTTCCAAGTTATTATTACGGGAGGGTAACGTATGCGCTCTTTATACAGAAAGTGACGGCTCAAAGATTTTATTATATTCGAGGGGTGCGAGAGGCTCTGAAACTTTTAAAGGCTACTTTATGTCTGCGCGCAAAGTGGTTATTTGAGGGAAACCTATCAAAAATGTTATACGCCTCGTATTATTAGATTAGCTGGTTTTGAAGAGTTTGCGGGAGTTTACTTGATGATGCTTATTTTTTAAGATACGTTTATAAGAAAGTAGACACTAATCTAAAAGTATCACCTATTTACAGTTTTATTTACAAGTATTAAACAAAAAAAGATTAAAAATAATAATAATAATAATAACACATCACACTCAGAGCCCCTAACTAGGAAGAACCTGTATCTAGGGTGCCCGAAACACACACAGAGACGAACATCACACCCAGACCGGAAACAAACATCGATATTCATCATATCAACAGTCGCCCCGCCCGGGAATCGAACCCGGGTGCACACGCTTACTCAGTCCACATCACTGCCAACTGAGCCACGGAGCAGTCAAAAGAAAACACATGATTACACATAAAAAAAACTGCTTCAAATCGCCACCAGCCGGTGGCACGGTGCCTAGACGTTAGTAGATATTTACAGGAAGAGTAAACGTAGTAATAAATTTTGGAACGTCCCAAAAAGCAAACC
This sequence comes from Euspilapteryx auroguttella, assembly GCA_951802225.1. NCBI lineage: Eukaryota > Metazoa > Arthropoda > Insecta > Lepidoptera > Gracillariidae > Euspilapteryx > Euspilapteryx auroguttella. The sequence goes on from OX637656.1 coordinate 10,621,962, forward strand.
TCAAAATATTTGTACTTATATTAAAACTTGATTAAGAACGTAAAAAATAACTGCGGTCTATCTGCTGTCTGCTATTTTTACACTACCTACCTATGTTATTTGTGGTTTGGTGTTTACCAAAAATATTACATTTCAGTAGCTACCAACTGCAGTAGAACATAATCTAATACGAGTAATTGAGTACTCCTTTATTCCCAGAGGTTCGCCACTGCAACCCTTGAAACTTCCTCCACATTAACAGATCATTATTCAACATCATCAAATAAATATATTTTTAGGAACTTCGACTTTCTAAAGATATGTATAAGGATTTAATATTTTAAATAAATATTTTTCAAATATTTTCAAATATTCTTCTGCTATTTCAAAACAGAACTCTTGTCTGTGTAGCCTCCTCCACTCTAGTCGTCTCTCCAAACTTTCCTTAACATCATTGTTATGTCCATTTTGACTTTATTCTTTATCTGCTTTATGTAGCTTCCACTCGGTCTTCCCAACCGTCTCTTTCCTTAAATTTTTCCTTAACCAGTCACAGAAAGTATAATACTTGGCAAGTCAACGAAATCTTAAATACAACAAGTGAAGTGCCAAACCACAATATCCAGTTCACTCGTAATGGTATGCAAACAAAAAAGTGACTACGTTAGTGACCACAAAGCTATGTAGCTTAGCATAGTCCAGCGCTCGCGTGACGGAGCATTTACATCAAACGAGCGAATGCTCAATTCTATCCCCACTGACGGAACAACGAAAGACAGTCTCTACATCAGGAACAGAATGAGCTCAGTTGATGTAAATGAACCGGCACTCCAAAGCTGGGTAACTGACTCACTGTATGATCGCGGGTGTAATGTAACATGTTCACAACAAGCATTCGTGCTGTCAGTAGGTATTGTTACGGTGAAATCAACGAGCCGCTCGTTGCTCGCTCGGGATGGTGGTTTTTGGGTGAATCCTTTGAGTGTGCGACGCGCACTTATTCCTGTCAGTGCGCTGTACTAAGTAACTCACGTGTCTGACTTTTTGACTGCGAATCTCGAGCGAGCATGCTTACTGCGAATGCTCGGTTACGCCGCGAGCATCCGGTCTGTACCCGGCGGTGCGGCGCGGGAGTCGCCGGTCGCGGGTCGTCGCTAATTGAAACAGACAAGTCGGGTCGGCAGGCGGCAGGTGTGCTCCCGCCCACTCGCGAGGGTTTGACGGACAAGGTTCACTTTCAACTTCAACTGATGGATCGGACTCTGTTTAGGCTAAGATACGTTACTAAACTAACTAAAATATTTCTCTGTTATCTTTCTTGTTTAGCTACTTAAAGTCCCCAAGCTTAGAACCTTGCAACGAGTAGTGCCTGACGATTCGAGTATTGATAAGGATTTGTGTTCCTAATTAACGAAAATTACTTGATTCCGCTTATCATTGCTGTTCGTTAGATTTTTTATAAAGTAGGAAGTTACTAATTACTAATATGTGCCTCAATCAGGGCCAGGAAGACCGATAGGAAGCTAGATAAAGCAGAAAGTTACAGTAAACGCCTACAAAAGCCTGAAAGGAAGAGAGGAAAGGAGAGACGACTGAGGTGGAGGAGGATACATAGTCAAGAGCTCGGCTCTTGAATGAAAGGGGAAAAGCTTCACGCAGCCCTTTTAAGAAAACCTTAGAATTCGATTCCTGTGTAAGGCAAATTGGAACAACGAATAGTTCCAGTATTTGCATGCTTGCCTTGCTTACCCACATAACGATATTTTGTTATTTTCATCAAACTCCTGTAACAATAAAGCAATAATAGAGTTTGCCTGGAGCTGCGCGCGCGCGAGTCAAAGGTCTCCTTATCTGTCAGCTGTTATTAATGGCACCGTAAACACTCGATACTCTATACCACACACAGATTAATAATTTATAATTAAAATGCACTGGCAATCTGTGGGAAGATTGAATTGTAATTGGTTAAGTTTAGTTAAACGGGAATGTTTATTTTGATTAATGATTTGAGAGCGCTATGAGCATATAATTATGAAAGGTTGGTGAGGCCACTTAAATATTATTTGTAAAGAGTTCACAATCGTGGATGCTTATGCCGAGCTCAGGTACGGTGGTATGTCTCGTCCTGTTTGGAGGGTTAGACTCCTTGGCATACCACCCAAAGAAACGTCAGCTGTCTTTGTCATGACATGACGTGTCATATAAAACATAACTGAAAAAATAACAACTAAGAGACGGATCATTATTGAATATTGAATTATTGAATACAAAAGTTCTCGCGACCCGCCGGCCGGCACGCGAAGGGTGCGTCAGAGTGGAGCCCGACTGCCAGCCTTCCATCGGTGAGTGAGACAATCTGCCTACTTGTAGTTCGGTGTTAGCATACACGTTTGTGAGCTCGTCAGGTAGGTAGTTTTGATATCGCCACCCAGGCCAGGCCTAGTGCCAGTTTGGTCTTGGCCTTGGCCTTCCCCGTGTTGGGGATTCAGGGGTTGGCTATTTACACGCCACCCCATTGTTTGGTCCTTGCGAGCAACGGATATTGTATCCAGCTTCTCAAGAGTGGCATTACGTAATTTTGGTAGGTTCACTCAAACTAAATTGATTCCAATAGTCCTAATACTAAAGGCCCCTGTTTATACATAGTTACTAAATGCTCGGCTAGCACTACATAATATTAGTACGTTGTTTAGTTTCGAATTTGTACGAATGTTATTCACAGGTACATAGGCTACATAGTAGGGCTGGTTAACGATTTTATTTTATAATAACTTTATTTTGTACTGCATACTTTAAGTTAGCGTACTTTTTCGGACTTAAGAAATTGTTTCTACGTAGTCCTCAGGTCAGGTTTAGTCAAGTTTTATATACTTTATATTTGTAATTGGACAATAGGAACTACATAAATTTAGTAGGGCCTGTTCAGATAGAATTTTAGGATAAAGATAGGCGTAGACTAAATAACCTACCTTCATTTCATATTCTTTGTTATTTTTTATTTCTCTTAGGTTCTCTTACAATGTCTAAGGATCCAGAGAAAAGGCTAATTTTGCTACAGGCTAAACTTGAATCGCTGTTAGAGCGCATGAATCGCTTGTATAAGCAAAGTCAGAAGGTATCGATGACATTTGAGTCTCGGTCGAATGAAAGTTTCATGGCAGATTCAGAGATGGTAGATGACATGAGATCTCAATACGAGCATATTCTTGACGAGGTGAATGAGCTGACGCTAGGAATAAATCCTAAAGCGAAACCCGACTATAGACTTTTAACCGATTTTGATGATATGTACAACCGAGTGAAGCGCGTACGCACCAACATTACGTGTGCTGCGGCTAAAGTCGATTCGCCTCCATCAGCAAACCAAGGTGAAGTCGCGAGTGCCTCTTCGGTGAAGTTACCACCTATAGAGATCCCGTATTTTGATGGGAAGACTGAGAACTGGCCTATGTTTTACGAGTCCTTTAAGGCGAACGTCCATAACAACAGTCAGTTGTCAGACTCTCAACGAGTTCAATACCTAGTAGGAAGGCTAACTGAAGGTGCGGTTAAGGTCACGGCAGGTATTGTACCTACCAGTGAAACATATCCGATTTTATGGAAAAGTTTGGTGAAGAAATACCAAGATAAGAGGGTGTTAGGTACTCATTACCTTAGGAATATTCTAGACATAAAGGCGTGTTCAAATGATGCCAAGAGTCTGGATGAATTCGTCGAGAAGTATTCTGCATCAATTGCCGCTCTGAAGCAATTAGGTATTGCCGATTTATTAGATTTCGTCTTTTTAAATTGCGCGCTGCGTAAAATTGATTCACAAGTCATACAGAACTTCGAGCTGTCACTTTGCGACATTGAGATTCCTTTATGTAAGGATTTGATAGCGTTCATACAGAATCAAGTTAAGATTTTGGAGCGCTCAAATGCGCAAATCATTAGCAACGTTTATAAGCCACCTACATCTGTCACTCGTGCTTCTGCGTCTCCCTTCAAAGGCCCTGGTCATGTCAGTAATACGTTTACGACCAGCAGCGGCAATACGAGGGATGTTAACAACGTTTGCTCTTTCTGTTGCGGCTTAGATCATAAGTTTCTGTACGATTGCGATCTGTTTAAGCAGTTGAGTTCAGCCAAAGACAGATTTACTTTCGTTAAATCAAAACATGGCTGCGTTAAATGCCTTAATTTAACACATCGCTTTAATAGCTGTACTTCGAAGTCTCTTTGCGAGTTATGCCAAAGAAGACATCACACACTATTACATTTTAAGAACAATTCATCTGCGTCTCCAGTCGCCTCAGCCGCTGCTCCGACTATGGACCACTCCTCTTCTGCTACTGATTGTTCGGGTTCTGCGATTCACAACAATGATGGGGTCAATGCAGGCAGTTTGAATGTTAATAAGCAGCATATAAGTGGTTCCCCTGGTTTTGCTCAACAGAGTCAACATTCCTATTTAAATGCGAATAGTGAGATGAACGAGCCGAGTTCTACAACACTGTTGGCTACGGCTCAAGTCTATGCAAAACCTAAACATAAGGTCAATGGAGATAGGAAGGTGATTAGGTGTCTACTCGATAGTGGAGCGCAGGACAATTTGATTACCGCGGATTGTTGTAAACTGCTCAACATTCCAGTCACACCTTTGAGTAACTCATTTATCAGAGGTGTTGGTTTAGCGTCAAGACCAATTTATGGTCACGTGTACTTGGACATTGAGTCCCGGGTATATCCAAAGCATAAATATAGCGTTTCTGCCTTTGTTGTGGATTATCTGACCGACAATTTACCATCACATCACGTCAACATAAGTAAGATGCGCTGCCGGGATGACTTGCCAATAGCTGATCTCAGTTGGAATATTCCTGGTACCATCGATCTTATCATAGGTGCGCAATTGTTTTCATCTATTTACGTGGGAAATAAGATGCATGTGGGAACAAATTTGCCTCCGGCATATTCAACAACGTTTGGATATGTTCTTATAGGTGATGTTTCACTTGCAAATTGTTTGCCCGCCACATTCGCAGGTCTTGCCTTGAGTGATTTAGAGTCAAGGTGCGGGCTTGTGGAGGAGGTACTGCCAAGAAAGTCCTTGCAGTCAGAAAACAAATTTTCAACTCAGACGCGGGAAGGGTGTCGCCGCTATGGCATAGCTTTACCAGTTTCGAATGGTTACTTTCCTTTGGCCAAGTACCAAGCCATTGCGGCTCAGGGTTACAATATACCTCACTATGCAATGCTTCATAGAGTTTCGGAACTTGAAGCTGGTATCCCCTTTAATTTTACAAAACGACGACGTTCTACGCGACGTTTTTAATTTATAGAACGATCTATTTTCGTTATTTTTGAATTTTCATTTGTTTTCTTTTTATAAGATGTTAGAAACATATTTTTAATTGCATATTTTTTCGATTTTAATCTATTCTATGGTGCTTCTGCCTATATAGTGTTAACTCACTCCGTTTAGTACCTAAAAACAGCAGTGAACTACCTAGGCTTAATATCATTGCGATGCTTAGGAAAGTTCAATCTTAGGCGAATGTTATTTATTATTTGTCTCTCTGTGTATCTGTTTATGGGTTAAACTTCAACCAATCTTCCTTGTCTTACCTGGACATAGGAAAATAGATGTTACTAGGCTGTGTTAGTACAGATAGAGTATGTTACAATAACTCGTCTTTATGAGGTGGATTTTTCATATCCTCTCATGAAGTGCTGTCACCTGCACATTATTCTTTATTTTCATCTTTGCATAATTTGTTTGCAGCTTATTTGCTAGACGTAAATGTTGGTCTTAGGCAAGATAAACCTTTGTATTCTTTTTTATTTTTGCATAATTTGTGTGCAGCTTATTTGCTAGATAGCTAGACGTAAATGGCGTCTTAGGCGTCTTCGGCAATTTAAACTTTCATTGAATTTTCGGTTGATTTAACAGAAGTTGCTTTTGGAGTATTTCTATAGTCTCCAAGATAAGCACAAATTTCTGTCAACTGTTTGTTCTGTACAATTATGTCCTGTGGTTCTTAATAGTGAGGACAGCTTTCTTTGTTTCTTTAAGTTAGCCTGTAACAGTAATATTGACTGATCATTTAGGAATGGATAAAGTTGTTAGGGTACTGCATAGATAATATTAATTATGGGGTACTGCTGTCAGAATCTCCCATGAATCTTTCAAACGACCTGTTGCTTATCTATCCCCTATTCGATTTTGTAACTTTCTCAGGTTTCTTAGCCATAATCTTAGGTTAACTTTTAGAATGTTCTTTATTAATTCATTTTTAAATATTATCTGAACTTCTAGGACATATACTTAGGCTAAACTTTAGAAGTTAGTAATTTTTTATTCTTTTAAATTCTCCGAGCTTCTAGGCCATAAATATTAGGTTACTGTTGGAAGTGAGGTTTGTGCTTATTTTACTTTGAAGTTCTCCAAACTTCTTTGTGCGGGGAGCATGGTGAGGCCACTTAAATATTATTTGTAAAGAGTTCACAATCGTGGATGCTTATGCCGAGCTCAGGTACGGTGGTATGTCTCGTCCTGTTTGGAGGGTTAGACTCCTTGGCATACCACCCAAAGAAACGTCAGCTGTCTTTGTCATGACATGACGTGTCATATAAAACATAACTGAAAAAATAACAACTAAGAGACGGATCATTATTGAATATTGAATTATTGAATACAAAAGTTCTCGCGACCCGCCGGCCGGCACGCGAAGGGTGCGTCAGAGTGGAGCCCGACTGCCAGCCTTCCATCGGTGAGTGAGACAATCTGCCTACTTGTAGTTCGGTGTTAGCATACACGTTTGTGAGCTCGTCAGGTAGGTAGTTTTGATATCGCCACCCAGGCCAGGCCTAGTGCCAGTTTGGTCTTGGCCTTGGCCTTCCCCGTGTTGGGGATTCAGGGGTTGGCTATTTACACGCCACCCCAAAGGTTCATAGATTTATGAACGATAGTTGAACCAAATGACTTAGCTATTGAATTAATATTATGTGTTTGCTTTCTAACCGTCTTATTCATAAAGATACAGTACATTTTAAGTAGCTTTCCTGGAGGTCTACTTCTCTGGTTGGTTGTATGGTAAATACGTGACATCCAGTCTAAATTGACATATTATTTTAAATGACTAAAATGATCTTTAACTTTTTATGAATAACATGGTAAGTTTATAGATCGTTAAACTTTTGTTTATAGTTAAAAATTGAACGTCTTTGGCAATTGGTAAGATTGCCGCTTTGGAGCACTAGGTACTTAAACATTAACTTAATTAGCTCAAACTTGGAATATCATGAAAGGTCCAAAAAAATTAAGGTACACTTAATAGACAGACTGTTTGGTACTAGGAATTAAATCCAAGATAACATTTCTTCTCTTTATACCTATCTTAAAGACAAAAGAAATGAAAACAAAAGAACACGAAATCAAATAACAAAACAATTGCGACCTCCGACCTTCTGATCGGTTCCCACGTCCCCATGGCAACGGAAACATTGTATCACTACGATCACACGTGTGATATCAGTTATTATATCACCGCGGGATCTCGTACGCGAGATCACTCGATCACGATATAAATTACGACACACTGTAATCATGCTGATTCAACAATACAATTCGGTTTTTTTTTTGGAGATATTCTGCCAGATTTTAGGCGTGAGAAATTGGTTTTAGACAGCAAGATCAGATTACCGAAGCTTTATTCTTGTTCTTACAGATATCCAATTTTTTATAAACTTTTCCTGGACCAACAGTAAAAATATAAACTTCACATATGAACCTACTCCTACTAACTTGCCTTCGTATCATAAACATGGACAAACATTGAACATTGCCATGCACACACTTTTTGCCATACCGTATTTCTCATTTTTAACCGACGAAAAAACAAAAAGGAGGAGGTTCTCAATTCGTCGCGTATATATTTTTTTTTTTTTATGTATGATCACGCATAACTTTTTACTGTGTGGACCGATTTTGATAATTCTTTTTTTAATCGACAAGGTATACCTTGAAGTTGGTCCCATAAAAATCAATATATATAAAACTCTTCCGTTACTGACTGACTGACTGACTGACTGACTGACTGACTGACTGACTGACTGACTGACAGACAACGCAGAGCCTAAACTACTGGGCGTAGCGGGCTGAAATTTTGCATGTAGGTTCCTTAGGGAGTGTAGGTGAGCACTAAGAAAGGATTTCCCGAAATTCCCACGGGAACGGGGAAAAATGGGATTTTTGTGTTTATGAGAAATCTGCGCGGGAAATACCGCGGGGCAGCCTCTAGTTTGGAAATAAAATTCCAACCCTAAGGGTGGAAAAATAGGGGTGACTTTATTGTTCACTTACAGATTGTATAGCCGTGTTGTGATTTACGTGAAAACTGCTACGTATAATTGTGAGTCTTTTTTATATGAATGTTAATAATCATAATCTCAGCCGATAGACGTCCACTGCTGGACATAGGCCTCCCTCACAAATCGCCTCACCGACCGGTCGTGAGGGACCCTCATCCTGTTTAGTCTTTCACCCTTTACCAGGTTGTGTGGCCACCTTGTGGGGTGGGACCACACTGTGAAGGGTGACTAGCTGAAAAAAACTGAAAAGCAAAAAATAAAAACTTTTTATCAAAAAATTAAACCGCCGAAAAAACTGAAAAGCATTAAATAATAGGGAAACATTTTCTATTAGGCCTTAATTTACTCACTTCTTAAAGTAATTTTGGATTACCAAGAAATTTTGAGTCGGTGCCACAGAATCAACGAATAAAGATCACTAAATTACCTGAAATTCAAAGAAATAACCGAAAAACGTGTGCCGCTGCACATCGCGCTTTACGTAGATAATTAATTTGCGTGTGTAGTGTGGCGCCGACTTAAAATTTCTTGGTAATCCAAAATTACTTTAAGAAGTGAGTAAATTAAGGCCTAATAGAAAATGTTTCCCTATTATTTAATGCTTTTCAGTTTTTTCGGCGGTTTAATTTTTTGATAATTTAATTTTACTTTACAACAGTTTGCCTGGAAGGAATTGTTTTGATCTAAAGCATTTGAGAATATTAGGTTTTGTTAAGTATTCATTCATTGCGTAGGCGGATTTAATTCTGAAATTCAAAATTTAACGTTACACCTACATTACACAAACCATGTATAACGTGCCAACAACACAATGAAATAAGTAGACTACAGATAATGCGAAACTAACCTGTCATGAGTGTAGGGCTCCGCGGTGGCCCAGCCGGCGCCGGCGTCGGGGCGCTCCGGGCGCTCCGCCGGCGCCCGCTCCTCCGGCTTCATCCGCAGCATCAGCCAGGACTTGCTACGACGCATCTCTAAGCATCATACACTGAAACCACTCGTATTTCCACCAAAACACTCCATTCGTTTCAATCGACACTCTTTTAGATTTGTATATTTTGTTTTTGTTCACTACACTTTGCACTGATTTGTTTGGTTTGTTTTTTTGGCACTTTTGTTTTTTGTTTTACATCATCACTTGTTTTATTATTACTGGTTGTCACTCTGATCTTCTGTATAAGTATTTTTATTCCTATGAGAATCTCTTCAAACTAAAATCTCATTATATTACATAGAACAGCAAAAACTCTAGTGCAAATGAAATCATCAAAATCAACAATGAGCGTCAAAACAGCAATAATAGTCAACTCATTAAATCCGCGTAGTGGGAGCGACCGCACGACCCGAGCGACCGCAAACCTCTTACAATTGCTGTCCGGATAAATATCATGACAACAGTTGTAAAAGAAACTGTTGAAGTTTAACATACTCTTTAATTCAGCAATGCTACTAACGGAAAGGTTTGAAGAGATTCTCAAAGCATCCGAAGCTGATTTCAGCATAGAATGGCGTTAACGAGCCGAGCACGACCTGCGAACAAACAGAAAAACAGTTTTTATGAAGTGTCAAAATCGTGCTGACAAGAGGCACGCAGTGTGTTGACAATGTAGCGAGGCGAGCTTAGAATTGGTAGGCAAGCGTTATTATTCGTTTTAGAACAAGAATTTGGGTTTAGAATGTTCGAATATGGTTCGAATATAACAATAATTCCGTTGTCAAAAGTAATGTTTGAATTTGAATTCGGAACGCGTTCGACGCGTCTGTTTGCATGACCAATCCGCGGACAAAAGTTTGTTTTTTGCAGCAGCAGTGTTTATAGCTAATTCGAATTTAGTTTCATGATTACTTCAAGGTTAGGCTTCTCGGCATTTTTATTTTTATTTAATTGACATTTCAAGTTCATTAACCTTGCTTTCGAAATTGTTCGATAGTTTTTTTTCTAATCGTAGCTGTCATCAGGACAGGTGCGTTGAGTGTGGTCCTGTCCCCTGCCCCGCACTTTCGTTCTTCAAGCCACGCTGACTTGCACTTGGTTGCTATTAAAATCCTGCCGCAGGAATACTTGAAAGGGTTGTGTTGTGTTCTTCTTACTACCGAGGAAATGAGTTTGGTCACGGCTTTTATTATTGTTTCCTGTAATTAGAGCGAAGCCACTAAATTGTTTTATTTTTACCGATACATCAGTAGTTAAGTGTTATATTCAAGAAACCGAAAAAGAAGGTACTTACTCGTTGTTTGTTAACAAATCCAAAACGAAACTAGTATTCAAATTATTTGACATACTCAAGCCCAGCACTATAGTTACTATTAATGTTTTTAGTATATTTACTACATGTACACTATTGGATACCTAGCTTAGTCCATGTAACAAGGTCAGACCCTCGATCACTATCACTATTTCCCTGTTCTGTGCCCTTATTTCCGAAGAGTAAAAGCAACGATAGCATGACTCTTCAACTGCTTCATGAATTTTATTATAAAGGTTGTTGAAAGTCGTTTAGCTGCGGTTCGTTTTGTTACGTGAATTCAACCTCGGTTGCAGCGTGGCTGTTTTTAAGTTAAATCGCCTCGTGAATTAACTGATCCGAGGCCAGTTTCAATATACAAAATGAAAGGTCTTCGGTTAAATTATGCACCTCAGTAGAATTGATTGGAGAGTTTATAGAAATCGTAATTAAGAGTCGTCGTTAAATGTTAGGAAGGCTCAGGTTTCTGATCACGAGTTGACTGGTTAAGCTTCTCGTTTATGTTCATGTTCTGTAAATGTTTTCGCTTCGCTACAAATTGACTCTGAAATCTACGGGTTAGTTTAGATTCGCCAAGTGCTCATTTTGTCAAAATCTACTATACTATTACTATACTTACATTACCTGCTGTTACATTACCCCAGGATGACTGCTCCGTAGCTCAGTTGGCAGTGATGTGGACTGAGTACGCGTGAGCACCCGGGTTCGATTCCTGGGCGGGGCGAATATTGATATGATGAATATCGTTGTTTGTTTCCGGTCTGGGTGTGATGTTCGTCTCCGTATGTGTTTCTGGCGCCCTAGATACAGGTTCTTCCTAGTTAGGGGCTCTGAGTGTGATGTGTTATTATTATGTTATTAGTTACCCGCTGTTGCTCAAGACCGCCAAAATTGGAGGAAAATTCTTGAAGCCCTGTGTCCCCGCTAGGGACAACAGGATAAGAAGCAGAAGAAGATACCGACATTGGCGATATTTTGTTAGGTATATCTTTACATGAAAGTTCTAAAAAACAAGGTAAGCATGGTTAATCTAAATGCAGGATGAATAAATTGCCTTTAATTGAACTGCTGTTTCAAAATCATGTAATTAATTAACAAACCCGATTCCACTATCGCAGTCGTTTGTCGTCAAAACAAATATAAATACATACAAAAAAAAAAACACTTATTAGTAAGTTTGTATTAAGTATTTTATTTTTACTAATGAAAAATTGTATATCTGAGACATTAATCTAGAAAAAATTCCTAAAATAGTTAAAATAAGTGCAGTGTATTGTAGTGTGAAATGATAAGAAACTGGGTTCACCCGAAAAGCTTATGCAAAAAGGCTTTAATATAATGTAAATTAGGAACTTAGAGAAGAGATTTGTACAATTGTAAAGCTTCGTAAGAGAGGCAAGCGGAAGGAGGCAAATAATTTCTTAATATTTGAATCAATTATAGATATTTCACATAATGTTTGCAGGCAGTGGCGGCGCGGTTGTCTAGTAAGACCGGATCAATTAATTAATCAGCGAAACAATACACCTCTATCGCATTCAAATGGTGTCGAATTGCCGCAGTTTGTTGTTCACCGTTTTCGTTCTGAGTTAATATCAAAGATAATTCTATCGGGAGCACGCGGTATCGTGTTCTAAATATTTTCTATTGGCTTATTATAATCAAAAAATTCAATATTATTTCGTCCCACCCGCGGCGCCCAATATGTTGTGTGTGTGATATGACTTTGAAGTACACCATAGTGACCTAAATATAAAGTGATGCTTAGAAAGATAGCAAGTTACGTGATAGTTTCGTAAAAAAAGGATAAATGTAAAAAATATATTTTTATGTTCAAGAATTTTGGACTTGACTCATATAATTCATCTGTACCAATGAAATCGATGGTCCACACATTAATTTGAAGTAGCTATTTAGTAGAAAGGTATGACGGATGAGCAAATCCCTCTACTAGTTATTACCTCCTAAAAATTTTGTTTTTATATAATAAAAAAAGACCCAAGTTTCATCCCTGCTCTACACCACACGAGGTCCGTCAACAAAAATCTTAAAATCTCTATATGAAAATAAAATATAATGTCTGTCCTTACGATAACTTTGCAGTCCTTGTTACCTCCTATGTTTAAGTATCCAAGTCACAACCTAGTGGCATGCTTGAGAATAAATAAGTTCCTCGGTGCTACATGTAAAACATACTGAACGAACTCGAATCACGGTCCCAATGTAAAACATATTATTATAACTTCAAAAGACGTTTTTCTCTTTTACAGTATAATATACCTAAGCAAATATTTAAATTTCGATATTTATGCTAACAGTCAAAGGCTCTCTTCGACTCTATATAACCATTAGTGACTAGCAGACAATCTTGAAATAACAATTCATAAAAATTAAAAGGCGTCATAGATAGGTTTATGTTATTGAAACACCGTACAATTTTTTTATTTATTTTTAACGCTGTGTATGTATTTAGATTTTAAATTGAAGTTTATTAAGTTTTACACTGAGAACTACAGAAATGTTACTCAACATATTTATTTGTATTTATATATATTATTCCTAATTTTAAATTTAATTCTCATTTTATTTTATTATAATTTCATAATGTTTTATTACTATTTTAGTTTTAAACCTTTATTTATATAATGCAAATATTATTCAGCCTTTAAATTTGGAGTCTAATCTAAATGCCCTATGCCGATAATAGTACGGGGGCCGAGAATAGGCGACTTACCCTAGTTGATTTGCAACCAAGCCAAGCATTTTGAATACTTACTACGTGGATAGAAGGCAATATATTCCCGGCCTTGCCATGTCCGCGGACGTGTGGTCACGTGGCTGAGACAGGTACGGGATCTCGTCGGTGACGGACGATGCGACGAGCGACCAAGGACGGACAAGGTCAATAAACGACAGTTTGAGCAGGTTTAACTTGGATCTCTAGAGTGAAAAGTTTAAGCTGCTTGTGCGTGTTCCTTACTACTGAGAACTTGCTAATAAAATGTTTTTTTAAGTTTTCTGATCTCCATCTATTGGCTTTTCTGAAAAATATAATGCAAATCACGTACTTTTGATGAAATCCACAGTTACGCATTATTATACATGGATTTGTGTGTGTTAGCACCTGTAGACCTAGGCTTGTCCTCCAAGCTTATATTATGATTCCGTTAGGTTAGGATCTAATGTTGTAGTTCTATCTATAATTAGCTAAGAGTAAAAAACTAGATTTTGTTTGATACAAAATTTAAGCATACTTAAGTAATCTAAAATATTCAATATCTATCTTATAAAATCAACGAGAGCTGTTAAATTTCCTTAGTTGCAGCTGTTTTGTCAAAACAAGATGCATGTATTAATAATGGATTTCCAGTCGTGGACTTAGATAAATGCATCGCGAGGTTGCCCAACGCAGAAAGCTGCGCCCGCGGCGACGAACTCCGCGAAGCCACCAGCGATCGCCAATTAAAGCTAGATAGAGTTGTTACTGTACTGCGGTGCGCCTGCGCCGCTAATGATCGCTACTCATTATCACGCGCCGGTGTAAAGATCGATGATGTTGCACGTTTGTACACTAGAATTTATGTTAGATACTAATAATAAACAAACGATATAACTGGGTATGAAAAAGAGATTATTTTAAGAGACACTAACATTTAAATTAATCGTAATTAAAAGAGTTCTGAGGTAAAGAAACTTGCTACCAAGTCTAATTTGATCTAAATAAATTATATCTTTATTTTGCATTTCCCACGGGATCGAAATGAATGCAACCGTAACCACAAGCCGTACGCTATTTCTAAGGGCAAACTTGAAAACTCTTTAAAAGGGAAGATCAGCAAAAAAAAAATAAGCTAAAAAAATTTGAATCCACACAAATGGTAACTTCCGCCAAGTGCGTGCCAACATTCGCAGAGGTTCACAAGGTTCATTAGCCCTGGACGTCTCAATTACACTTGACAAATTATCGCAACACTCCATTAGGGCACAAATTATATTAACTGAGAAGATTGCGCCGCAAACATACTCATTATTAGCAACCGCATATGTCATTTCGTCATTTCTCACATTTGCTTCATTGATCTGCAGCTCCCGATGACTGTGGTTTCATCAATGACATGTCATTAAAAGATCTTCCATGAAAAAGGATTTATATAAAAAGCAGAGGATTTTTTGATGATAGTCTACTCGTTGAATTATTTGAAGCGTCACAATAGCAAGACGAGGAAATAGCTTATTCTAAAATAATCAATAATAATGATTCAGTTGTAGCTAATGACGAATTAGCTCAGGGTTTGATAAAAATAAACCTACATAACAATATACCTTTTATAGTATTTGACTATATTTGTGCAATAAGAAACAATCGAGTTAAAAATAATGTAGTGTTACGTGGTCACAGTAATACGGGAACAATAGCCCACGCCAATTGTAGAATTACACGGCTCACCGGGCTCCATCTACGCATTCCTTAACAGAACAGTACCTTCCATCTCGCGGTCGACGACAAGTGTTCTTTGCTGATTCAGTTCTTTCAATATCAAAGGCATTAGAATTATCAAATTAACAGTCGTGAATTTAAATTGTGCGGTTAATGATCCGATTTTCATCTTATTCTTCTTCAGTGTTTTACATTGTTATTTTATCAGTTACCAAGCATCAGTTCAGTAACAAAGTAAATTTGCTTTTCCTTTTGTTATCTGACACCTTAGGCAACTAGGTACACATTCTATATGACCTACTCATTTTATAAATTGTCACTTTGTAGTAAGACGTGTTAAAACCTTAGTTTTATATTCAGTAGCTGCCGAACTACGCTACTAGTGATGTCACAACGCAGTGTCTAAAAAATACACAGTTCCTTCCTTAAAACAAATTAAAGTTCAAAGAATTCAGTGATAAAAAAAAATGTGTTTTTAAACTTTACCTGTTTAACTAATTTTCAAGTTCAAGTTTAAACTTTTGATATAACTGCCCTTCATCGAACCCTGAAGCACGCCAAAAACAAATCAACAAAATCTTAAGAAAACAACAAAAGTACTCGCTGAAAACAAAACGGCATCAAAATAAGAACTTTTTTATGACCAAAGGCTATCAAAACAGAAGTCTGAAATCGCAAGCTGTATAAAATAAATAGATGCCTATAAGTTAGCTTGCCTATGAGTTAGAGGTGCTATTGAAAATGGGCGTGTTACACCTGGATGAAGTTCTGGAGTCTCTGGGCAGCTTCGGCCGCCACCAGATGGTGACCCTGCTGATGCTGTCCCTCGTCTACGCCACAAACTCCATGTACAACATCAACTATGTATTTGCTGTTGAAAATGTTGGATACAGGTTAGTAACTTAGGCTTACTTTCACAGTCAGTATTTTGAGTCGACTCGCTCGAGGTTTAACTCTGGCAAGTCGTTTTCGAGTACCGGTTGCCATGGCTCGACTCGTCTCATACTCCTTAGTTAGGAGCGTATATGATTCAGTGTCATGGAGTCGAAACTTGACTGTGCTTATCGAATTGGAGCGGACAGCGATTACACTTTGAAGTGCTACTCCTCATTCCACAACTGAACTGGGAATATTAGTCTTGTCTAGATCTAGTCAAATTTTATTGAGCAAGACTCAAATCTAGTCAAAATTCTAGAATCTAATCATGTAGATATCAAACAAAACAGAGCCAGGTGGTCTATCTATACTATTAAAGATTAACCCTGTTATTCATAAAAAGGTAAAGAACATTTTAGTTATTTGACGTATGTCAATTAAGACTGGATGTCACGTATTTACCATACAACAAACCAGCGAAGTAGACCCCAGTAACGCTACTTAAAATCTACTGTATCTTTATGAATAAGACGGTTATCCTATACGAATAAAATAGGAATAAATAATGAGCTTGCAATAGGTACCCTACTTGGATTGCATATTAATTATTATGCTAAATGTCCCGCTAGATGTATGCAGGGAAATGTCTTTTCTCGCATTGACATCTAGTTGCTACAAAAACTTTGTCTCTGTTGTCTTCATTATTCTACTGTGTTTAGATCACAGAACAAGGAAGATTTTAAAAAATGTTACAATCACAATAGGTTGTATAATTTTTAAAACAATAAGAGAAGAATAAGAGCATTAAGTTTTTACGTTTCAGTTTCAAACGTAGAAAGTGATGCCGCTAAGCTTCTATTGTTTGGTTTCCTTATTTACTTTCGTTATCGCTTTTTTGACAAAGATTATTATTTTGCTCCTTTATTTTACCTCAATGTATAAGTAATTTAATAACACTAGCTGTCCCGGCGAACATAGTATCTATCGCCTTAAATTTTTATATGGAAATTATTGTTTTTACTATCATCTTAACATAACATAATCAAACGCCTTTTATTCCCCGAAGGGTTAGGCAGAGGCACCAGCTCAAGAGCCGGCCCCACATTTAGCCGAGTTTATGCTTTATTACCAACGTGACAAGGGGCCAGCTTGTCGCCGCGGTTATAACGACCACTACTGCAGCCGGGACCAACGGCTTAACGTGCCTTCCGAAGCACGGAATCATCTTACTTTTCGGACAATCAGGTGATTCAAGCCTGCAATGTCCTATCCAACCGAAAACAACCACATCGTGTTTTTTGTGAGAAATCAAATATGTAGTGTTTTCTACGGGGATCGAACCCACAACCTTCCGTGCCCTAATCAAAGGCGCAACGCGCTACGCCACTGAGCTACGGAGGCGGCATCATCTACTATCATCTTAGAATTTCCATATTTCTCACAGTTGAACCTTCTGGACTACAACGAACATTTCAAAACAAAATTAACTAAATCGGCCGTTCTCGAGTTTTAGAGAGACAAAAAAAATCACGATTGATTGTTATACATAAAATAGAATAAGAAGATACAGGATTGTTTGTTGAAATAGTCCATCAATGTTGGTTCCAGGTGCAAAGACCTGTGTAATGCCACGGGAGACGTACGGATGAATACAACTTTCTCTGAGATCAACGAGGAAGGGCTGGTGAAGCAGTGCCTGCAGCCAGTCCACTGCGGGGTGGGTGGCGACCTGCAGCCCTGCACTCAGTGGATCTACGACAATGAGCACAGCCTTGTTGCCGAGGTATGTAGGTTTCTCTAGGACATTTCCATGTTTTGTAACAGTAAGGTGACAAAAGGCTTAACTTATCCCTAAAAAGCTATTTCTTTCAAACGATATGTTGCGTAGTCCAGACGGATTGATACGCAGCTTAGGACTGACACGACACACGTTATAATGTGGTGATTGTATGATCTTACAGCGGAGCGGTGCCAAGCGTAACAATTCCCCCCAAAAACATTTTAGCTTGTTAAATGGCGTTCCGTGGGGCATATATGATGCATATGCCCAACAGTCGACGTTTCTTGGCTGAGACGTTGACAGTCGCTTGGTTGGCGTCCGATAAAAGCTGACAAATTTATTTGTAAGAGCATCAACGTGATAATCAATGTTATTTCTGTCATACTTTCCTCTCCCGAGTTACGGACGATGAGAGAGCAAAATAACACCAAGTACTGTCGGGAGAGCAAAAAGCGCGCGCAGTAAGTGATTCAAGGAATGACTCCGCACAAATGGTAGCAGCGTTCTCTGCAGTGCTACGATTCTACGGAGATGGCGTGTAGAAGCAATTTGCATGTTTTTGTGTCGCGCGATGCTCCCGGTCCCGGCCACATAGTCTGAGTAGCTCTTCTCTAGACGAGTAGTTAGGGACCGTCCCCACGAGCGAGAAAATCGCGGAGGTTATCGTCGTCCCATGTACAGTGGCGGACACGGTCGGTGTAACACATCCGATTTTTCTGTATTGCAAAATAGCTCTTGTTCTTTGGTAATACAGTCTAGGGCTGATGAAACCATAGAAAAATCTGTTACGGCCTCCTAGTCCGTGACTGTACATATTTCTATACACTCTTGGGGTTAAATTTTTGGCTGGCTACGACGAATAACCATAACAGTAGCCGGGTAAATCGTTGCAACGAGTAGTATTTGGGCATAGTTGATGTATTATCGGGGCGGTATCGATAAACTGGCTCGGATCAAACGGATTTGTCGCGAAAAGAGTCGCTAGGGTAGCTACACCTACGTCAATTTAGTTTCGTCCATAACCTAACTAAAAAACTAACCTTACGCGACACTAATCTTCGTCCTTTTAATGCCTATAGACAAGAGAACGATGTTTACGCCCTGCAGTACCGGGCCGAAGAATAGGACTGAGGTATCCCCTGCCTGTCGTAAGAGGCGACTAAGAGGGGACCCCGGGGTCGTTGGGTGCACGAGGCGGGGGCCTCGTGTAGTCATATAACGGACCGAGAAGGGCGGCGGAACGCGGTGTCCAGTTCCGTCGTTTAGCGTAGGAAGAGCCAGCCGCGCTCAGGGGGCACTATCACCACCTGTCCCCCCGTGAAGAGGCTACTTAGCCAATGCTGGAGGGGGTCGCGGAGCTGAACACAAAGTTCGAGAGATCTCCCGTGACCCCCTTGCAAACAGCCGAGATGGACACCGGCGGGGTTTTAGTGGGTGCAAACCCCACATAACACTGCGACTCCCCCCGGGGTCGCAGGGTACTCGTTAGGAGTTTCCCCGCCTAAAAAAAAAAGAGAACAATGTTTTTATTTATGCGCCAACGCGACACGCATCTTTGCACGCAAAATGTAGCTGTAGCATCAGCTAGTGTCTAGTCTATATCGATATCGCGTATAGGTCTTGCTGCGATCCTTTAGCTTGTGAAGACGGACCCTTATGGAGGCCGAAGTGCGAGCGACCGGTTCCCCGAGGGTCGCCGTCGCCGCGACACTGCGTCGTGTACGCGTAATGATAGACAGCTATTAACATTTTTTCTGTTAGACCTCAGCTTTTAATAAAAACACTGATGGACTTGGACTAGACTACATGATATTAAAATTTTCTAACGATAGTCTTTCGACTTGCTAAGATTATAAAACGAAGTCAGCACGTATTATACAAGGTTAAAAACTTTAATTTTAATTTGAAGCAACGGACACTGCTTTAGATGTTAATTTGTCAATTTACAACCTTTTTTTCAACCACAAATTTTCTTGTAAGGGGCAAACGGGTGCGACACTAGCGCCACTTCGATAAAACCGTTGAAGCGGTTTTGCGGGTTAAATAAGAAACTTATACCGGGTGTTTCTGACAAGGCGGTTAATAAATCAAATGAGTGCTTTTGCTCACCATAACTAACAAGTAACAACTTTCCCAAAGCAACATAGGTCAAAATCTCAAAAAAATAACAGCTGTCCATACATTAGTTCGATCAGCTGGCGGGGTCAATGTACGGGACAGCTGATTTTTGTTTTGAGATTTCGACCCATGTTGCTTAGGGAAATTTGTTAGATATGGTGAGCTGAATCCCTCCTATGATTTATTACAGCCTTGTCAGAAACACCCGGTAAAAAAAATATCAATACATAGATACATTTAAAATTCTAAGCAAGATTATATAGGATGTCAAAGACGCATATTTTAGATTTTGGTCATGGTTTAGAAGAAATTAGTTAGGTATTTATCGGAAGTGGCGCTAGTTTCGCACCGCGTAAGCCCTGGATTCAAATTCAAAACGCTTCAACAGCGTAAACAAAGTTTCTTTCGTATTTATGAAAAAGGAAAGCACTTAAGGATACATCTCCATATAACAAAAAAGGTCAATGGTTGATTTCAGTTCGACCTGGGCTGCCAGGACTGGAAGCCGACGCAGGTAGGCACGGCGCACATGTTTGGAAACATGCTGGGTTTGCTCGTGCAGGGGCAGATATCTGACAGGTATACACTTCCTACATAACATAGATATGTATAATGCGCGCATTTTCTTTAAAAAAAATTTTTTTTTTATTTCCGTTGGATTTTTGGGATAAAAAGAACCCGATCCGATGTTTGTCTCGAGGTTCTAAACTCATCAGCAGTTTCGGCATGAAAGCGTAACACAGCGATAGACAAAGTTAATTTAGCATTTCTAGTAAAAAAAAATAGAAATAATTGGATTTAAATTATAAAATAATCACTGCACAGGCTATCACTATATACTAACGACTTTTTTATCACTGTAAATTTAAATTTTATTATATCCATTCATAAACTGTAACTTTCGCAATCTTTTATGGCTGGAAGCGCGAGGTACAGGAGAAAAACATATTGGTAATTACAACCTAGTGTATTCAAACCTTGATGAGTCGTTTCCGCTTATTTATTATATATAGTTATTTACAATCCTGTACATCCAGGTTTGGTCGCAAAACCGCAGCAGTGTTCGCAGGCAGCGCAGGTGCAATTTTAGGACTTGCCAAGAGTTGTGCTCCTTCGTATTGGATATATGTGACGTTGGAGCTCTTGGAAGCTGCCCTTGGGGACGCTTTATCGCCCATCTTTATGTTAAGTAAGTATTTAGACTATTGCAGATAACCAAGTAGTTTATAAGACCATTAAAATAACAAAAGCAACCAAATATCTAAGTGTTAACCGTGCTTCAGAATTGTACAATTCACAAGATTAAATTGAGTTTTCAAAAAGACGAGTCCACTAAAGTTTATTAAAAAAAGTTGCGTGGTGAAATCACTTCTGTCGATTATGTGAAGTAGCCATTGAAATTTTCAGATCAGATCCAAGATACGATACGTAAACTGCGCATTAACTTTGTGTATGTCATGGGAATGCTTCGTCATTATGTTTTTATGGTTTATTTTACTGATCTTATCCTTGAAAAATCCAGTGCTATCGCAATCTTAATATTTATTTGGACTTATCCAAATTGACAGGTATTGAAATCGTGCCGAAGAAGCATGCGGTGCTCTTCCAAATGCTGTTGCTGAACTGTTACACGGGCGGTCTGATCCTCATGGCTCTGATAGCCTGGGCCGTGCCCTACTGGAGATACTTCCTCAGGATAATCTACGCGCCCACGCTCATCGTCATCTCCTACAGTTTCTTCCTCGACGAGAGCATCCGCTGGCTCTTCAGCAAAGGACGAACTGAAGAAGCTCTTGAGCTCATACAAAAGATCGCAAAACGCAACGGAGTAGACCCAGACAAGCGAATGCTTGATAAACTGGAGTACGTTGACGACGAGCCCAAAGGGACAAGTGACGTCAAACTGCTACTAAAGACTTTTAAGTCCAAAATAATGATGCAGCGGTTCCTAGTGTGCCTGGTGTGGTGGGTGACGATCATGCTGATCAACTACGGCATGATGATCAGCTCGGTGCTGGTGGCGGGTGACAAGTACGCCAACTTCGCTTTGCTGATGTTGATGGACGTGCCCGCTAACGTTTTCTACTGGCTCGCACTGTCGCGCTACAAGCGCAAGATCCCTCTCTTTGCGTCTTTCCTAGTCGGTGGGCTGTTTTGCGTTTCACAGCCTTTTGTTTCTAAAAGTAAGTAGAAACTACGGCATGCATGGAAATTTTATCCCCTTTTTTAAAAAATAATCTCCCACGGATCGCCACAAGTACAAACTTTATGAATTACCACAACCACCACGCTTGGCAGGAGGATCTGTGATCGCAGTATGGCTGAAAAACGCTGCTACCTCCTTCGGCTGTTTCCTTGTTCGCCTTTTACTCCCATGGCAGGAGATGGGGTTGTGGTATTCTAGGCCGCTACCACTCGGCAAACTTGGTGCGAAATACAGATTGATTACACCCATGGCAGATGGCAGGACATGGGGTAATGGCATTCTATGCCTACACCAAATGGCTGTGTTTTTTTCTTTCCCAGGCTACAGCTGGCTAGCTCTGGGTCTGTTCATGTCGTTCGAGCTGCTGGCGACGTTCTCAGCCAACATCGTGTACATCTACACGTCGGAGCTGTTCCCCACGTACACGCGCAACTCCATGCACGCGCTGTGCTCGGCTGCCGGCCGCGTCGGCGCCCTCCTGGCGCCTCAGGTGCCATTGCTTGTAAGTTACTGAGCATTCCTTACTTGTATTCCTTATTAAACCTTTGATCAATACCTTTCAGGGAGCTTTTTTTTTGCTAGCTCTTTTATAGTTTGACCGCGAAATCCCAATTTACCGTTCCCTTAGGAATTTCTTTACCTATGCTATCCTGTTTGCATTTTTTCTAAATCTTATGATCAGACCTAAGCTACCTAGCTACCGATTTTCAGCCATATTTGTTCAGTAGTTTAGGCGTAACATAGAGTGACTTTTGCATTTAACTTATTAGAGTTTGGATTATTTGCAGAAAATATTCCACTACCTTATTTAAAACTATTTTGGATTTATTTCTTGATAGCTTTGCCATAAAATCTTTTTTGTTGCAGATGACGTACTGGTCCGGTCTTCCAACTCTCTTATTCGGTGTCACCTCGCTTCTGTCAGGTCTTCTAACCCTCACCATGCCAGAGACAGCTACCCTGGAGCTGCCGGACACCGTTCACCAGGCTGAGGGTCAGGGTCTACATGAGGAAGACCTGGGTCTGGACCGCGACATGGTCTACCAAGAGCTTTTAGTTAAAAAGAGAAACAGCAAAATTGCAAATGAAACTGAATCCAATGGTTGTGGGTAAAATTCCAAAGAGTTGAACACAGGAAAAGGATTTAGAGAAACTTTTAATAAGTTAGGACTTAAAATTGAGTGTTAATTTTTTTTTGTTCGACGATTAAAAGAAAAACCGAGATAATATGTGTGTATTTAGAAAAAGTTAAAACCTTCTTTTTTAAACCTATTTATATGTTAACCTTAATAGCTGAAATAATCTAAACTAAAGTGTGTTTTTCTCATTTGTGACTAGTTTACACAACATTCTGCAACTGTTCTCAAGACAATCTTAGAAGGTTGATGAGCACAGTTTAATCACAGCCGCAGATGGCTCCAGCTGCTCGGTCTGATTGTTTTCTAATGGCCGGCGAAAGTGGGCGCTCAAGGCAAGATCGATTCCCACTCATTACTCATTAATTTATAGTTTGCAAACTTGGTTGGTGTCGAAATCATCGACATCTCGCGAGTGTTTGCTATTGACTTAACCGCCTTTAGAGCTTCGTTACACGCAATTAAAACAGAATCCGTGTCGCGACGAGAGCAAAACCAAACACAGGTGATTTTATTTCTTGCTCAAGTAAATATTTCGTGTCGGCGTTTGTTGAGTTTACCGGTCCATTAGCAGAGCGTGTCAGCCGCCGCTACGTCAACAAACATACAACCAGCTCTAGTGTAAACATGCGCCCGCGCAGCCCCAGGCTTTGTGTGCGTTGTGACGTCACTCGCACGACCTTGTGACTGTTGGCGCATGAGGTGACAAAGGTGGCCTCTGTCACACCGTTCATGCTCACCCTTTTTAACTGCGACAAAACATTCTAGATTGCTGATAAGATAGTAATCACTAAACTCAAAAGGCATGCGTTCGCGTTTAAAACGACATCAGGCAACGGTGATGCAATGGCACGAGATGAGAAGGAAATAAGTAGTTGAATATTAATTCAATTAGTAAAGCTTACAGCAAGTGCTTTATGAGAGATGACGGCGTGGGCACACCTTCAACTGTGAATATAAAAGAGAAATGAGACGCAATCAGTTCCCTTCGCACTAACGAGTTGTTTATATATTTGTTTTAGTTCTGTTTAGCTGCGACGGTATTTATAGCCGGGCAGGTGTGGCGCTGCCGAGGCGTTCACCTCGGACCTCGCTCGGTAACTTGGACACTCCTACTTCCTAATTTTGCAATTAAACCCTTTCTCAGCATGTGCCTATTAGGAATCTTTTTACTAACTTTTAGATCTTCACTTTCTGTCAAATAAAGTTAGAAATTCCTTTGTAGTTTAAACTATTCCAGAGGATTTTACAAACTTTTTCAAAAAGGATCTTCCTTAACAAAATGAGACTCCCTACTTCAAGGTCCTATACGATATGGAATGCTGTATCAGTACTAGGACTGTC
The DNA here is from genome assembly GCA_951802225.1 of Euspilapteryx auroguttella. NCBI lineage: Eukaryota > Metazoa > Arthropoda > Insecta > Lepidoptera > Gracillariidae > Euspilapteryx > Euspilapteryx auroguttella. Next base: position 10,646,440 of record OX637656.1, read on the forward strand.
TCTTTGTTCTCCATTAGTAATAAACTGCGGACTATGTGATCAGTAGCGGCGGCGGCATGCGGCAAGGAGGTCACTCACCGGCCTGCATTGGTAGATATGCCGCGAATGCATCGCCGCTGCCAATAGCTGCCTTACTGTTCGTGATCCATAAAATATTCACTTGATATAACAACGTGCGTTCTGAATGTTACGTACTAAGTAAGTAATTAAATTTTGTTGTAAGGGTTGTTCGGATGAAATAAGATTGCACATCATAGGTAATAGATACTTTAGCGAGATGTTCGGTACCTACTTCTACTTACCTTACACAAAAAGTATTATTCAGATTAAAAACATTTGCAATATTACTATTAAAAAGTTAGGACTGGTCTATGTAAACTGTTTGACAAGGTATAATTCACGAAGCCGTAGAATGAATTCATGATTTAAAACTACTTTTTGCTGACTGTTTTGTTTACAACTTTTTTTGGTAAGGTCTTTCTTCGATATTATAATTTGTAGAAATACAAAAACAATAAAATTAGGTAATCTAATCTAATTATGCATGATCATTTGTAATATTGCCATTCATAAAATCTATGTAGGTTAGCTATTTAGGTATATATTCTTCTCCATACCCCAACTCCATCCTAGTAAACCACAACAAATCAAGTAGGAGTTACTAAGCTAGAACCTGTGATGGATGATACTAGCAGAGAAACCAAAGCGCAAACAATCAATCCCAAGAGAACCCTTGTAATTATTGGTGAAGCACAATAGATCATTAAACGTTCCTCTTAACGCAGTCCCGTTACGCTTGAGCATGTTAAAGTGCAGCATCAGCATGTAGAGCCTAAAGCCGGCATCGAGGTCATATCGGACAACTACTTTAACGGACTTTTGATTGCATATTTCACGCACACAATCGATTCTCGCGCGAGCTCGTTACCATTTGTTGCCGGCCGCTGCTCTGCCCAAACTTCGGCATTATCATTCGACGCGGTTTAAGAATTACCCATTGCGGAATTCTGCTACCAATCTAGGAACCTCTTACGTTTATTGTACTCAATCATTATGTGAATGGCTATTTAAAGCGCGTTTTGTAAAGCCACCTCTTCTAGTGATTATTGCATGAAGCATCTAATAATCTGTGAGATTTACTTGGCTATTGAAAAGCTTTATGAACGGAAATTCTACGTCTTTGCATGATTCATTCTAGCTAATTGGGTTCCTGAGATCTCGGGTGTGATCGGACATTAAATTTGATAGTTCCTTTAACATTGCGGCTGTGCTCGCAGCGTCGAGCGCAATCGCTTCCTCATTACTGAATTATGATGCTGCAGGTGTAAGCTGCGTCCAGAGTGCAGCCTAGAACCCTGGAGCCCTATGATGCGACCAGCTCGCTCGTTCAGCCTCGTCGCCCCCGGCCCTATATTTAGCATCCTAAGTACCCAACTACTTTCCTCAAGGACTATGTTTTGTTCACGCTTAAACTTTATCAAGTAATTACTTCATGAATAACAGTCCGTTGTCAGTTTCAGTGTTTTTATCGTCCTAATGACCGGTTTCAACGTCAATCGCTATAATATAATGTTTTTCTCATTTTTAATGTGGTTTCTGTTTGTACTAATGAATAATATATCGTCTAGGCGTTCTGTGTTTATGTTAACTGCAGTTCAACAAATTCAAGATGGCGCAAACGTTAAAAGTTAAACGATATTTTCATCGCGGATGTGTGCATGTTCAGAGCGAGGGCTGGCTCTGGGCAACGTCTGCAACGTCTGTTCCCGGTTACACGGTTAATTTCGTCTCAGTAAGGGAAGGGTTCATGACTTAGAAATACTTGGCGTTCTGTTTCTTGTAAGAATCTGATTCACTGAATTAATTATACGTAACGAATGACAGCAAACCGCCAACAGAGCTTCAGCTTGCGTGCGGCGTTCCCCGGGGAGCTGCGGCAAAAAGCCGGGCGGTGTCACGCGGTCCGTCACCGGAGCTGTGTGGAGCCGCCAGCGGGGGCACTAACTCACCTATAGATTGCACATCTCGATCGACCAGATAAGTCGTCCAGGCAAGGAGCCGGCATGAGCTCGGTCAACGCTCCAAGAGGCACAGACACTGCACTGCACTGGGCACTCGCGGCACTCCCGGACTTCGGCAAGGCAAGGCAAGGCAGGGCGCATGCGTGGCGACGTGCGGAGGCTCGGGCGGCGCGCGCGCACTGATCCCCTCCGCGCGCCGGCCGGTGGCGGCAACAGGTTGAGCTTTTTGCGGTCAAAGCTGCGAGTCGCAGTCGCAGTCAAATTGATTCGCTATTCGCTCCCACGATGACGGAGGTGAACCCACAATTCGTCCGCTAATAGACAGTCAGTGGGACTGGGACTGCAGTCTGGACTGATGCTGATGATGGTGCTAACTAAGGTAGATCTATAGACAAATGGTCTGAAAGTGTTTTCTATCAATATATAAAACTCTTCCGTTACTGACTGACTGACTGACTGACTGACTGACTGACAGACAACGCAGAGCCGAAACTACTGGGAGTAGCGGGCTGAAATTTTGCATGTAGGTTCCTTAGGGAGTGTAGGTGAGCACTAAGAAGGGATTTCCCGAAATTCCTACGGGAACGGGAAAAAACGGGAATTTTGTGTTTAAAAGAAATCTGCGCGGGAAAAACCGCGGGGCAGCCTCTAGTCAATTATAAAACTCTTCCGTTACTGACTGACTGACTGACTGACAGACAACGCAGAGCCGAAACTACTGGGCGTAAAAAGCTGAAAATTGGCACGTGGGTTCCTTGGGGGGTGTAAGTGAGCACTAAGAAGGGATTTCCCGAAATTCCCACGGGAACTGGAAAAAACGGGATTTTTGTGTTTATGAGAAATCTGCGCGGAAAATTCATTGAAAAGGTACAAGGTATAAATTCTGCATTAGGTAACAGAAAGCTGTAGGAAAATGAATAAAATTTTATCTTACGGACTCCGATTCAAAATTGATCTGGCATTGCTCTCGGTCCTCGTCAGTCTCAGAGTTATTATGGAAGAGTGGAAGCACATTAGTAGTTTGATTCAAGGCGCTAATCTATTTATTTGGGACGATGACAAGGCATTGAGTTGCTTCCGACCCGTGGGATACTGTTTAGGTACCTCTAGTATATTGTATTAGGAACCAAAAAACAAAAGGTTTAAAATTATACATTCAATGTATCAATATATATAAAACTCTTTCGTTACTGACTGACTGACTGACTGACTGACATCATACAACGCAGAGCCAAAACTTCTGGGCGTAGCGGGCTGAAATGTTGCATGTAGGTTCCTTAGGGAGTGTAGGTGAGCACTAAGAAGGGATTTCCCGAAATTCCCTCGGGAACGGAAAAAAACGGGAATTTTGTGTTTATGAGAAATATGCGCGGGAAAAACCGCGGGGCAGCCTCTAGTTATTATATAATTTTTTTCAAATGTAGCATGGCCAAACTGAACATAGAGGTGCTTTCCTAGTTTTGTATAGGTTTAAAAATTTCCGGGAAGAAATTGATTTAAGCCTTCGAGCGTCCTGAGGTACTATTACGGCCACATTTGCAATATTACTTTTCGTCCTCCAGAGTGTCAAAGTCAATACAAAAAAAACGTTAAGAGGACGCAAAGCAATATTGCCAAAGCGGCCGTAATAGGCCCTCTGCGTTGTTTTGTTTGTACCTTTATCCTTGACGTGTGTTCGTTAAATAAAATCTACCTTTTTATGAAGTGACAACGAGGATAGAAAGACAGGTAGAGGTGGTAGCATGCGGTAAAAAACTACATATCAATCTAAATTATTCCAAATAGGTCCGAGCGTCGTAAACAGCGGGTCTAATGCGCGGCTCGTCAAATAAACTCTCTCTGACACGCCATTATGGACCTAATTTACTCTAAACTATTTAATAATTTAAAAAAAACGTCATGATTACCTTAAAACTGGAAGCCTCGGCAACCTAATTTATTTTAATAGACAGTTTTAATTGGATGCGGTAATCAATTGAAGTTGATTTTTAGTTTTATCATTTATACTATGTATTGATTATAATTGGCGCTGTACTGCGTAAGCTGCACGGTCTATTGACCTTCGACTTTTTAGAGGAAAATGATCATAGAGTTTGCTAATATTGAAAATTATATATAGGTAAGTGATTGCCAAAACCCAAAAGAGATTTAAATTATTTTCTTATAGTAATTTACTACTTAAAACCAAGATAGGTTTGAAGTTCCGCAAACTTGACTGAACAGACCAACAACGGTTATTTTCACTTGACACTATGATGTAGGCATAACAATCGACGTAGGTACAGTGGCGGACACGATCGGCGTAACACTTCCGGTTTTTCTGTATTGCAAAATAGCTCTTGTTCTTTGGTAATACAGTCTAGGGCTGACGAAACCATAGACAAATCTTTTACGGCCTCCTAGTCCGTGACTGTACGTACAGAACAAACCTCCTAACATGACGTTTTGGTTAGTTTTTTATTTGGTTCAGAACCATAAATGAAAAAAAAACTAAAAATATTATAGTTTAAAGAAAATAAAGCATCCAGTCAGCCAGAAGAATCCTGTAACCCGACACCAGTGTTGCCAACGGTTGAAATAGAAATCCACCAGATAAGGCTCCTCAAACCACCAGAAAACCACTAACAATAATATGTCCCCCTCTGAAAACCACTAAAATTTCCACTAGGGTGCATGACAGATGAGTGGACATACGTAAATAGGGGACAGTGGTGACCCTTTGCTATGCGTTCTACCCCAAACATATGACCTGGGAGGCAGGTTTCTTAACTAGAGGCGATCGACTCGTAATTGACTTGTTAGCGACTTCGTTAACCATTGCCGCTTTAACAAATGTGATTTCTGTTACACGCCCAAAAAAAACAGCAATGATTAACGAAGTCGCCAAAAAGAACAAGACAATTACGAGTCAATCGTTTTTGGTTAAGAAATTCGCCTCCCTGGGCCCTTTTATTTTTTAAGGATTTTTTAATGTTCAATTTTTAAAACTTGAGCCCTAACTTGAACTTGAAACTTTAACGTGGTCCCTCTCGGTATGGCGCGAAATTGAAAAATTTTCGCGTTTTTTATTATTCTGGCGAAAGTAATAATTTAATAAATTTTTAATCAATTCGCTTATGTAAGAAATAAGAAACCATCTCCCACATTGTAAAAAACGCTATTTTTTTTTTATTTTGCGCCATACCGAGAGGGACGACCTTTTTCTAAAAATTAACCAATTCGCAACCTTAAAATTTTATTGGCATCTAGATCTTAAACTATCTTCTTTAAAAACTATAATCAGGTGCTCAAGACAGCTACAAAGAAAACTAAGGGTCCCCGAAGTATAGACAAAAATATGAAAAAAAAAAATTACATCGACTTTGTATTCAATGAGGGGTTTTCGTTTTTGACAGTTTTAATGGTTCTAGGAAAATGCTAATAGATGGCACTGTGTAGCCAATGTATGTAGGTGTAATGTCAACGTCAAATCTTATTGACCTGACTGATTGAATTCATATAGAATTTGACATTAAACCTGATTGCTAGTGCCATCTTATGGCAGTCTCTGTAACTTAAAGTGACAGTTCGAAAACCGCTCATTAAAAAATTAGGAAAAATGTTGTAATTCTACTAAATTGTCTAAAACATCTTTAGTTCATACGCTTTGTAACAGCATACCGCAATTCCAATTTATTCAAAAACTACAATCAGTTCTTGGTCTAATTTTTCCACTAAAAAAATCCACTAGCCACTAAACGCAAAAAATGGCCACTAAATGGGGGTTCCAAACCACCAGATTTAGTGGAAAATCCACTAAGGTGGCAACACTGCCCGACACCCTCCCTCCAGGCTCCAGCCACGCGTGGAGGCGACGCTGCTGCGAACTGGGACAGTACAGTTCTTCAATTCACCAGCTATAGAGAGTTGGTCGTGCTTTGAACTGAAATTGAAATGAAATGAAAACATTTATAGGGTACAGAACCTTTCAAATTTCAGGTAGATACTGATACTAAAAACTAAAGAATTACTCCATGCTAGCTCAATAGATTATTACATCTCTGCTGCGCTTTTATTTTAGTTGTGAGTCCTGGTCCTGCCTGACCACTTGCAAAACTAAAGGAATAATCTCATTTACGAAAGACGATTAAATAAGGAATGTAAGTTGTAATATCTTACATTAAAAAAAACCTAGTTAATTACTAATCTATACCAATATTATAAAGAGGAAAGATTTGTTTGTTTGTTTGTAACGAATAGGCTCCGGAAATACTGATCCGATTTGAAAAATTCTTTCACTGGTAGGAAGCTACATTAACCCAGAGTGTCATAGGCTATATTATATTTTCAAAAAAATTAAGGATCCTTACCTAAACTCAAATAATGTAACCCAAGGTGCAATATTTTTTCCGTTGTTTACATTTTGACAGTTGGTTTGTTGTTGTTGTTTGTTTTTTATTCGACCATTCTGGCCAGTCAAAAGAACATAGTCTATAGAGCCAAGTCTTTTGTAGTATCTTATATTCTATGGCGTAACGAAGTAAGCCGGGAAAGCTCGTACTTACTAAATTTACTTATATATTTTTTTTTTATCTGCGCACTTATGTTGATTTTTAATTTTAATAATTGTTATCCATATTGAACTATAATACATAATATATTCACCTGTTCTGTCACTTGAGTTGCACTGAGCTAAACTAGTTCTGCTTTTATTTCGTTGACTGTAAGGTCCCTCAGATAAGTTGTCGTGTACTTTGCCATCTGCCGCGACCTCACAAATTGTGGCTCTTCGAAAATTGTATCAAAGAGAATAGGATTATCTTCAGGTTTACGTTGTTAAAAAAAAAAACAAATACTTACTGCTTTTTTTGTTGTATTGTAGTTAACGTAGCAACCGATAGACGCCCACTGCTGAAATAGGTCTCCCCCACATAATACCACAAGTACAAACACTGTTATGGGAGTTTTCCGCTTGCATTGCGATTATGGCTCTTCATGGGCTCTTCAAGTGTGTGTATTATTGTATATTATTCAGTCTTTTCAACATTATATAAAAACAAAATAAATAATACGAACGAAACAGGTCTTTAACCTTATTAATCAAAATATTTAGTAGGTAACTTAAAAACTATACGAAGAAATCATCACTCCCATTTAAAATTCATTCACATAATCTTTTGGGCCTTCCTGACATTCACAGCCAGAGTGTTGGATTCTAATCGCTCGAGTTGCAACTCGGACTAGTAGTGCCCTAGTAGAGTGGCGTTTTTATGATCTTCAAGGATGCTGCTGCCCTTCTTTTGGCTGTTGCCTTGTCAACACACTTTGGAGGAGATGGGGGGTGGGGAGTCGTATTCTTTGCCGCCACTCAAAGCCTTTTGTATTCGTGTATTACTCATTTATTGGAGACCCTTAAAAAAAGATTTATTCCTTCGTAAAACTACCTCAAGAATGAGCAGGATGTTAAACAGTTACCAAGTTCAAGCCGATCTCCAATCACACTTCTAATGCATTGAATTTTTAATTTCAACAACATTCTCCTACCAGACACCAGTTAATGGTATAACATTAATCGAACAAGATTCCTGGACCGATAGCTTTGTTGGATCACCTAATACGAATCCGACATCTCAATACTCGCCACCAGCAACATCGACCCATTACCAAATATCTTCACCACCTTATCCAGTTGCAATAAAGGTGGTATTTGGCTGCTTTTTGTGATGATGTAGCTCAGTAGGCGTGGTGCAAGATGCGCGTACGCCGCTGGACAAATGCCTTCCTCTAACGTTATTGCTGGATGCTTTATAGAATCAATTACTTGCGGATCGATATAGTAAATAGTTGGGATGAGATTATCTCGGGAGTTCAAAGGTCTGCGCAAGAAATACTGATCAGATTTGTTTTCTTATTCCATGCTTGTTATACTTACCGCTTAAATATTTTCGTGCTTTCTTGCAATCTTCTCATAGCTGCCACCTGCCACCACACTGTAGTATGTATTATTTATTATACTGTGACATTGTGTTACGAAGAGTGAAAACATTTTCAGGTACGACCACGCAGAGGAAAGAGTCTCCAAACTCTAAAGTTTACAGGTTTTTTCGTTAACTTCAAAATAATTTAATCGTCAATAATAAACTGTGATAACTTCCAAGAGTTCACCAATCAAATCAGTTACCTTCGTTATTATCTTTATAGTGTTAAATTAGCCTTCAATACATTTATACGACACTTATCTTATACGACTCTAGTGTGGCGTTTAATATTTATACGACCAGTAAGTGGAGCCGGAGGAAGTCGGGAGCCGCACACACCTGCCCTCTGGCGGCGGCGGGTGCATTGGCTGTTTCCTCAATAGTGTTTCAGTCTGGGTTCTAGACTAGAATCTAGAATTATTAAGGTATACATTTTACTAAAACTTTATAATACCTATTTTGAATGAAATATTAGTATCTATCGTGCGTGTATGTATGAATCTTATTCGTTAACAAACAAAGGTTTGTGTTTTATCATAGCAGATCACCGGAAAAAAACTAAAGTACTACAGTTAAAGTAGCGCCACCCGCGAAAAAAATTATAACTTCTAAACTAAGGCAAATATCAAAAATCTGAAACAGTATTCCACTAGATAATGCAGCCTAGTATTTTTAAGGCACTGTTGTATAGCTTTTAGGTTAAAGACCAAATAAATAAACTGATTGTTGCCAAAAGTGGCCGTTTTTAGCAACAATCAGTTTCTTTCTGTGGTCTTTAACCTAAAAGCTATACAACAGTGCCCAAAAAATACTAGGCTGCAATATCCAGGGGATTACTGTTTCACATTTTTGATATTTGCCTTAGTTTAGAAGATATAAATTTTTTTCTCGGGTGGCGCTACTTTAGCTGTACTATGCCTCTTAAGTAACTTCTTTGAAGTTGTTTTTGTGTTTACTTTTTATATCATCATCAACATGGTAAAATTTTTAAGTTTCGCACCTTAGAACAATAATTTTTAAGTTTAGTGATGACGTCATCCCCACCAGCGTGCCGATTGGCCGGCGCAACAATAGATCTTGACCGAGCAGCCAATCAACGGGCGCCGACACGCCCTCTATTGTTGATCTAATTACTGGCACCAAAATGTTTTCAAGTGGTGAGAGTGTGCGACGGTCAACATGACCAAAAATGGTTAGCACAGCCATTTGTAAAATAATAATAACTAGAGGCTGCCCCGCGGTTGCACTCGTGCAGATTATTCATAAACACAAAAATCTAGTTTTTTCCCGTTCCCATGTGAATTTCGGGAAATTATTCCTTAGTGCTTCCCTACACTCCCCAAGGAACCCACGAGCAAAATTTCAGCTCGCTACTCCCAGTAGTTTAGGCTCTGCGTTTTCTGTCAGTCAGTAACGGAAGAGTGTTATATATATTAATACTAGTCGACCCATGTTGCTCATGTACTTATTATACTTATAAACCTTCCTCTTGAATCACTGTATCTATTAAAAAAACCGCATCAAAACCGTTGTATAATTTAAAGAATTAAGCATACATAGGGACAGACGCGGGAAGCGACCTTGTTTTAAACTATGTATTGATGACATTATGATTGATATGATAACTGATGCTGCCGTCATGGCTATTTGAGCTATTTTAGCATTGCCCCAAACATGTTTAAAACTTTTTAATTCGGTTGCATGAAACCGACTAAATACAAAGCTCCATAGTGTCCCAGATTCTCAGATAGCTTTATGAGCTGGTTCTTCTTCTTAGGGCTTCTTAGGGCCCCTTAGATCTTGGTTCCCGAACCCAAATTTCGATATAAACACAATAATATTCCTTGAAATTCGTAAAACTACTCAGTATCTATTAATAAGATAGTAAGATAATTCCGTGCTTCGGAAGGCACGTTAAGCCGTTGGTCCCGGCCGCAGTAGTGGTCGTTACCGCGGCGACAAGCTGGCCCCGCCTCACGTTGGTAATAAAAAGCATAAACTCGGCTAAACGTGGGTCCGGCTCTTGAGCTGGTACCTCTGCCTAACCCTTCGGGGAATAAAAGGCGTGAGATAAGGATTATGTATCTATTAATAACTAAGCGGTGATGTAGCTAGTAATTAAAGTTTTAAATAATCTCTATCTCTATCCATTAATTCGGCGGATCTAATAGATACTATTTAATGAATTCTTCTAGGTACACCGTGTTCAAACCAGTTCTTGATATTTCTACGATGGGTGATATCTTTATTATATTATACTAGAGGCTGCCCCGGGGTTTAACTAGCGCAGATTTCTCATAAACACAATTTTTTTTTCCCCGTTCCCATTGGAATTTCGGGAAATCCTTTCTTAGTGCTCACCTACACTCCATAAGGAACCTACATGCCAAATTTCAGCTTTGTACGCCCAGTAGTTTCGGCTCTGCGTTGTCTGTCAGTCAGTCAGTCAGTCAGTCAGTCAGTCAGTCAGTCAGTCAGTCAGTCGGTCAGTCAGTCAGTCGGTCAGTCAGTCAGTCAGTCAGTCAGTCAGTCAGTCAGTCAGTCAGTCAGTCAGTCAGTAACGGAAGAGTTTTATGTATATTGATTACTAGTCGACCCGGCGAACTTCATACCGCATAACCTATTACTTACTATGTTGTGCATGTTTTAAACTCATAAAACTTTCTCCTTAATCACTCTATCTATTAAAAAAAAACCGCATCAAAATGCGATGCTAATTTTTAAAGATTTAAGCATACATAGGGACAGACGCGGAAAGTGACCTTATTTTATACTATGTATTGATGATGATATAGCATTTACAAAATTCCTCAATAAGGTGACCCCAAATAATAATTTCTTTAGCGATTAATAAAGTAAAATCTCTAAGTTGTGTGAATTATTCTGTGTTAAAACTATCAACTTACTCGTTTATGTTTAGTTTAATAAATTGTCTCTGTATATTATTTTTAAAACGTAATCTGAAACTCGTACAAACGCATCAATTTGACTGCTACTTTAAGTCAGTAACCAAAATACACGGAAGCAGGAAACGTACCGTTCATACAGTATTACTAAACGAGTTAAAATAATTAATTTAGTACGAAATCTGTGTAAGCCTATGTAAGTAACTAAACTCTGGAAGCGCATGTCGGAAATAGATTTAAAATAAAATGTATGTCCATTAAATGTTGATGCCTGAGTCTCGGTAAAGTCTTTAGTTTCTGACAGTGGCGGTGATGCAACCTATTTGCTTCGCGGTGGCGGGCGGTGGTTTTAAAACATGAAATCAAAGCATCACACTCAGAGCCCCTGTAGCAACCTTTATAGAAGCTGTATCAAAACACATAAATAAAGTCTGTAAACTGCAACTTGTTGCTGAATGAATGAATGAATAAATAAATGAATAAATACATTATTGTACTCAAATACTTAAAGAAAATTTTCACAATGCATTTGCTGCAGGTTGTCTCCATGCTAGTGGCCACTGAACAACGAAGTGATTAAAGCTGCACTTGTCACTTTTTGTTTATATGAGAAAAAAGTGACAGATGCAGCTTAAAACAGATTGAAACAGTTTAATCCGATAGTTTGATTTGATATTACGAGCCTCACAGATACGGGTGCATCTGTGGTGTGCGTGACGTAAGCACATCTAGTCCAGCGTGGTGTATGTATGTATGTAGTGCTAGTGATGAGGCGAATTACATAACAGTTTAGGTGTCTGTGTCTTTTGACTGTGATAGTGGCAGCAAGCGGTAATTAACAAGAAAGTTAACAGTCAGAAAGTATCAGCAGCTACAGACAGACACACAGACAAACAGCCACGCAAACCGCTGTGGATTTACGGTTATTATTCAATCGTGCGCCTGCGCCACAGCCTGTGCATGTGCAGTGCGCAAGTGTTTCTAACAGCTTTAAATGGCTAAACATTTATTTAAGTACCATTAATATTTTCTTTTATGTTATTTTAAGTTCTAACTTGATAAGAATATAATTTTCAAAAAAGAAACTAAGTTAATATTGTCGATCTTCAATTTAAATCATCAAAGTCAAGTGTTTTCTTTATTGATTCAAAGCTAAAATGCCACCATTTGATTATAAATGTGTGGTGGATGACATTTTATTGCACAAAGTTATGTAATGAACAATATACTATGCGCTGAGTTCAGATAAAAATTATAATATTGAAACAAATAGGTATTCATTATCCTGCGCCCGCACATCATATACCTAGACTACATGTCACACGCATAGCTGTCCCATTTCTAAACTCTCTCTCAGTCTTAATTATATTAACATAAAGTTCATATTCCCTTGTTAAATAGGTAAAGAAAGGGACAGGAGCAGTGGAAGAGCGGGACCCACACGTCGTCGCGGCGACTTCAAAGTCAGAATCTCTTTAATGAACCCGCTAATTGTGAAGATTATGTGCAGCATGTAATTACACACATTGTAATTGCAACATTATAATGTAAATAGTTCAGAAAAAAACTGTAAAATGTTATTTGTCATGAAACCAAATTATTTCCACTGGCAGGTCTTGTCTTTGAGGGTTACTGTAGATTCGCCAAGTGCTCATTTCGCCAAGTACTTTTTAATTCCATACATCGATCGAGTGTATTTTTGTCACGTGAATAAATAATTAATTTTGTATCGTGTATTTTCGGCAAGTCGTAAAAAATATTACAGTTTGTTTCACTAATGCAGTACCAATTTGACATTGGCGTATTTCTAAGCATTTGTAGACTATGAGAAAGCCTTTGATTCGATTGATCCAAGTGAACTATAGGTGAATCGTGTACAAAAACGCTACTAAGTACTTATATCAGCTGCGGATTGGCTGTCGCTTAGCATGAAACATGCTCGGATTGTAAGTATGCTCTCAAATTCAATAGTTTTCAAACCAATTGGTGTTTGGCAAGGTCTGGAACCAACCTCCGAAGTACGGAAGTCGTGATGTTGTAAAAAATTACATACGAAGACAACACTGCGCTCTGATAACGATTTGGCATCTAACCCTTTTTTTTAGGCGGGGAAACTCCCCGACCCCGCGGGAAGTCGCAGGGTTATGTGGGGTTCGCACCCACTAAAACCCCGCCGGTGTCCATCTGGGCTGTTGGCAAGGGGGTCGCGGGTGATCTTTCGATCGTTGTGTTCAACTCCGCGACTGGCATCTAACCCTGCCGAGCGTTGCTCGATATGGGTTAGCACTTTAGTGCCAAATCTAATGCATACTTCTTTTTTTAATCGACTTCAAAAAAGGAAGTTATCAGTTAGACCTGTATGAATGCGTTTGTCCGCGATTATCTCGAGTTTGTCTGATCCGATTTTGATTCGGATTTCACATTACATTTAGGAGAACCTATTTTAACCGACTTCAGAAAAAAATGAAGTTCTCATCCCAGTTTATGTTTGTGTCAATTTATTGAATGCGAATCTCCTTTTTTTTAAAATAATATTTAAAGTATGTAAACTTTTATATCGAAAGTACAAGTAATAAGTCTACCGTCTATATAAAAGTGAGATGATAGTCTAGCATGCTCAGTGAACTTAATTGCTCAATTGATGTTGAATCGTGATGTAATTCTAATTTGGTTGAGGCATTTTAAATATAGAGCTAAACGTAAAAAAAAAAAAATAAGGCAATTAAACTTTATTGAACTCAAATATCTCTGACTAGTTGGCAAAAAGGCGAAACTTTACTTATCGCTAATAGTGATTTCTTCAAAAAGTATTCTTTCTATAGGCAAACTACCAATGGTAAAGTGATCTACATTCAACCAAAATGTCGATTGTTCAATGTCATCAGATGCAACGGATGAAATACCTCTAAATGAGAACATGCAAGCACTTTTTTTCACGGAATTTAAGTCTCATTTGAATATAGGTACTTACTTTAATGGAACTTTATATTCCTCATCAATGCACTCATTATTAAAGCAATAGTGTGCATAAGATATAGAGTCCTTGACCCGCGAGTCGCCGACTGACGATCAACTTCATAATTTAGCGACAATCGACAAATGTCGCCCGGGTCCCGGCCGGACCACCCACGATCACGCGATGCGACTTTATCGATAAGTGGTATCTAAGTATTGTATGTTGTGTTGGTTTGCTTTGAAGACTTTCCAAAAACAATGTTCTGTGCTTAGGTATTTATTTAGATAGTATATGCACTTTAGCTTATTCAGAATGAATGCGAACCGCGTTGTGAGCCAGCCTTCTGCATTCACAGATTGCTATGAAATTAGTATCAGGTGCTTTTCTACCGATTGAATCAAGAATGACATAAGAATTTTAATAAAAAAAATATTTAGAAGAGAGATAAACAAACGAAATCATTTTTGTCCAAACTGAAACATACTTACTGTAAATGTTAATCAAATTATCCCCCTTTTCTTCCAGTCCACTCTATCCAGCCAGTGCCATCCCCAACTAATCCTCCTGAAACTTGTCTAATTTGTCCCGCCATCTCGGCTTGGAGAGAAAGGCGGCCTTTGCCTAGCAGTGGAACACAATAAAGGTTATTATTATTATTATTAATAATACTAGCCTATGTTGTCCCACTGCTGGGCAAAGACCTTTTTCCCCTCCTTCCACACTTCCCTCTCCTGGGCAGATTCCCATCAGTACCTATCGTACGCTCCTAATTAGTCGCTCCATGGCTGCCTGGGGCGACCACGTCGTCTCTTGGCATGTCTCGGGACCCACTTAGTGGTCCTCCTAGCCCCACGATTGGAGTCCATACGGGCTACATGGCCGGCCCAGTCACACTTCAATTCTGCCGCTTTTTGAGCTACATCCCGAATTTTAGTTCTGGAGCGCAGTTCTGTGTCGGACTTACAGATTACATAAAAAAAGCACATCTATTCTTTCAGTATCATCATGATGATGAATATCTTATATCTCGCATTAGAGTTTTAACCCCTCAATCGATACATTAATTAAAAGAATCAATTCGATACTCTGCCCATCACTAAATTCCCCGCAGCAGCGTCGCCTCTCGTTCCTCGGTATCACGCTATAACCTTAATTACCCAATAATTTGTACTAAAAGTCACCACTTTTACTCTTTTAAGTCTCTTTGAGAACCGTAAAGCGCAACGCTTATTAGGTTTTATTCAATTTAAATATCCATTTGCCTGATTAAAAAACTTTTATTTTGTAAATTCTTTTCCACAATACATTTCGAAGCATAAGCAAAGGAAGTGAAACTTGTTGTATCAGCTAATAACTGACACTTTAGGTACTTATTGATTATTAGAACATACCTCTATCATCATCGGAGTCAGTTAAAAAAAACACTTTTGAAATTAGGTACTGAAAAAATCATTATAAGTATTTTTGTTCAGTAGTTATTGTGTTTTAGCGATATAATGCTAGATTTATTCAATAAAAACTAGAAGGTATAAATAAAATACAAACTAGATAACCATTACAAGATGTACCTACAATAGGAAATTCACAGCTAAAATTATATAAAATTGTTAACCTATTATTATGTTAGAACCCGAATAATCTGGATATGGGAAATATTCTTACGTTTACATATATATTTTTATACGCAAGATTTATTTATTTATTTATAACTAGCTATAATTTATATTTTTTTTACCCTCTCTCGGAAAGGTACCGGCAGAATACCAGCGTCATAGGTTTCTGTGACAATATGCTGAGTCGGAGCCTATTTCGGATGTGATATGCGCCACTGTGCCTTACACTGTGTGTAAATTTGTTGAATTTTGTATTGCAAGATGTACAATCGTGTTTTTTTTGTAATCATACTGTGTTTTTGTTAATTAATCTTAAAAATGTGTTGTGTATTACTTCTGAAATAAATTTATTATCTATCTATCTATCTAACCTATAACTCAACACGAGACCTCAACATTCTCGACCTGCAAAAACTAAATGCCGTGAACCCGCGCAGTACCGATCCCGAAAAACCACCTCAAACCAGTATCGCCTCATTAAACCAGGCCGAGGAATGAAACATCAAGAGGCCAAGTTACCTACTCGTCCGCAAACACGCACCGCAACCTTGCCAAATAACACAACCTCTGCTTCAGGTAGGAGTACATATAAGTCGTGGTCTTCTTAACTTGGTTGGTTGCTCTCGCCTGCAGGCTGCAGTAAAGTAAGGCACCCGGCAATTAAGTTGCGATTATCATGAAGCTTGGGTAACTTGTTATGCTGCCGCCGCCGCCTTCGCCGCCGCCGCCGCCGCGGGCTGGCTCGCTGTTCAACTTTTGCAAAAAGGCGTTTTAGATTAATTACATTTACATAGCTTTTACCTAGCCATCTGTTAGCTGGTGGCATAGATACCACCCCATCTCATTCTCTCATGCATCCACTAAGCGACACTGAAACGGCAGGCATCAAAGCGTCTTTCGTTGAAAATTTTCACAGCCATATTGCGATGTGGCTATTACATAAGCCTAAATCCGTCACTATGTTTCACTTTCCGAGTAGCGATGATAGAGATTTAGAAGAGGCCTATGTTCAGATTTGGACATCTTTTTTTCCTTACGTCATTACTAGGTAAGCAAAGTTGGAATGTACTTATTTGAAGAGAGCTCCCTAAATAATGAGAGAGATGAAAATGTGAACACGGCTCTTGGAAGGCAATTCAAGCTCTTTCTGATAGTAATTAACATTCAGCGAGTGGCCGCGCGGCGCTGACTTGTTCGGACAGAATATTATAATGGCAGGAACCGCAGCGCTCTTCCTCAGCCCGCGCCGCATGCGCACATAGCTCTGTTCTAACTTTGATTTGCCTTAGCTAGGCATCTAGTAAGAAATAGGTGGTAGGGAACCAGGGTTTAGATAATTTCTTATTTTATAAGAAAGGAACATCTTTTTCCTCTCTTTTGAAGTTGGTTAAAATAGGTACTTAAACCTTCTACTGAATGTAACAAATTCTTATAATAATAATAATAACAATAATAATAATGGCGTAGGGATGTGACGACCCCATCGCCCAGTGAAAATTCCAGTACTTTCGGTCTGGAACTTCCATTGCAATTAGTCACCGCAGGGACGGCTTGTGGCGAGTCGATGGTGAGTGGCGACACCACGGACCCTATACCTCCAGGGGGACACACGCAGTCATCACACGCACACTCACATGCAGTCATCACACACACACACCCCCCCGCCTCTGAGCTTGCCTTCACCAGCCGGCCAGAGTGGAGTAGCAAGAGCGAAGCCTATGCTCCAGGTTGGAAGTGTAAAATGTCATAACGCCGGGTGCATCTTATGCTGCCCGCAGTCTCACCTCTCGACAACCTTAGCTGTCCACGCCCAGTGTTGCGACCCGTTGCCAATATATAGGTGACTTAGTGGAAGCCCACCCAGTGGACAGCGAGTCACTGCCTGCCATGATAATTAGTGAAATGTTGCATTAAAGGCAGGCGTATACCGGTATTTCACTCCATAGCACCAGTTAACCGGTCCATTAAACAGTTCAACCCCATAAACCATTTCTTGTCATCCATTTTACAATAGTTCCTATCACCTACTGGGTGCCGCCTCTGGGTGCATGATCTATTTGTGCATTTAGTCGCGATGCCTGGTTGGTGATCCATATACAATATAGCAAAACTCTCGAAAGGGCCTCTACGAGTTGGATTCGTCCCCTCGCACGCCTCTCAAAGGACCGGGCTCCATCCCGTGATACCGAAGAGTATTGAGAAACATAATAACAATAATAATAACACATCACACTCAGAGCCCCTAACTAGGAAGAACCTGTATCTAGGGTGCCCGAAACACATACAGAGACAAACATCACACCCAGACCGGAAACAAACATCGATATTCATCATATCAATAGTCGCCCCGCCCGGGAATCGAACCCGGGTGCACTCGCTTCTCAGTCCACATCACTGCCAACTGAGCTACAGAGCAGTCGATATCTGATAATAGCATCAAAATAAGTTCACCCAAACGAATTCAGGTCACACTGATAACCTCCTTTTTTGAATTTGGTTAAAAATATTACTATTTAAAATCTAGATCGTAGGATATAAGTAAGTTAAAAAAACTGACACCAGCACAGAAATGTAATGATTAAATTGATTACACTGCAATCTGCAGTACATAAACCATCTTACCAGTTTTATTTCTTTCAGAAACTTCTATTTGGCATGGATCTATGAAAGAAGTTTTTAATTCTTTCAGAAATATAAAAATTATACATAGGATTGAAGATGTATGCTTAAAAGGACTTCTATTAAATATTTTTTTTTATCCATGATCTTTTTCTCTAACATTATCAAGCTCACCTCAAAGTGATCCACCATAATCTTACTCAAAGATCTAAATGTCTGTCTAGCTTAATCAAAACACTCTTCGCCGAGCTAGTTCCAGTGCCTCGCCTCTGTTCTAGATGATGGATGCGGCGTCTGGACGTGGGCAGCGCAGCCGCAAGTTCTGCAGGAAGTCCTACTGCATGAAATATTGAATTGGTTTATTAATCCCCGCTCACTATATTGATCTCGACTCGACCGGCCGCAATCAGGATCGTAAAACACTCAGGTTGCGCGTGAGTTCCGCTCAGTTTAATGAGGGATGCTCAATTGCTCATTATGTACTTAGTAACAGCTCGAACACGACCCTCGAGCGGCGGCAGCGACTAGTGGCTCAGCGAGCTACAAAATTAAGTAAGTAATAATAATCAATACTAAAAATAATAACACATCACACTCAGAGCCCCTAACTAGGAAGAACCTGTATCTAGGGTGCCCGAAACACACACAGAGACGAACATCACACCCAGACCGGAAACAAACATCGATATTCATCATATCAATATTCGCCCCGCCCGGGAATCGAACCCGGGTGGACACGCTTACTCAGTCCACATCACTGCCAACTGAGGCACGGAGCAGTCCAAGTGTACTGTCGTCATCATTTTAGCCAACATTTAGGTCTCCCCCAAAGATTGTCACAAGCACCGGGGATCCGGCGGATGACCAGCAACGCAGAAACGAACAAAAATATCAAAGTACTAGAGGCTGCCTGGCGGTTTCACCTGCGCAGATTTCTCATAATCACCAAAATCCCCTTTTTTCCATGTTTTCCATGGGAATTTCGGGAAATCCTTTCTTAGTGCTCCCCTACACTCCCCAAGGAACCCACTTGCAATATTTCAGCCCGCTACGCCCAGTAGTTTCGGCTCTGCGTTGTCTTGTCTGTCAGTTAGTCAGTCAGTAACGGAAGATTGTGAGATAATTGAAGTCAATCCTCGATAAGATATTTGGGCACGCTGGACATAGGTAGGTACTAAATAAAAAACCGCAGTAATAAATGTGAGATATCTTATAAATAGTAGGAACTACGTATTGACTGTGGTATTGGTATTCAACACTCTACATTGTACTTACTTTTTGGTTTTCTGTGCCCTATAATTCTTATATTTCGTCATTCTCCAATACTGCCCAAATCAATTATCTGATTGAACAACCATAAAAAAATTGCTGATTTCCGGCGGCGGCAAGCTTGAAGCTGGTAAAAATCCATCACGTGCACACCGACATACATACAAACATACCGACAAACTGGGGGATAATTTAGGATTAAATTTACACATCGCAGGCAGGCACATTATAGGGGAAAAAAAGTTATATCCCACGATCGCAGGTCATACTTTTTTGACTGAATCATTACACAATATATTAAGGTCTTCTAAAATTCACGTTACTGATCTAGGCGCCACATGGGTTCGTGTGACGCGATACTAGCGCCACTTCCGATAAATAATTAATATCTTCTAAACCATGGCCGAAATCAAAAATATACGTCCTTGACAGCTACATCACAGAGCCTTAAAACTTCTAAGCAAGATTATCTAGGGCGTTAGACTTAGTTATGTTTTATCAGAGGTACTACTTTCTGGTATTAGGCAGGCCTACTGCCATAATTTTCATTGAAAGCATTCTGTCCACAGGGACTTCATTCACAAACTTAATTCAAATGGGTTTTAATTATGCCAAGGCTAGTCAAGTAATTATTTCATTCATGGTTTCCTAAGCATCTCTTTATGACTTGCAGGTCGCAACGCAGTATCATTAATACTTCTTATTCAACGCTTCGAATTGCTAGCTGCATCCGTTTAGCAAACAATGGCATGTGCAAACAGCCACGCCTAACTATCTAATGTGGTGTATTATGATCTCAAACACACGAGTTGGAATGAGTGGCCAGTTATGGTGACCATATAAGAAGGTGGCAGCGTCGTGCACGTCAGCAGGCATCTGGCAGTCATCATGCAGTGGTCGGGTTGCGTCGTGCTGGCGTTGGCGCTTGTTGGCGCCTTCGCCTCGGTCGAGGTCATGAAGGATGTCACCCTCGGGTTCGGAGAGGCGCTGCAACATTGCCGAGAACAAGTAAACAAATACAAATTTACCATACAGAGTTTTTGTTAATGCACAACTAAAGTTATGGGGGACGCGAGCACAGAAATTATAGCATAGCGAAATTTTGCCAAGCGATACTTTAGTAACAATATATTTTTATTTTCATGCCCACAGCGCTTCTCTCTTTTTTTATAACGTTTTATGATTGCCTAAAGGTGTTTTTACCACAAACGAACATAGATCTAAATCGGGAACAGGAACATTCTTTTTTGATATTTCATTACTGAGAGAACAACTTTTGTATTAAAATAATTTCATAGAGTGGGTTAGAATGAGCATTTGCTCGTTTTTACATGAGTAAATATGTTACAGAGTGACTTAACAGAAGAGATGATGGAGGAATTCTTCCACTTCTGGCGCGAGGACTTCCGCTTCGAGCACCGGCAGCTGGGCTGCGCCATCCTCTGCATGTCGCGGCACTTCGACCTGCTCACCGACTCGCACCGCATGCACCACGAGAACACCGACAAGTTCATCAAGTCTTTCCCAAACGGTGATTTGATTAGCTCTTTCTTTAACTAGCTACGTTTCTTTCTGTTTTTAACCAACTTCAAAAAAGGAGCTTATCAGTTTGACCTGTATGTATGTTTGTCCGCGATTATCTCGCGTTTGGCTGAACCGATTTTGATGCGGTTTTCAGATAAGTATTTTTTACATTCAGGAGAAGGTTTAATAACTATTTTATTTTAACGCGGGTTCCTTTTTTTGTAAAAAAGAAATTATATCCGATAGGGTTGTCTAATCAATGCCCTGTTTTAAATCATCAGTTTTTCATCTAATTATTGTTTTTCTATTGGCCGTGGTGCATGGAATATACAAAACCTTTACACGTCTAAAATGGCGTAGCGCGGAGCACACTCTAGTACTAATAAATAGTTTGCTTTATTTTTCTTCACAAAACAATACAACAATATTCTGAATACATAGACTTTGCTTGAAAATGGGTTATATTATAGTATCATGGTATATATCCATTAAAGAAAAGGAACTGTACCATCATACTACAGTAGCGCCTACAATTTTCTTAATAGCAAACTGAATTCTTACAACAGTGAAACCAAAATGTTTGGCGTTTCAGGCGAAGTGCTCTCGAAGCAGATGGTCTCCATCATCCACACTTGCGAGAAGAAGTTCGACCACGAGGCGGACCACTGTGTGAGGATATTAAAGTTGGCGGAGTGCTTCAAGCTGAGCTGCCAGGCCCAGGGCATCGCTCCCACCATGGAGATGCTCATGGCAGAGTTTATCATGGAAGCTGAGGCGCGGTAGCTGGATTAATTACTACTCGTATCTCTATAGTCTACACTAGTACAGCCCTTATCTTAGATTAGTTTTTAGTACTTACATAATAAAGGCAATGTGGAATCTTCTATTTTTAAATGTTTAAAATAGCGTAATGGCGATTAATATTAAGTAAGTGTTACAAAGTAAACTGATCTAGATTTATTTCTTGTGTGTTTTATTTAGTTTTTCTTTATGTTAAGTAATATAAATATAAACATAAAAACCTAATAAAGTAGCCCGCACATTGCACCAAAAATTTATGAGTTGAAGTTTAAGCCAACCAAACAACCAGTTTGGCATTCACTTTTTAGTACCTAGTCCTAGTACGCAACTAACATCAAACTTTTCGATACATCATTTTCGAAGCGCGCCCACCTGCACTTTCTCTAAGCTCCACCTACCACCAACTCAGCCTCAGACCACCAAGCATGGAGAAAGGACGAATACAGCGCCCAATGGCAAAATTCGCTGTAGTTGATAACTGGGGATGTAGCTCAGTGGTAGAGCGTTCGCTTTGCATGTGAAAGGCCCCGGGTTCGATCCCCGGCATCTCCAAGTTTTTTTGTACCATTTTGCTTACTGTGTAATGTCGATCTAAAAAATTGAAAAAAAAATGCAACTAAATTTTCTAGCAAAGCAATCCATACCCTCGAGTGTGACCGGTAAGGAAAGGCTCCTTGAACTTTTGTCAACGTTTTCATTGTCGATGTCGTACTGCTCGCATCGCATCTAATATACCAATATTTATAGAAGTAAAATTTTATTGTGTTTTTGTTTATTTGCATTGTTTAGCTCCGACTCGCAGCAGCAGTACGGAACCATCTAAACTATTACATATACATTATAATACCCTGCCTGTCTGTAAACCGCGTAGACCGCGCAAATTAATATTTAGAACAAAAACAAAACGCACAAATTATTTTCTGGCAACTCAACACAAAGATTTTTCAATCAGTCAAAATGTCAGATGAGCCAGGTCAATCAATCATAAATCAATCATTGCCTAGTATTGCCAGTTCGGAAGAATCTCCCTCAATTTAGTGGATTTATAAAGACTTGAAGGAAAAGAGGGTTTTATTTTTAACCGACTTCAAAAAAGGAGGTTATTATTTTATACTTTATGTATCCAAGGACCTATAAATTATATTATGAAAAAATGTATTATACCTACTACTAAGTTTCTTAAACCTGCATATTACTCTTTTAACTTAGATCCCATCTGTTATTTCATTAATTTTTAACATAAATGCCTTTCTTCTCCTTACCTTAATGTATTTGAGGGTTTTTTAAAGTGACATTTTAAAATAAAAGTTTCGTAAATACGCCCGTAGATGGCGTTGTCTAAAGTAAAAGACATAGCAGCTAAGTAATTTAAACCAGTTCAAATTAACTTGAAAAGTTTATAATAAAACAAAACGAAAACTATTTGACTGACGCGTGACGAGTTTAAATTTTATTTTGAGCTTTCAATTATTTATTTAAACTTGACCTATAGACTTTTGAAAAGCGCCATCTAATACCGGCGTGATAAAACATAATTTTTTTTTGAGATGTCAACTTGAAAACCTCTCATTTTGAGGGTTTTTCATAAAAATATTTGTGGGATTTTGTTTGATTTGCGGGGAACGCGGAAGCGGATATGGCAACACTGACTAATGACTGAATCCTTACTGAATCAAACAATAATTCATCAATCATTTTATTTGGCTGTCGTTTGCCTTGTGAACAAGTTGGCTTATTCGTGTTCCTCGCGAATTAATGCAATTATTTTACGAAATACGTAACAGTAGTGATGATTAGGTAAAACAGTGCGCGGCGCGAAACAGTGCACCATGCGGTACGACATCGGGTGGATCATTCCGCAGCTCCGGAACCCCGGGCGACTGTGGTCTTGCGCCAGCTCGCTCACGGTCGCCGTGGTGGGTCTCTTCAGCAAGTTCATCATTGGTAAGTACTTTCCGAAGCCCTAGATCTACCAGGCTAGAGACTTGTATTCTATAAGCATCCTATAGAAGTTAATAAAACAAGTTTGTAGTCAGTGGAGGTCTTACATCAGCGCTGCCCCACTGACCTGTTGAATGCAGCTATTTGACAAACAGACCAAGCAAACCTGTTATACTGCACGATTTAATAAGGATTTCTAAATAAATATTTATTGATGTTAAAAGTTTCCTTTAAAACTTAATTTTACTCAATCAAGTTAATAGATTCATAATATTATATTTCATAATCTGCATTATGTAAAACATAAAAAGTTACTGTGAAAATAATTATCTGCAACTCTTGTTCATGTGACCCCCTCAACTTGAAAATTTAAATAATCATGATCTTAATAAATCTACATAGTAGGTGGCTAGCTTTATAAATTTATGATTAATAAAATAAACTTTTTCTGAGTAGAAATTTAAATATATAATTAAAAAAAAAAACTAATATTATGATATTTAAAGCAAGGTGCCTAGATAAGAAGTAGTAACTATAAGTCCTCATACTTTAATACAAGTTACAATGTTTTCGTAATTACCTAATTATGCTTTCTGTAACCTTGTGAGTGTTACATGTGTACCTGTTTTGTTTTCCGCAGGATCTAAATAAACCATCAATAAACATTCATTACCTCTTGGTAAACTATTCAGGTCAGTGCCGAAGCTGTTGTTACCTCATTTTGTTTTCTAAGAGGTATTCTTTTTACATTTAAAAGAACCGCAAAAGGCTACGCTTCTATTTATTTACCATATTCTGCATTTTATATTTTTAACATGAACTTAACAAATTTTCTTTGACATTTTTTTGCTAAATGTTTTTTTAAGAGTTAGGAATTGTTAAAATTATAATTAATGCAGCAATCATTCTAATCAGGCGTTCTTTATCTCAGGTGATTAGATACTTTCTCTCCGAGTTTTATATATGGTTTTATTAAAAAATGAATGCTAAGTAAATTTAGATAAAAAAAAAACTGAATTGTTGTTTTAACAGTAATATAATAAGTACGCCCTGCAGTACCGGGCCGAAGAATAGGACTGAGGTATCCCCTGCCTGTCGTAGGAGGCGACTAAGAGGGGATCCCCGGGGTCGTTGGGTGCACGACGCGGGGGCCTCGTGTAGTCATATAACGGCCCCGAGAAGGACGGCGGAACGCGGTGTCCCGATTCCGCCGTCGAGCGTAGAAAGAGCCATCCGCGCTCAGGGGGAACTACCACCGCTTGTCCCCTCGTGAAGAGGCTAAACAGCCAATGCTGGAGGGGGTCGCGGAGTTGAACATAACGATCGAAAGATCACCCGTGACCCCCTTACTAACAGCCGAGATGGACACCGGCGGGGTTTTCGTGGGTGCGAACCCCACATAAGGAGTTTAGGACTCCACGTTAGGAGTTTCCCGGCCTAAAAAAAAAAAAAGTAATACAATAACTAGCCAACCTGGCAACTCTGTACCTGCTTACAATAAGAAATTGACACATAATCATTATAAATTATAGGCTATGTGTTAAAAGCTGTTGTAATGTGAAGTTAACATCTTCATAAACTTTCACATCAACATCATCTCATTGTTAATGAAATTTGTCTCTGGGTTTACTTGTATTGTCTATCTTTTACTTGTGTTCTCTAGCTTGGGTGGCCCCAAGTATGGAAAAAGGTTTAACTTAGTATGGCGCTGCATTAGCATGTATAATGTAATGTTACAATTTTATTAATTAATCAATACTTCTTTATTTCATGTTACGGCCAGCTCATACTGGCTGACAGCTAAGCAACTTTTAATCTTATTTCCATAAGTCAAGCATTATTGTGTCATCCCTTAGGCATATCTCGGTTGGTATTTTCTGTTGATGAAAGTAAGACTTGAAGTGCTAAATTATAAGAAACAAAGTGTCGGTTTTGTGTGCCATTAAAAATAAAACCTCTTCCATTAGGAAACAACTTTATTTATTTTCATATTGATTATTATCACACAGAGTTCCTAAACAAAACGACGGTGTACAACGGCGAGGCGCTGGAGCGCGCGCTGCGGCGGCCGCGCGGAGTGCCGCTGCTCACCGTCTCCAACCACCACTCCTGCTTCGACGACCCCGGCCTCTGGGGTGAGTGAGACGCTTTCATCATTATCATCTTCATCTCAGCTGACGACCACTGCTCCCCACAAATGGGAACACCGACCGGTTTTGAAAGACCCTCATCCAGTGGCTAGTAAACTCTTGTTACCTTTTTTTTTATATCGGAAAAAACGCCTATTGCATGATATGTGGGGCTCGCTCCCACTAAAACCCCCCGGTAGCTGCTGTCTGGGGTTTTTGGAAAGGACCCCGGGAACCATACATTATTGGCGTCTGAAGTCCTTCCCACGCTCAGCTGCTATCAGCTTCGTGCTCGGGGAGGGCATGTTGTTCCCTCCTCGACTCGTCTTTTTTGGAAAGGACTCTGGGAACCATTGATGATTAGCGTCCGGATACTCCCGCAATCTTCACCAGGTCGTCTGACCATCTTGTGGGGTCTACCTACTCTACGTCTTCCGGCGCGCGCTATTTATATATTCCCTTACTAAAATATTAAGCGTCGAGTAGTTCTGTTAGGTATAATTAGATTCTGAAGTTTGTTTAGCTCAGTTAATAAGACAATAACCTTCAGCTACGACGAGACGCTATATCTAGCTCCTTGCTTGAAAAAAATATATTTTTGTTAGCCTGGAGCTGCGGGAGCGGCCGCAGTGGCATCTACACCTACATACTTTTCTATGGACATTGCATAATGCATTGTATTTTATTTTCTTTTCATTTCCTTTCATCGTTTATTTAATTTTATTACATGAATATAATAATTTTATTGAATTATAAAAATAAGCTATAAAAAATTTCTTTATAGCACTATTTAGCTCGATATAACACCCGTCTATCTCAAAAATAATAATAAAAATTAATATCAGATATTATGATGATTTTGCAAATATTCTTATTCCTGACGAAAATTTTAATGATTTAGCAATTAGATTAAGAGCCAGTTTACAGCGATTTGAGCACAGCAAAGTAGTCCTGAGTAAAAAGAACAAAAAAAAACATAGATTGTTACCAAAAGTGGCCACTTTTAGCAACACTTTGTAGCCTTCTTTGGTCTTCAACCTAAAAGCTATACAGAAGGGCCCTAAAAATACTAGGCTACATTATCTAGTGTCATACAGTTCCACATTAATGATATTTGCCTTAGTTTAGAAGATATAATTTTTTTTTCGCGAATGGCGCTAGCATCGCTGTAAACTGGCTCTTAAGAAGTTCTATTAGGTAATCTGTGCTATTATTATGAATTATAGTATATCCCAAGACCAATCAATCATTAATTGAGTCGACGTCGTCTGTGGAGCGGTCGATCGATACCTGCAACCGGCAGTGTGCTCACTCGGCCTGTCATTGTCTTTGTTCATCAATATTTGATGGACGTCGATGCCGATGGCCTGATTACGTAGACACACAGTCGGTCGGGCCATTCTCTATTAAATTATTAATAAAATAAATATTTTTGCCTCATAAAACTTTCGCTTGGGCATTTTTGCAAATCAACAAGTCATACGTCAAAAATTATTTGCCCACTAATTGGCTCAGGCAAACAATGTTTGCCTTGCCTTACGACAATGGTCGCCTGGAGACGCCCCCAAACGAGCCCTCCTCTGTCAAATGATTCTACTCCCTTTCGCAATGATTTTACAGCGTAGAGAAGAAAGGGGTAACAAACTCTACTTTACAACATTGCTAACATGTTATGTTATGTTTAAAGCTGCACATTATTTTGTGTTATGTTCATTGAATATTTTAAACAAATAGATCTGTCTCTGATGTCCGGAGTAGTCCGGACATTGATAATGTCTGCAAATTGTATTATAATTATTTTAATAGAAGATTTATGTTGGATTACATTTTGGGTAGAATGAAAAAAGGGAAATAATTGTGATTCGAGTGCGACCGGCCGCGTCGATCGGCGGATAGCGCCGTCCTCCGCGATGATACGATGATCCTGATTGTATCTTTTGAACGAGATTTTAATACTTATTACATACTTACATATTTTTATTATAATAATAATATTGTTGTTATATTTATCTTACTGTTTTTGCCAAAAACTTTTTGAATAAATAAAATAACCGCTCTGGACTATTTAAAAAAATAATAATTATATAGTTATGTTATGTAAATATGTAGGCACTGATAACCCTTATTTTTAAGAAATATATTTTGTTAATTAGTTTCTAGATAAATTACTTACAACGTAACAATCAACAAAAAACTGTTAACTAACACTTAGATATATGATCTGCCAACAAACTGTTTTGCAGTTTGGCGGAAATATGTAATTGTTGTACTACCTAAATTATCAATATATATAAAACTCTTCCGTTACTGACTAACTGACTGACTGACTGACTGACTGACTGACTGACTGACTGACTGACTGACTGACTGACTGACTGACTGACTGACTGACTGACTGACTGACTGACTGACTGACTGACTGACTGACTGACTGACTGACTGACTGACTGACTGACTGACAGACAACGCAGAGCCGAAACTACTGGGCGTAGCGGGCTGAAATTTTGCATGTAGGTTTCTACGGGAGTGTAGGTGAGCACTAAGAAAGGATATCCCGAAATTCCCTTGGGAACGGGAAAATACGGGATTTTTGTGTTTATGAGAAATCTGCGCGAGTGAAACCGCGGGGCAGCCTCTAGTCTATGAATAAACGATTATAAAAAATAAAAGTACCTTTTCACGTAAAATGTATGGAGATGATCGACAAAAGTGACAGATAGATACGACAAATTCGACAAATTGTCCGTCATGCTGCGGGGGCTGGTCGTTACTCGAAAAATTTTTACGTTTCAACTAAATTGTATGATGGCCGAGCAAATCGTGTTCGTAATCAATCCGTTCGGGAATAAAAGGGAACGGCCTTGGTTAATGTTATTTATTGACCCAATTACCTTTATTCTGGCATTTGGGGTAATTAAAAGGCTACATGTGGGCTAGGGCTAGGGTAGGCAGAGCCCCCACAAGGAAGTCAGACGACCTGGTGAAAGCTGCGGTAGTACACTGGCTGAGGATCGCTCAAGACCGGTCGCTGTGGCGTTCTTTGGGCGAGGCCTATGGCCAGCAGTGGACGTCTTTCGGCTGAAATTATGATGATAAAAAGCATGACGCGCGACGCGTGATCTACTTGCTCACGCGGCGTTATCGGTGCATTGTGGGTGCGTTGATAACTTCACGACTCACTGACTGGCTCCGGGTGAGCGCACCCCCACCCCCCTCCACGCCACGAGCTGACGTGAGGAAGTGACACACATTCATCACACTATCTTTGTGGAATAATTACTACTAATTTTCTATGATATGATATCTGACTCCCATGTTTTTTGTAAAACAATTTTAAACCGTTTACTTACTCAAGAAACGGAAATTAAAATAATGTACATTATTAAGACAATATTTAGCTAGTTGACATTGCTTCGTACCTACAACTCATTTAACTATCTACAGTAAAAAAAAATATTTGCACGAAAATTATAAAAGGTGGTTTTGTCTTTACAAAGTAAATTAAATAAGTATTTATTATTTAAATTCGCATCAAATTTCGCATGACTGTGCGACCTCGACTGATAAATACCATTCGATTTACCAACCGACAAGATCTGAGTTTGCATTCCTGCACTTATTGCACACCTAAAACTGCGGAATCTAATTATAGGGCCGGTTCCGGTTTCATGTTCTTAGTTCTAAGCAAATACCTAAGTATCGACCCGGTTTGGTTTCCGGCGTTCTCGCGCCCCCCACTGCCCCACCACAGCCTATATGCGGTTTTATATCGGACGAGTCTGATAACGACACGCACGAGGTACGACAGGCATTGAACTATTATCACTAACGTATGGAAACGACAACCCCGAACTGGTTCTTGCGCAGTGCGTTGGAGCTAATTAGCTCCACCGCGTTTATATGGCGTTTATAACGCTTTTTTTTTTTTTTTTTTCGTTCTTCGTTTTTATCTACAATCAGTCATAAACTATAAGTAGATGTTTGGTTTGGTGTCATTATCTTGTAGAGTGTGCCCTCCAGCGAGGACAGCTACTCTGTATTGCTAGGGACTAGTCCCTTTCTCCCAGGTCCAGGATGTTGTGTCTCTTGAGTCGGGACACATAGTTTTTCATTGTCAGCTGGCGAGCTAGTTTGTTTGGGTGGTTTGTCAACCGATCCTTGTATTTTCCAAGTGCGTTTCGAATTTCATCTTTAACTGTTAGCATATTTAGCTGATGGTGTATTTCTTCGTTTGTGATAAACCACGGTACACTTGCGATTCCTCTTAGTATTTTATTTTGCAGCCGTTGCATGATGTTGATATTAGAGTTACTGGCGCTACCCCACAGGTTAATGCCGTACATCCAGACGGGCTTTAGCATTACTTTATAGAGTAAGAGTTTATTGTCCAGTGAAAGCTTCGAGTTGCGACTCAGCATCCAATATAAGTTTCTGTGGCGAATTGAGATCTCTTCTCTTTTTGCTTTGATATGATCTTTCCAGGTCAGTCGCCGGTCAATATGTAGGCCAAGGTATTTGACACAATTTTTATGTGGTAAAGTTCTTTCCCCAAGCTTAACAGGTGGGCAGTCTCCTCTACGTAGAGTAAACGTTACATGAACAGATTTCGCTGCACTAGCCTGTATTTTCCACTTCTGTAGCCAACTATTTACTTCATTTAAGCCATTCTGCAGTAATTGTGATGCGACTTCAGGTTGCTTATTGCTAGCAAGCATAGCTGTGTCATCAGCGAATGTAGCTGTTGTGACGTCAGTTTGTACTGGTAGGTCTGCTGTGTACAATATATAGAGAACCGGCCCAAGCACTGATCCTTGTGGGACTCCAGCTTCTATTTCAAAGAGTGCTGAAGTTTCTTCCCCTTCCTTAACATAGAATAGTCTATTTGTAAGGTAAGATTGTAGTATCGTGAAGTAGCAGTGTGGAAGATTCTGTTTTACTTTACAGAGGAGTCCCTTGTGCCATACTTTATCGAAGGCCTGTTGGATGTCTAGGAAGACAGCAGAACAATATTCTTTTTCTTCCAGGGATCTTCGTATGCATTCACAAACTCTATGCGTTTGTTCAACAGTACCATGTTGTTTACGAAAACCAAATTGATGTTCCGGAATAACCTTTTTCTGTTCAAGAATAGGTGATATTCTATGTAATATAGTTTTTTCGAATACTTTCGACATTGTGTTCAATAAGCTAATTGGCCGATAAGACGTTTTTTCGCATGCAATTTTTCCATGCTTGTGGATCATAATAATTTCAGAAATCTTCCAAAGGTCAGGGAAATATTGAAGTCTGAGCATTGCATTAAGAAGCACTGTAAGAAGTACAATAGCCTTACGGGGCAATTCCATAAGAATTTCTTTGGTGATTAAATCATAGCCTGGGGCTTTCTTGTTATCAAGACTTCTAATTATCTTCTGGACTTCTTGAGGTGTGGCTGGCTTAGGAGGAAGATCTAATTGGTGGTCCTCACTTAGCACAGACTCAACGTAGGCTTCTGCAGCATGATCAGTTGTAGTGTTTGGAGTGAAGACATAAGAAAGATGTTCACCGAATATGTCTGCTTTTTCTTTATCTGTTCTCGCCCACATGTTGTCAGCTTGTTTTATAGGAGGTTTTTGTTGTTGTGGCCTGTCATAGGATTTCGTAAACTTCCACAAAGAGTAATCCGTAGCTTTAGTAGCCGTGAGCCCTTCTAGCTGTTGTTGCAAAGTTGCGTCTTTATTAGTTTTTATGAGTTTTCTTAAGTCCACAATTGCTTTATTTAATGCAGTTTTATCAGAAGGGTGACGGCTAAGTTGCCATACTCTGCGTAGTCTTCGTTTTTCTAAAACTTTAAGTTTTATTTCCAGTATAACATTTGCAACGCTTAAGCGCTGCATGTTATACTAGTTTAGTTAGACGACGATAGTTTGATCAAGCGCTGCAGCACAGACGGGGCTCATCTTGTCATTTGCGACACGATTTTTGTTAGAGCGAGCGTCTCTATACGTAGTAAGTAATTACAGCTCACGGCACTAAGGGCTGACATTCACAGCCGAGTTGCAGCATGAACGAAGTGTCGAAATGAAACGAGTAGAATCATTTGACAGAGGAGGGCTCGTTTGGGGGCGTCTCCAGGCGACCATTGTCGTAAGGCAAGGCAAACATTTTGTTTGCCTGAGCCAATTAGTGGGCACCCTGAAGTACCTCGCCTCTATCAGTATAGGATACTTTACGAAATAAGGTATCAATATTAATTAAATTAGTCTAATTGACTTTCAATAAGCGATATCTTGTATCCTGTATTGAAAAAAACATTTTTTACTTTACTTTTACTTTAAACTTTAAATCGTTCGCAGCTCCAAATTGATTTTTGTTTTGTCTTCGAGACAGTAAACTATACGCTCGACGGCGGAATTATAAGACTCTAACCAAGATAATCCGTACTCAAGAACGACTTGTCCGAGTATCATACTTGACTGAGTCGCCTCCAAACACTGGCCAAGTCCTATGACGAAGCGGTGCATCTTTCGACTCCAATGACGTAGACTGATTTATCTCGCTCCGTGTCGACAGGTCGGTTTATCTGTGCTCATGTTGCTGTTCAATGAACCACAACTACAGCGTCATCTGTTCTGATAAAGTTGAACCAGATGCGTGGTTTTCGCAATGGTTATCTACTACAGCAGGAGGAGTAGGAGCCACTGCCATCGCCAACATTTGTTTGTTATTTATTTGTTCCGTTACCATTTCGACTTTTTTTTTCGGAACAGTTTCAAAAATATTTTTTCTTTGAAGAAAAAATATTTTTGAAACTGAACAACACAACAGAAAAGTGGTTGTAAAGTAGAGGTTATAACATAGCGAAGCTAAATTTACGAGTGTAATAAGATCGGCTGCCCCGCCGCCGCAAGATCTACCACAAACACGCATTTGCATACAGTCAACAACACATATGAACAATTAATTAATAATAATAATAACACATACACTCAGAGCCCCTAACTAGGAAGAACCTGTATCTAGGGTGCCCGAAACACACACAGAGACGAACATCACACCCCGACCGGAAACAAACATTGATATTCATCATATAAATATTTGCCCCGCCCGGGAATCGAACCCGGGTGCACACGTTTACTCAGTCCACATCACTGCCAACTGAGCCACGGAGCAGTCAATTAATTAAAAATAGTGTATTACATATTTCAGAATAAACAAATATATGCAAACTAGAGGCTGTCCCGCGGTCTCACCCGCGCAGGTTTCTCATAAACACTAAAATCCCGTTTATTCCCGTTTCCGTGGGAATTTCGGGGAAATCCCTTCTTAGTGCACACCTACACTCCCCAAAGAACCCACGTGCCAAATTTCAGCTTTCTACGCCCAGTAGTTTCGGCTCTGCGTTGTCTGTCAGTCAGTCAGTCAGTAACGGAAGAGTTTTATATATATTGATGAACTGGAATGAAAGAAAGAAAAGTTTATTGCTAAATTGCTAAATAATGAAATGACACAGCATTTTAAACAATTAGAAATAGTTGAACATTAGCTTTATCTGCGTAGCTGTACAGTACAGAAATCCAAGAATCTCGTGAACATTGGAAGATGATACCGTGATTCATACTTTACATTATAATGTAAATGCAGCTAAAAGTTGGTTTGTGTGATGTAAAGACGTTTTCAAAAGAAAAAAAAGTCATAAAGCTAAACAAATAAAACTCCTTTTAATCTCCACATGCCCAATTGCCCGCTGGCCTTGATGCATTATTAAAACTAGTAATTATTTATAATTGTTCACACGCTTTGAACACCAAACGCGCAAATAAGGAAACTTCACTAAAAATATACATCAACTAGGGCTGCCTCGCGAAATCCTTTTTTTTTTCGTTCTCATGGGAATTTCGGGAATTTATTCCTTAGTGTTCCCCTAAATTCCCCAAGGAACCCACGTGCAAAATTTCAGTCCGCTACGCCCAGTGGTTTTGGCTCTGCGTTGTCTGTCAGTCTCTCAGTCAGTCAGTAACGGAAGAATTTTATACTATAAATTGATATATCGAACAAAGTCGTTGTTTCTTTGTATAAAAACCTCAATTACTAATCTTAAATCCGCGGTTATCTGTATGTATAGGTAGGTATAATTTAGTCATTGATGAAGGACTTCGGTGTATCATATATTTGCTTTTCGGAGGCAAACTTAAGCAGCCTGAGGAACTTCATATCAATTTATGAACTAACTTTGCAACACCGACTAATTATAACACTTAGTCTGAGTAATAACTGCTGTAGCTTTTGTTAGTTCGGTCGGTAAGTTTAGCACAATACATGAAATCTCATCGAATCTCACAACAAAGGCGGCGCCGACTGCTTTGCCGGATGAATCACTTTACCACATTAGCAGCGTTGTGGCTGCAACTGTCTCTTACGTACTGTTGGTGATCTTTGTTTGTTACTCGATGACAGATTACTGCAGTTGATCGGCTTCTTCCTGATACGATTGATAAATCTTTTTTGGCTGTAGCTGTATAGTCTGGTATTATAGTAATCCCTTGCCTAGCCTGAAGCCACATTCTTAGACTAATCGTAAAATGACTTTATAATAATAGAGCCCCTAACTAGGTAGAACCTGTATCTAGGGTGCCCGAAACATATACAGAGACAAACATTACACCCAGACCGGAAACAAACGTCGATATTCATCATATCAATATTCGCCCCGCTCGGGAATCGAACCCGGGTGCTCACGCTTACTCAGTCCACATCACTGCCAACTGAGCCACGGAGCAGTCATGATTGAGTTATCTCTATAAGGGCTCTTTAATTGCAAGAATAGAATAAGTTTAGATGAGTAGTCTGTTCTCAGCCATAAAAGTAGAAATAAAATTAAATATTAATAAAGTCTTGAAACCTTACAGTAATTAAGTTTTACATTAAAATGAAATGTTGTAAAGTTACGTTAAAATCTCGTATGTCGCTGTTTCTAGGCTCTAGTCTAGTCTATCACAATCGTGAAAAACTAAAAAAAATGCCTATTACCCAACGAAATGCGGTTTTAATCCTTACATCGAACGAAAGCAGTCTCGGACTAGATAGAGCCTAAAGACCAGACGCACGCGACGGGGCAGCCGCCGCCGGTCGCTGGCGCAACAACGGACCCGTTTCGCTAATTGCCTGCGCGGACGCAGCTCCGTAACTGTAGTGTCGATCGAGATGTGGCTGGCATTCCGATCTTGCACTGAATTTTATATTTTATCGATGTCTGAGTAGAGAATGTTTTTTAATACGGATTATTAAATTTTGCTGGATGGTCCGGTCATTTTGAATGAAGAAATGATATGAGATAATTAGAAGAAAATAAGAATAAAACTTTGACTAGTTTATTTATGAGACTACATCCCTACGTCTTAGACAATATTATTGTGCTCTTGAAACGGGGATCATTATAAATTATAGGTGTGCTTTTTATAGGCAAGTTTCGTAACTAAAAACGATCGACTCGTAATCATCTTGTTAGCCACTTCGTTAGCCATTGCCGCTTTAACAAACGCAATTTCTGTTGCACGTCCAGAGAAAACAGCAATGGTTAACGAACTCGCTGACATGACAATTACAAGTCAGTCAAGTCGTTTTAAGTTAAGAAACTTGCCGCCCAGATCTAAATTGGCGCTCGCAACACAAACAAAAATAAGTTATACTCGAGGTATAAGAACACCAAGAGCAAATAACAAAATTTACATAATGTTGTTGAAGCAAAATGTCCCTTTTTTATGACTGGAGGGAATGCCTAGCGTATTTTTCGTCGCCAGGGGGAGGATGAGGGTATGTGTGGCTCGCACCTACCCCCCGGTGGCCGTCGCGGCGTTTTTGGAAAGAACCCCAATAGCATCGGTGCAATGCAATACTGATAACTTTGGGAGAAGCACCATAATTATGTGTGTTGGTGTACTGGTGTCGGCGCGCGCGAGACGCTGCTCGCTGGCCGCATGATGATGATGATGATCTCCTTTTATCCCTCATCAGGGACATAGGGCTCTCAGTAAAGCTCGCCACTTGCTCCTATCCTGGGCGACTTTATTAATTATAATTTTAATTTTATTAAGAATCGTATAACAAGGGAATAGAGAGTGTGTTTGCGTGTTGCAGGCGTGCTGCCGACGCGCGTGCTGGTGTCGGCGCGCGCGATGCGCTGGTCGCTAGCGGCATAGCATTAAGAATCGTATAACAAGGGAATAGAGAGTGTGTTTGCGTGTTGCAGGCGTGCTGCCGACGCGCGTGCTGGTGTCGGCGCGCGCGATGCGCTGGTCGCTAGCGGCATAGCATTAAGAATCGTATAACAACGGAATAGAGAGTGTGTTTGCGTGTTGCAGGCGTGCTGCCGACGCGCGTGCTGGTGTCGGCGCGCGCGATGCGCTGGTCGCTAGCGGCATAGCATTAAGAATCGTATAACAAGGGAATAGAGAGTGTGTTTGCGTGTTGCAGGCACGCTGCCGACGCGCGTGCTGGTGTCGGCGCGCGCGAGGCGCTGGTCGCTGGCCGCATAGCATTAAGAATCGTATAACAAGGGAATAGAGAGTGTGTTTGCGTGTTGCAGGCGTGCTGCCGACGCGCGTGCTGGTGTCGGCGCGCGCGATGCGCTGGTCGCTAGCGGCATAGCATTAAGAATCGTATAACAAGGGAATAGAGAGTGTGTTTGCGTGTTGCAGGCGTGCTGCCGACGCGCGTGCTGGTGTCGGCGCGCGCGAGGCGCTGGTCGCTGGCCGCATAGCATTAAGAATCGTATAACAAGGGAATAGAGAGTGTGTTTGCGTGTTGCAGGCGTGCTGCCGACGCGCGTGCTGGTGTCGGCGCGCGCGAGGCGCTGGTCGCTGGCCGCATAGCATTAAGAATCGTATAACAAGGGAATAGAGAGTGTGTTTGCGTGTTGCAGGCGTGCTGCCGACGCGCGTGCTGGTGTCGGCGCGCGCGATGCGCTGGTCGCTGGCGGCGCACGACATCTGCTTCACGAACCCGCTGCACGCCGCCTTCTTCGCGCTCGGCAAGTGCGTGCCCGTCGTGCGCGGCGCCGGCGTCTACCAGGTACTCATACACACACAGAAGATATCACCTGATGTCCATAATGCTCCCACCACCGCTACTTCACAACACAACTACAGCTATGTATACTTGACAGCAAATCAAAAATCAAAATCAAAAAAATCAAAATCTAAAAATCTTTATGCAATATAGGATACAAGATATCACTTATTGAAAGTCAATTAGACTACATCTAATCTAATCGCTATTGATACCTTATTTGGTAAAGTATCCTATACTGTGAGAGGAAAGGTAGTTCAGGGTGCCCACCAATTGGCTCAGGTAAACAAATGTTTGCCTTGCCTTACGACAATAGTCGCACAAATAAACTAGACTAGACACTTAGTTAGCTAGCTACCTAGCTCGGAACTCTTGAAGGGACAAGGACAGAATAGCCACGAGTTCGCGCATACTGTCATCATAGCGTTTAGATATCATCGTATATCATAATAGATACATGGAGAGTGATGAGAAATTTGTGGCACGACGGTAGCATTGCCGCAATCCTCTCTTTCATGGAGATAGTCCCTTATCCGTTTTCTCAAACTTATACACTTATACAAAAAAATTATAGCGATGAAAGTTAGATTTTCAGAAAGAACGTCTAATAAAAGTGAAATATACCTCTAGCTTTTAATTTTTATACGTCTACACTACAGTTTATGTCTACTGTGTTTTTACTTAGTTTTTTTACAGAAAGGTCTCATCTCAACTAGCTATGTTACTATTCGGTCTCTACACAGTAGCGCTCAAGCTTGCTAATGCATTCTGTTAAAGCCATAGAACTGTCTATGCCTGAAAAAAAAAAACAATTGCCATCTACGAATAAAATAGGAGAAGTAAATATGTAATGTATTAAATGTAGTAGTTGAGAGTTAGCGTGTTTCCTCAAGAAGCGATATCGATCGCGCGTTAAGGGCTCGACAGCCAATAGAAATCGCTCGTACATCCACGAAACCTGCCTGATTGGCTGTCGAATCCGTATCGTGCGACCGATATCGCCTCTTGAAGAAACACGCTTAGAGTGTGTTGTCTGTCTGTGTGTCAGCCGGCGATCGACTTCTGCGTGGAGCGGCTGCGGCGCGGCGACTGGGTGCACATCTTCCCCGAGGGACGAGTCAACGTCGACAAGGAACACATCAGGTGAACTTGCCTAGGGAATCTCTGTTAGGAGGCAAAGCCGCTTTTGACTGCTCCGTGGCTCAGTTGGCTGTGATGTGGATTGAGTAAGCGTGTGCACCCGGGTTCGATTCCCGGGCGGGGCGAATATTGATATGATGAATATCGATGTTTGTTTCCGGTCTGGGTGTAATGTTCGTCTCTGTATATGGTATGGGCACCCTAGATACAGGTTCTACCTAGTTAGGGGCTCTGAGTGTGATGTGTTATTATTATTATTATTATAAAGCATCGTTATATCTAACATCGTAACATCGATGTTTTTACATCAAACATCGAAAAAACGGCTTTGCATCGTGTAACATCGATGTTACAAACACAAAATCGACATCGCTTTCTCAAAGTTACGATCAAAAACCCTCAACAAAATCTACAAAAT
This sequence comes from Euspilapteryx auroguttella, assembly GCA_951802225.1. Lineage (NCBI taxonomy): Eukaryota > Metazoa > Arthropoda > Insecta > Lepidoptera > Gracillariidae > Euspilapteryx > Euspilapteryx auroguttella. The sequence continues at coordinate 10,684,780 of OX637656.1, forward strand.
AAACGTATCCACAGATTAATTTTTCATTTTCTGAACACAACGAAACATGAAAAAAACTCGTTTGCTAACCTTTATCTATGTCTGCAAAAAAACATCGATGTTGCCTAACATCGATGTTTTGGATTCGATGATCATCGAACATCGATGTCGAGCTATCAACGAGATGTCAACATAGATGTTTTTTCTATATCGAGCATCCCTAAACTGGCCTTTCGTTTTAAAGCGGGGTTAAATGCCCAAAACACACAAGCGTGTGCTGTGTGATTCTCCCGCCCACTAGACCCCAGAAATCATCGAGAATACAAATGTTTTAAAACATAAAGAATTCAAGAACGCACTTCCTGTTAATGTCCCCTTTCTCTTTTTGGTTATTTCCCTTAATTAAAACAGGTTGCCTAAAACAAATCGCTTTTAACCTAAAAGTTACTGTTTCAATATTCTGTCATTTAACAAAATAAAAGTTTAAAAGTAATTCTTGGTCCTATCTTTACTATGCATTTATGCGTACTTATGTTACTATATATATTTTAGTCTGAAAACAATAACACCGCGTTAACCAACGCGTGTAAGGCCGTTAATCATTTAGTACGGTACGATACATATGTGATAATAGGTATCAGATTACGGCTGATCCTACCTAACAGAGTGGCGGCGCCGTGTCGAGATATTGCTCATCAATCATTAAGCTGATCACAACTGCATTCTGATGCTCTAAAAATACCACATTTTAAAGAATACGTTTCGGAAATTTAGAGCAAAAAAAAACAGGAGAAACGCTAGATCAGTAGTTCCCAAAGTGGTCCAGATGGACGCCCAGGAGGCCAAGTTTCTTAACTAAAAAACGAGTGACTCGTAATTGTCTTGTTAGCGGTTTCGTTAACCATTGCCGCTTTAACAAAGGTAATATCTTTTGCACGCTCAAAGAAAACAGCAATGGTTAACTAAGTCGCTAACAAGACAATTACGAGTCACTCGTTTTTAGTTAAAAAACTTGGCTCCCAGGGGTCCACAAAATACTCGACGGAGTCGGCGTCGACGACGGTCTAAGTTGGCGTGACAAAATGTTATCTATCTATATAAGTTCTGGGAAAATCGTAGAAATGTAGCTGTTAGGCGTACACCGGAGCCAGCTTACCTTTGAAAGTGGTCTATGAGAATAATTGTCTAAAGAACCTCTATACTAGAACAACGAAAGGAGATTTGTGTTTGGATAGGACGAGAAAACGAAATGTCAACTGTACGTAACTTCCGTTCCGCGTTCTCTTGTGGCATAAGGTATATCATTAAAACTGTATTAACAATAATTCCTTTTTTACAAAAAGAGACCCGCCTTCAACGAACTGACACATACATATAATCTGAGAACTTCCTCTTTTTCAAAGTCGGTTAAAATAGGTACTAAAACCTTTATCCTGAATGTAACTAAATACATTATTGAAAACCGCATCAAAATCGGTTCTCGCAAACGCGAGATAATCGCGGACAAACATACATACATACATACACATACATACATACATACATACAGGTCAAACTGATAACCTCCTTTTTAGAAGTCGGTTAAAAAGTGTCGCACTATGTCTACCGAGTCGTGCAGACACCGGCTCGCCCAGTTTGATCACGCATGCTCGCGTCTTGCGCGTGTTATAGTATCTGATACAGAAATAAAATGGAAGGACGCACCCATGCTTTAAAATCAAGACTGTTAAATATAATTAGCACTAAAGATTTGCAGTATAATCTATTGTATGATATCACAGGCTTGACTTGACCTAGTTAGCTCTTGAAATAAAACAGCGTACTGTGCTATTGAAGAATGTTTTTAAAGATGGTCCATACAATATTGTACATGAAGTCGTTTAATTAAATATTATTATAAGTGCAAACTAACCATGTACTTACTTATGTATGCACTAAAAGTGTATTTCATTCAACTAATAATCTTTCGTTGGATTCTTATCTCCCTGCTACTATTGAATCTACTTGCTCTGCGTGTTCCGGTTCGCGGTCGCCACTCGAGAACTTTTCGGACCTAGCGACCATCTGTTTTTTGAGTTTTGTGATCTACTGCAAAATCTTAAGTTTAGATACACCAAAAACAACTCAAACTTAAAAAAAGGAACAATCGTTCTCGATTTCAACACATTGTCTTTGGTTTTGGGTCGTACGTACCCCATGTTGTTTAACGAGCGCCCATTGCCTGGTGCAGGTTCAAGTGGGGCGTGGGTCGGCTGGCGGCGGAGGCGCGGCCGCTCGTGCTGCCCGTGTGGCACGAGGGGCTGGACCGCGTGCTCCCCAACACGGAGCCCTACCGCCTGCGCGCGCGCCGCCGCGTGCACGTCACCGTGGGGGAGCCCGTCGCGCTGCAGCCGCTGCTCGACCGGTGAGTCTACCCTTGGTTAATTGTGTACCCTAAAGTTAGATAATGGTCCAATTTCCACGTTTTAAAATCCAAATTCTTAATCAATCCACCTCAGCACAAAGTAATGCAGAGACATTCCGCATTAGTTTGTATTTTCTGTTAGTTGTTTTGTTCTTTCTTATTCATTTGCTCTCTCCTCTCGCCAATGTGAAAATAATAGAATACGATCTCTTGGTTCTAAATCACGTATTTCAAGCAAAAAATTAAATGTAAAAACAAAATAAATAAAATATACCTTAAGCGTTATCCTTACGCGGCGCTGGAGTGGTAAAGTTACGCGGTTGTTAGAGCGTCGCGCTTTCTGTATGATTACGCAATGTGAAGCAGCGTGTGGACATCGCCGCGTCACAACGCTCTAGCACCGCAAAATCAGCGCTGTTGGTGAAAGCCTTCAGCAAATGCTGAGTCAGTGCCGTTTAACAGCAACTGCGACACACAATAACCAACCGATTCTTTTATGTATGTTCTTACTATATTTAGTTTTGCTGTTTTTGTTATTTTTTTTAATTTTATTATCTTTTTAGCTTTTTTTTTATGTATTATCTGTATTTTTGTTGATTGTAATTTGTATTGTGTTTATATATATTTTTTGTAATTAACGTTTTATTGTGTGTTTCAATGTTGTTGTAAATAAATGCTTCTTTCTTTCTTCTTTCTTTCTTTGTTTCACCGCGTAAGGCTAGCGCTCTAGAGCGACCCTATAACGCCGTCTGTTTGACAAAGTCTTTAGAAAGTGTCCTGCGCCTATATCTAGCATATTTGACTGCCCCGTAGCTCAGTTGGCAGTCATGTGGACTGAGTAAGCGTGTGCACCTGGGTTCGATTCCTGGGCGGGGCGAATATTGATATGATGAATATCGGTGTTTGTTTTCGGTCTGGATGTCATGTTCGTCTCTGTGTATGTGTATGGGCTCTGAGTCTTATGTGTTATTATTAGAATTAGAAGTTATAACACTTTTTTTTAAGTGGGGTTCGCACCCACTATAAAACCCCGCCGATGTCCTTTTCGGTTGATAGCAGGAGGGTCGTGGGCAGTGATAATTCTCATCCCCCCCCAGCATCGGCTGTAGAGTAATTCCCTCGTACCCACGACCCCGGGATCCCCTCTTAGTCGCCTTTTACACGAGGCCCCCGCCTCGTACACCCACGACCCCGGGGTCCCCTCTTAGTCGCCTTTTACACGAGGCCCCCGCCTCGTACACCCACGACCCCGGGGTCCCCTCTTAGTCGCCTTTTACACGAGGCCCCCGCCTCTTACACCCACGACCCCGGGGTCCCCTCTTAGTCGCCTCTTACGACGGGCAGGGGATACCTCAGTCCTATTCTTCAGCCCGGGTACTGCAGGGCGTAGTAGTTTAACAGTGTTGCTATCTGAACCCCCCAGGCTGGCGGCGCAGAACGCGTCGGCTGAAGAGACGCGGCGCGCCGTGACCGCGCGGCTGCAGGACGAGCTGCTGCGCCTGCGCGACGCCGCGCACCGCGCGCTGCGCCGCCTGCCGCCGCACGCTGGCGCGCGGGAGCTGCTAGAGAACAGGTCTGTACCTAGCCTGGCGACGCCGCGCACCGCGCGCTGCGCCGCCTGCCGCCGCACACTGGCGCGCGCGACCTGCTAGAGAACAGGTCTGTACCTAGCCTGGCGACGCCGCGCACCGCGCGCTGCGCCGCCTGCCGCCGCACACTGGCGCGCGCGACCTGCTAGAGAACAGGTCTGTACCTAGCCTGGCGACGCCGCGCACCGCGCGCTGCGCCGCCTGCCGCCGCACACTGGCGCGCGCGACCTGCTAGAGAACAGGTCTGTACCTAGCCTGGCGACGCCGCGCACCGCGCGCTGCGCCGCCTGCCGCCGCACACTGGCGCGCGCGACCTGCTAGAGAACAGGTCTGTACCTAGCCTGGCGACGCCGCGCACCGCGCGCTGCGCCGCCTGCCGCCGCACACTGGCGCGCGCGACCTGCTAGAGAACAGGTCTGTACCTAGCCTGGCGACGCCGCGCACCGCGCGCTGCGCCGCCTGCCGCCGCACACTGGCGCGCGCGACCTGCTAGAGAACAGGTAGAGACCTAGGGCTATTACTATCTTAACCCTACTACAGATTGTAGGATCATTACTCGTTTGGAAGCATCTCCAGGCGACCATTGTCGTAAGGCAAGGCAAACATTCATTTGCCCGAGGCGCTTGGTGGTGGGCACCCTGAACTACCTCGCCTCTTACAGTATACGCTACTTTACCAAATAAAGTATCAATATCTATACCAATAATATAAAGAGAAAAGATTTGTTTGTTTGTAACGAATAGGCTCCGGAAATACTGAACCGATTTGAAAAATTCTTTCACTGGTAGGAAGCTACATTAACCCCGATTGTCATAGGCTATATTAGATTTTCAAAAAAATTAGGGATCCTTACCTGAACTCAAATAATGTAACCCAAGGTGCAATATTTTTTCCATTGTTTAGATATTTTGACATTGTTGTTTGTTTTATATTCGGCCATTCTGGCCAGTCAAAAGAACATAGTCTATAGAGCCAAGTCTTTAGTAGTATATTATTATATTCTATGGCGTAACGAAGTAAACCGGGAAAGCTCGTCAATGAGATAAAATAGTCTAATTGACTTTTAATAAGTGATATCTTGTATCCTATATTGATAGATAGATAGATAGATAGATAATAAATTTATTTCAGAAGTAATACACAACACATTTTTAAGATTAATTAGCAAAAACACAGTATGATTACAAAAAAACACGATTGTACATCTTACAAAATTCAACAAATTGAATAAAGAATTTTTGAGTTTTGACTTTGACTTTAAACTGGAGCTTCTAAGAAATAAACCGCGTCGCCTCGCGCTCAGCCGCAACTCGTTTTGCACGCGTACCTATGATGCTTGTGTGAGTGATATAAGACGTGCTATTTGCACAGTGGCGGTCTAGGACGGCGTTACAGATTTGTCTATGGTCTTGGACTATATTACCAAAGAACAAGAGTTATTTTGCATATAAAAAAACCGGAAGTATTACGCCGACCTAGACCGCCTATGTATTATGTATCTATACCAATATTATAAAGAGGAAAGATTTGTTTGTTTGTTTGTAACAAATAGGCTCCGGAAATACTGAACCGATTTGAAAAATTATTTCACTGGTAGGAAGCTACATTAACCCCGAGTGTCATAAGCTATATTAGATTTTCAAAAAAATTAGGGATTCTTACCTAAACTCAAATAATATAACCTAAGGTGCAATATTTTTTCCGTTGTTTACATATTTTGACAGGTCGTTTGTTGTTGTTGTTTGTTTTTTATTCGGCCATTCTGGGCAGTCAAAGGAACATAGTCTATAGAGCCAAGTCTTTTGTAGTATCTTATATTCTATGGCGTAACGAAGTAAGCCGGGAAAGCTCGTTATGCATAAACCTTCCCCCCATACGTAGATATTCCGTTCACTATTTTTTTATCTTTGAAAATAAAGCCATAATTTTATTTAGTAAAATTTGTCTCATCTCTCATATTTTAGGACTGACATCCTAGTAGGGCCGAGCGACGAGGCGCCGAAGTCCTCCGAGCCGAGCGCGGAGCCCCCGCGCGGCCCGCGGAGCCCCCCCAGCCCCCCCGGAGCGCCCAACGGCCGCGCAGACAAGACTGAGAGGGAGATGTAGTGAGTTGGAGACCCTACAACATCAAGCCGAGAGAAGAAGATGGAACTAGCAGTGCATTGTGGGGAAAATCCATGAATCAACGCCCTGGGGGCTATTCTCAAGTCAATATTAATACCATACAACAGCAATCCTAAATAGCTTTTCTGTTTAGAGAGTAGCAAAAACGTGAAATTTGACAATTGACATTTCATAATAATGTAAGACTTAAGGCAACAATAATGAGTTTTTGTGCTTTTTAAGTTAAAATAAGAGAATGCCACCCCGAATCGTTAATATTTGACTGATTGTTTTCTACAAGCAATTTTACTGTTTTTGCGTTCCAGCAATCCCTTGCACAAAATAATAAGTTATTCTGTCTGTTCTAATTAGAGAAACTTTTTTTTTTGTGAGGGTAGTTTTGAAACGGATGTAGGTACTTACCGTCTTATTCATAAAGATACAGTAGATTTTAAGTAGCGTTACTGGAGGTATACTTCTCTGGTTTGTTGTATGGTAAATACGTGACATCCAGTCTTAATTGACATACGTCAAATAACTAAAATGCTCTTTAACTTTTTATGAATAAGAGCGTTAGATTAAAGCGCTGTTTGTACAAACAGTTAAGTTCTTCTCTACCGTCGTCATATCAGAAGCAACAGATCCCTCACCTGTGATGGATCGTGATGCGCCCGCGCAACTTTTGTACCCGTCTTTTTACACCGCTTGTCCTATTTGTTAAGGCACCGAGGAATTTTGTACATAAATTATACTTAAACGAATATTGAAAGTTGTTTAGCAATCATGGCGACGTTTGGTTTGATGTCGTGTCGTGATGTGACGTTAGGTACAGTAGTGCGTCATAAAAATCTAGAAATTAAATAGCAGCAACACTGTATGCACATTTTAGAAAATACGACTAATTTCCATACAGTGTTGCCACTTTTTATTTTGTAGATTTTTGTGCCGCACTTTATAGTTAGTTAATCCCTAGGATAAGGATAGTTAATGTGTCGGTTAGTCAACGTAACAAGTTGTTTGCTGGAGGCGCTGGGTGTTGACTTAGCAGATGTTCATAGAATCAATTTTAGATCCGGACTTTTTAATAATTTTATATTTTTATACGTTTACCCGATGTACAGATGTTATATTTTGTTATAATATCAAATTTTGATTCTGTCTATCAAACTATACTGTCTGATCTTACCTCAAAGGATGTTCATAATAATATATTTTAGTAAATACGTAGTGTATGCGAGGTTAGATCTCGTTTTAAAAAAAAACTACATATTTCCGAAGAGTATTTATCTAACCCCACCCGTTCATTTAACCAAAGACCAAATCAAAAGTTAATATATTTTCAAAGTTGATATAAAAACCGAACTCGTATTATTTAATAGTGGCAGAGTATTGTTAATATTACTATGTAGGTGTGTATAGTTAAGGTAGAACGTTTTTTTGGTTGTGTCCATTATGATTAAGTTGCCGTAACGTCATCTCCACCACTTTCACTTACTTATGTAGTGGTAAACTACTCTAACATGGCACGCCCCTCCACATTTTAAGGCGACATTCAAGCGAATGTATTTGTGAAAGTACCTAAGAACGTCGTCCCTCTTAGGGCATATTTACGGCTGCAAAAAGCGCTTGTTTGCGCCGCTTCGAAAAATGTATAGAAAATTCCTGCGCTGACATCGCGCTTGTTGCCAGCTTTGTACGTGAATACGCCCTCACATTGAAACATACATTTTGAGGCAAGCCTTTTTATCGTAGTTCATCTCTACTAGTAGGTGGTGTAAATAGTGTAGTAGGTACCCCTTTAATGTTACCCTACAATATTTGTGGGGTTAGTTATTAGTTACCAATGTGCGATGTAAAGTCATAGCAACGTTAAGCTTCATCCTGCATTTTGTAAGTCTTCCGTATTATGTATGTCGTCTGTCACTTGTTTGTATGAAGCCGCGTTTACACCTGCGAGAAACTTGCAGCTGCAAGTGAAACTTACTTGCAGATGTAAACGGGGCCTGAGTTTTGTGGTCGCGAGGTGTGTGACGACCGAAAGTCTTTGTCTAGTTTAGTTACCTTTTTTAAACTTAACTAGGGTTTTAGTTGTTTTCGGTCGACACCTGCCTGGCGGCAGAGCGCGCGGAAGCAGCGGGGTTAGGCAGTGACAGTGAAATATACGATACTGCATACCTGGTTGTACCCCGCCGCTCGACAGCTGTTTGTAACCTATAGATGTGAATCTGTGTGCGCAACCGGGATTGATTCCCAACACTTAATAAAACGAAATGTGCTTTTTGGTCATAAAAATGTATTTTATTTACTATCCACTAATGAAAACAATATAGATAGGATTTATTAAATGCTTTATTAGTAGGCTCTCAGAACGGATCACATAATGTTAACAATATAAATGCAACACGCAGCGGTGTGTCTGTACTGTAGGTATATACAGTTCAATATATCACAATGTAATAATTAAATTCGAGAAATTCACAATCAAATATAAAACGGGTCAAAATATCAAATAAAGATTCACACAGGCAGTAAGAAATAGAAAGATATACAACTTTGTTTATTATCACAATCAGTAAAGCGTAGAAAATAAATTTCATTCTTCACTACATTTATCGCTATTTTCACAACAATACTTTTATCGAATTCATTGAAATGCTTATAATTCGAGCAAATTTACAACTAGACTTAACAGTGTGATGATTACACAAGTTGCATTTGTAAATGCATCGTCGTGGTTTTTAACCAACTTTATAAACTATTTTTTTTTTATTAAATTTTATATTATAGTTTGCATGATTTAGCTTCATCCGTAACAATACTGACCCATGATAGAGATCCGTTGTAATATTTTAATAACATTATCTTTGTGAGCTGTCACACGGATCAAGCTAACTAATACCAATTATAGTGGATATGAGATCATTAATCAAAACAAACAAGGCGTTGTCGCCGCGCCGCGCCGCCGCCGCGCTATCGTAGCAAAATTTTTCGTTCCACTGTACTATTGTTAGTACTTAGAAGCCAGTTACAGCGATGCAAGCGCTATTCGCGAAAAACATTAATATCTTCTAAGGCAAATATCAAAAATGCGGCACATTTTGACACTAGATAATGTAGCCTAGTATTTAAAGGGCACTTCTGTATAGCTTTTGAATTAAAGACAAAAGAAAGCTAAGCAAAGTAGTGCTAAAAGTAGCCAACAATCTGTTTATAATTTTGTTATTTTAAGTAAGGACTACTTACTTACTGTGCTCAAAAAATACTAACCAAGATTATCTAGTGTCATACTGGGCCACATTTTTGGTGGCCTTAGTTTAGAAGATATAATTTTTTTTCGAGAACGGCGCTAGCATCGCGGTAAACTGGCTCTTAATACATTGCTAGTTCAGAACTGCAACGCGGCGGCGGCGTCTGTGTGTGCGCTCCTAGTTACAGTCTCTGCATTTATTACACTAATCACCGAAACGAGTTAAAGTTAACACCAAAACTAGCCCCACCAGCGAAAAAATAATACCTGCTAAAGTAAGGCAAATATCATAAATGTGGGACAAGGTGTCTATACAGTCTATACTATACTGTCGCTAGATAAGTAGCCTACTGTTGCATAGCTTTTAGGTTAAGGGATATCGGCAGGGTTTGGCGCGAAATTCAATTGTAAAAACAGTTATTGCCTAAATTGGCCAATTTAGTTTCAAAGGTTTTTTCTTTGATTTTGAACCTAAAAGCTACACAACAGGGGCTTAAAAATTCTAAGCAAGATTATCAAGGTAGTCAAAGGCGCATATTTTTTATTTCGGCCATGGTTTAGAAGATATTAATTATTTATCGGGAGTGGCGCTAGTTCTGCACCGTGTTAGTCCTTAATAGGGGAATTCATGTGTACTGGCGTTTAATTGATGGAACAATGACAAATCATACAAAAGTTAGTCCCCTCTCCCCCTTCATGCGGAGCGGCGCGCTCCCCGTGTGTCAGGCGAGCTCTCCCCCCGCCCCCCTCTAGTCGTCCCTTCCCCCTCCCCCCGCTAGTCGTCCCTCCCCCGCACGTGCAGCGGCAGCGCGGCGCGCTCCCCGTGCGGCAAGCACCGCTCCCCCCCGCCCCCCGCAAGTCGTCCCTCCCACGCACGTACATCGGCAGCGCGGCGCGCTCCCCGAGCGGCAGGCACCGCTCCACCCCGCCCCCCGCTAGTCGTCCCTCCCCCGCACGTGTGGCGGCAGCGCGGCGCGCTCCCCGTGCGGCAGGCACCGCTCCCCCCCGCCCCCCGCTAGTCGTCCCTCCCACGCACGTGCAGCGGCAGCGCGGCGCGCTCCCCGTGCGGCAGGCACCGCTCCCCCCCGCCCCTTCGCTAGTCGTCTCTCCCCCGCACGTGCAGCGGCAGCGCGGCGCGCTCCCCGTGCAGCAGGCACCGCTCCCTCCCGCCCCCCGCTAGTCGTCCCTCCCCCGCACGTGCAGCGGCAGCGCGGCGCGCTCCCCGTGCGGCAGGCACCGCTCCCCCCCGCCCCCCGCTAGTCGTCCCTTCCCCGCACGTGCAGCGGCAGCGCGGCGCGCTCCCCGTGCGGCAGGCACCGCTCCCCCCGCCCCCCGCTAGTCGTCCCTCCCCCGCACGTGCAGCGGCAGCGCGGCGCGCTCCCCGTGCGGCAGGCACCGCTCCCCCCCGCCCCCCGCTAGTCGTCCCTCCCCCGCACGTGCAGCGGCAGCGCGGCGCGCTCCCCGTGCGGCAGACACCGCTCCCCCCCGCCCCCCGCTAGTCGTCCCTCCCCCGCACGTGCAGCGGCAGCGCGGCGCGCTCCCCGTGCGGCAGGCACTGCTCCCCCCGCCCCCCGCTAGTCGTCCCTCCCCCGCACGTGCAGCGGCAGCGCGGCGCGCTCCCCGTGCGGCAGGCGGCCGCGCAGCCCGAGCGCCCGCAGCGCGCGCGACGCCGCCACGTTGGCTACGTACACTCGACCTAACGCCTCTCGCCACTCGCCTAGACACACAAACATTTATAAGCAAGACAGACATACATACAGACATCATTGTATAAGCTTTGTATACATTGATTTAAACTCCTTAAAATGTAAATACTTTATTTTATTGAGGGAAACTCACAGCATAAAATTTTTCAGAACGTCCAGAATAGAATAAGTAAACGACACAGGTTAACATAAGGAAATAAAAATTTGCACTTTTAGATCGAGTAAAAAGCTTAAAAAATATAAACAACACAACCTCAAAATACAACGTCCGTGAACGACACATACCTGGCAGCGCAGCCCAGACGGAGGCGCGAGCGGGCGCCGCGCCCCCCTCCCCGCCCGCGCCGCCCGCGCCCCCCGCCGGCTCCACGCGCACGTAGCCCGCGCGGCAGCGAGACAACCACTGCATTGCTGACCTACAGTAATATTTTTAGCTGCTAGTTTAAGTAAATCAATAAAAGGCATTCTTAACAAAAAAAATAAAACTCTAAAATAACAGCCTCAGGTAAACTCCTGAGCTGAATGAAAAAGAAAAAAGCTCATCAACTTCAGAGCAAAGACAGGTAACTCACACATATTCAGGACAGGCCTCATCGTGCTCATCGACAGCTAGCAGCACGAGGTCCGCACTGGGCGGGGCCCCCGGCCCGTCTAGCCCCGCCTCCCCCCAGGCAACGTCCTCCCCCCCCTCGCCGCGGTACAATCTCAGAGCCGCAGCGAGCGCGGGGCGGTGGGGGCCGAGGGGGCGGCCCACGTGCAGGACGCGGGTCAACACGCCGTGCGAGGCCAGCAGCCGCGCGCCCGACACGCCGCACGCGCCCGTGCTGCAAGTACACACACACACGTGGGGTACAGACCGATACATAGAGATATATGTAAGTTGAACCAAAAATTCTCGAACTCGTCGTCCCGCTCGCAACATAAAATACCTATTTTTAGTTTCTCTGTATTTTTCGGTTTGATGACATGAGAACTATAAAGAGCTATGCTTACTTTACTTTTACACAAAAAACAACGAATAGCAGCTCCAAAAAAAGAAAGAATTATATCTTCTAATCTCCAAAAAAAGAAAGAATTATATCTTCTAATTTTACTTTTCTATTGGACTCGTTTCAATCTCACATTCTGCAATACACTTATGTGAATGAAAGTTCAAAGTATTAACTTATGAGATGAAAAAAAATCAAAATTCTAGTAATTACATATCACAACTCAAAAGAAAAAAAACAACGATGTAATATAATAATGTTACAGTTACAGAATATATTATGTCTATGATTAAATTTGATAGAGTTTTCCTACCCAAAAAGGTGCCTTTTTTAAATAATATAAAGTGTGTAAGAATCGTATGAAGACGTACCGGTCGGCGCCGACGATGGCCACCACGGTGGGCACCTGGTGCGTGTTGCGCGCCGCCAGCCGCCGCCCGCCGCCCACCAGCCTGCCGAGACACGCAACATTACATTTCACAGAAAACAAAGGTTAAAAGTAATAAAATGCAACTCGCGCGTAATCAACTGTGCTGTCTCGCGTAATGTTAACTTAGGTGCTTTACAAGGTGCAACTGTGCACCTTGTAAAGCACCTAAGCACCGAATCAATCAGTCACCTGAGCGTCACATCAGCCAAACCCCCCTCACCTTCAGTCACCTGGGCGCCACATCAGCCAACCCCCTTGCATTCACTTGAGCACCGAATCCCAAAGTCCCCCCTGTCAGTCACCTGAGCGCCACATCAGCCAGCCCCCTTACAGTCACCTGAGCACTGAAACCCAAGTCCCCCCTATCAGTCACCTGAGCACCGAAACCCCAAGGTTCCCGCTGTCAGTCACCTGAGCGCCACGTCCGCCACGGCGCGCGCCAGCAGCAGCTCGGCGCTGTCCGCGAGCCCGGCGCCCGCCAGCTGCTCCCACAGCGCGCCCCGGACTGCCGGCCGCACTGACGGCACCACGTCCCCCTCGTCTAATGTTATTAAATCATATTCAGAATTTTACCCTCTTTTATTTATTCTGAAGAAATTATGTAATAGTTTTTAATTAATTTAAAACGACTTTGCGTATGTAAAAAAGGCATTTTCTACAATGCCGAAACTTATACAACAGCGCCTTAAAAATTCTAAGCAAGATTATCTTGTGAATCATTGACGTTGACGCATATTTTTGATTTCGGCCATAGTAAGATATTATTTTTATATTCAAAGTGGTGCTAGTATGGCGAAACTACGAAGCCAGCGCGTTCTTATAATAAACTTTACTTTTTAAGCCACACCCAATATCCACTAACCAGTGACATAGTCCATGTGCCCCCGCAGTTCCATGGGCACGTGCAGACTGGGCTCCCCCGCCGCGCCGCTCGCCCCCCCGCCTAACACGTTCTCGTCGTGACGGAACTTGCCGCACCCCTCTGTTTGACGTACCTAAATATTTTTTAAATCATTATTAATTCTATCCACACTTCCATCCATACAAATTGTATAATTATATACGAAAATACTTAACTCTGATTCACTTTCGTGCTAAAACTACTGTTTTGATTCAAACAGAAAAATTACAGTTTGGAACGGAAATTGTCTAAAGCCTGTAAAAGGAAAGCTACTTTTATCCCTCAAAATCCCACGGGAATGGCTAGTCAGGATTTTGTTCTCTTAAGAAAAAATTATCTTGCGAAGACGCGGAGCGGTCAGTTTCACTACACAAAATAAAATAAACCTGCAGAGAGACCCTAACTTGAAGAAAAGGAGTAAAGTACCAAGTCAGGTTTGGTAGAGTTCCTCATCTGGTCCCAGAGCGCCTGCTTGTCGAACAGCGCGAGGTTCTTCTCGAAGTCGAACTCTTCTAGACCAGGTCCCTCCGCATCCAGCCCGAAGCAAGCCTCGTTGCGGCGACGCATACGATCTCCCCCGGCCGTCGCCCCCCCGCCTCCACCTCCCCCCCGCGAACGTGGCGTCGAGCCTGCCAGGCTGCCTACAACATACCGCCACCCTTTTATGATTTTGTTCATTATAGGGTAACTGCCCCTTTCTTGGCTACCATTGTTTTTTTATCGTGCTCTTCTTAGTTTTTCACCACATAAAAAGTAAGAATGGTGTAAATATCGAAATTGTTTGACGAAATTTTAATTTAAACCTAGTTTAATTGATTTAAGTAAGGTTTTAAACTCATTTTGTCTTTTATAGCAACTAGCCCTTTGTCACGATAGTATAAAGAAACTGGGCCGAATGTGGGTCCAGCTTGATGCATTATGCCTCTCGTGGGCTCATTCAATGGGCTGGTGCCTTTGCTACCCTTCAGGTAGTATTGAGATTTCCGATTTTTACATAATCAAAAAATCTTTATTCAATATAGGATACAAGATATCACTTATTGAAAGTCAATTAGACTACATCTAATCTAATCGCTATTGATACCTTATTTGGTAAAGTATCCTATACTGTAAGGGGGGGTAGTTCAATAGGACTGAGGTTGCGATTGCCCCGAGGATACGGCCCAGCACACCCTAGAGGTGTGCCCAGCCTGGGTGGCTGAACGCGCGGTCCTCCAGACCGCCATTGGGATGGACCTCTCCCTGCCGGCTGTGGTGCGAGCCATGGTCGGCAGCAGAGAGGCATGGATGGCGGCCGTCTCCTTCTGCGAAGCAGTCATGCTCGCAAAGGAGACGGCCGAACGAGAAAGAGAGGCGGCGAACCCGGCCAGACGGCGAGTTCGTCGCCGCGGCGGCGCGAGGCCATGAAGCGCCGCCGTACGCCCTGCAGTACCGGGCCGAAGAATAGGACTGAGGTATCCCCTGCCTGTCGTAAGAGGCGACTAAGAGGGGACCCCGGGGTCGTTGGGTGCATGAGGCGGGGGCCTCGTGAAGTCATATAACGGCCCCGAGAAGGACGGTGGAACGCGGTGTCCCGATTCCGCCGCCGAGCGTAGAAAGAGCCATCCGCGCTCAGGGGGGACTACCACCACTTGTCCCCCCGTGAAGAGGCTTAACAGCCAATGCTGGAGGGGGTCGCGGAGTTGAACATAACGATCGAAAGATCACCCGTGACCCCTTTGCCAACAGCCGAGATGGACACCGGCGGGGTTTTAGTGGGTGCGAACCCCACATAACCCTGCGACTCCCCCCGGGGTCGCAGGGTACTCGTTAGGAGTTTCCCCGCCTAAAAAAAAAAAAAAAAGGGGGGGTAGTTCAGGGTGCCCACCAATTGGCTCAGGTAAACAAATGTTTGCCTTGCCTTACGACAATAGTCGCCTGGAGAGGCCCCCAAACGAGCCCTCCTCTGTCAAATGATTCTACTTGTGTTCTCTACTACTTTACGTGTGATTTTATGCAGCAAAATGCCAAAAACTTTATATTCAGGCTCTAAATGGATCATGTCTAGTTTAGGACAGGGTAGCAAGAAAGGGGCCACTTATCCTACTATCAGTCATCAAATTGTCTTAATGTTACTAAGTAGTTATTTACCAGAGTTGTTATTGTTGTTGTTTTTGTTGGTCCGCGAGCCCTGAATGTCGATGGGCTTGCTGCGCGGCATCTGGCTCGCAGCACTCGTGCGAGGAGCCGCGGCACTCTTTGCTGGCACATTATTGCTGCTAGCTGGAAGATCGCAGGTAAGTAAGAATTAATTTTGTAAATTTTAAGAATTCTTATACAGGCAAAACTCAGTAACTGTATCTCATTACCCAAAGTTCTACTAAGCTCACTTTTTGAAAACTGATAGTTCTTGATTTTTTGTCTGAGTACATTCAGAGTAGTTTTTTATGTGAATGAACTATCACTCAGAAATATTTTGGTTTTTATGTTGTTTAATTCTTAAGATCAGTCACCTGAGCTGGAGGGGTTGGCCTGCAGGTTCTCGCAGACTGTGGGTCGTGGTCCTTTCTTGCCGCTCTTAGTGACAGCCACAGTGCTGTGCGTCTGCAAGCTGGGCTCTGCGCTTGCTTCTATAATTTTCAGATCCTTGATGTCTGAGGCACTATAACAAACAAACTTTTTACCAGTTTTTTAGATTTGGTTATTGCTTTAACTTGTTAATTCATTGCATGTTTAAGACATAGTAGTGCACTAAATAAAATATTGTGCTTACAATAATGTGCACATTTTATTGTCTCTACCAGATCACCAGTTGCTACTTTACCACCACCACAATCATCATCATCATCATAATCATCATCATCATCATAATTCCATTCTGTTAGACATCCACTTGATAAAAGGCACCCCCATTGATCACAACAAGGCCAAACCTTGTGGGGGATAGGGGGGGGGGGGAGATTGCTATAATCACCACACTTGGCATGCAGGTTGGCGATTGCAGTATGGTTGTTTAAATTTTTCAACAAAGAAAGCTCCTGCCCTCCTTTGGAAATTCCCTTAGTCCCTTTTTACAACACCCACAGAAGGAAATGGGAAAATATACCATAGACAATAAAAACATTTTACTTACCAAGTAACTTGTGTAGGTACCTTAGAAACTCCTAATTTACTTAGATAGTTAGGTAGGTACATAATTGGACTCAGAATATAAAAGTACTTAGCTTGTTATTCAGAATATTTGAGATTAAGAGTTTTCGGCTGGTTTATTCATAGTCATTAATGACTTACTTGAGGGTAACCTTCGACTTGGGGTAGGGGAAGCCGTTGCGAAAGGCCTTGGTGAGCGTGATGGTGCTCCCATCAGCCTCGAGAATAGTGCCCTGGTAGCAGCCCAGCGGCTCGCCGCACGAAACTGACACGGCGTAACCGATCCACTTCGCCATTCTTGCCGTTTACAAATAGAAAAGGCTGCTTTTTTAGGATTATAGTTATAAATTTCGAAATACAAAACACACATCACCAACCAACAACCACACATCAGTGTTGTGGTGTTGCCAACTCTAGGCCATAGAAAAATTTTACTCTCTAGTCGAGAAGAATGATAACTACAAACAAATTATAGGTAGACAAAAATCGCAAGTTTGGATAGGGAGGCCCAGAGAGGGCGCGGCGCTGCGAGGGGCTAGAAATACGCGGGAAATTAATATAACCTGATGCGCATTGAATTATAATTTAGTTTGTTAGTTTGGCACTAAACCCAGCATCCACCGAGACCTAAAAATTAAAAAAACAAAGTTCAAAAACACCTTTTTAATTACCAATATGTTTTACAAAAGTGCAATGATTTAGAAAAGAACAAAAAATAAAATATATAATTTCTTTTTTACAAAAGATACAATAAACAGATACATACATAAACAAGAATTCGGTTAAAATAGTTACAAAAACCTTTCCCTGAACGTAACAATTATTTTACTGAAAACCGCATCAAAATCGGTTTAGCCAAAAGCAAGATAATCGCGGACAAACATACAAACATACAGGTCATACTGATAACCTCCTTTTTTGAAGTGGGTTAATCTAAGAATCTTTGGTCTAAACAGAACTATTGGGTCAATATTAAAAGTTTGAAGTTACAGAACAGTTTTTATGGCAAATTTCATGATCAACATAATTTCGGCGGAAGAACCTACACTGCTGAAAATTATATCAATACATAGTATAAAACAAAGTCGCTTCCCGCGTCTGTCCATATGTATGCTTAAATCTTTTAAACAATGCAATGGTAACAAATAAAGATTCTGATTCTGGATTTTTATGCGTTATTTTTTAAATATAGAGTGATTCAAGTTATACATGAGCAACCTAATAATAGGTTAGGCGGTACGAAGTACGCCAGGTCGACTAGTTTTGTGTAAATCAGAAATTAAATTGTTGTTTATATGATCTTAAAAAAGTAAATTTATCTTAAGTTGATTGATTATAATAAAGTGTCTACCCACCTACGACAAACATTTTGAAAAAAAAATATGCTAAATCGGCTTAGCCATGCATGATCAAGTTTTAGCGAAACAAAACAGCAATTGATTTTTATAATAGGTACTTAAAGATATAAAATATAGATAAGTGGGAAAGTGTATGAACACGTTTTATGTTTTGTACTACTGTACAAGTAGTACAAAACATAAAATAAACTAATCATCAGAATTAGTTTTACCGTTCGTTTAGTAAGTATAACTTATCTTAAGCATCGATTCAATCAATTGGAAAAGCGACCAGGTATACAAAGGTATTGTTAAAACTTAATCTTAATTAATGACAAAATACTAGACACAATAAAACTAACGAATGAACAAAAAAACAAGAAACTTAATGCAACTGCAACAATATTATAAGTGCATTTTGTTTAACTAAAAATTTAATAAGTAGGTATTACATTTCATTTATTAATACATAATTCTGGAATATTAAGCCCAGCGACGTTTGATAAACTGTTCTTTAAATTATATGGCAAGTTTTAAAAAGACTGATTGAAAATTTTTAATTATTCTAAGCTACCTTATCAGAAGTAGTCGAACTTTTGAAGATCTGTAGAGCGGTGATTTTTCTCTGTTCCTTCACTTAATCAAATCTTGAATTTATTTCACAGTAGTTTATTGTCTGCTGGTAGAAGTCACAGGCAGGTGTGTAATTTCTCTCGTCTGCTGATTCTTTAATCTAAAAATAAAATTAAATCTTAGCTCGTAGCCCACTCCGTGAAAACTGTAAAACCTGAATAGGTATCTACATAGGTATAAACAGGGTTACTGGTAAGCAAAACGGACCATTTCAGGAGGTGACAAACAGGGTCATTGCCAATAATTTTAACCCTTAGAGAACCCTGGTCAAACCCAACCGTTTCCAAGTTATTACCCTTTTTAGTTTTTTTTATAATATTGTCACCTTGAGAACATTTTTTTTAATTTAATTTGAATTTTCAAGCATTAGGATGTTTTTTTAAAATGTAATTTTTATCCTTAATAAATGGTTTAAATAAAAAATACTCAAATTGCAAAAATAATAAAATGATAATATGAGTTTTGCAGCCCTCTCAACTGCAATTTTAATTTAATTTTAGCAAAGGTAAATTTTTCAGTTGCATTTTGTGAAGAAATTCACCTAAAAATTTAATCGGAATATTATCTAAAAAACATCTATATGTCCTAAAATTTTTGGTATTGAATAATAATAATAACACATTACACTTAGAGCCCCTGACTAGGAAGAACCTGTATCTAGGGTACCCAAAACACACACAGAGACGAATATTACACCCAGACCGAAAACAAACATTGATATTCATCATATAAACATTCACCCCGCCCGGGAATCGAACCCAGGTGCAGACGCTTACTCAGTCGACATCACTGCCAACTGAGCCACGGAGCAGCAGTCAATGAATGTCCCCTACTATCACCTCCTAAAATGGTCGGGTCTACTTACCAGTAACCCTGTATATAAAATTGCAGTCCCGAGTGCTGTTGTAGGTGCTCTATTTTTATTAGGTATATTTTAATTTCTGTTAGACATTGTTTTGTTTGGCTTCCTGGTAACCCGATAATCGAAATAAACTTCATGCAGAATCGTAATAATATGAAACTAGAACTTAAAAAGGTTATTTTTAAGATAATTGTTAGGATCGAGAAGATTTTAACGGATTAAAAAAAACAGAAACTTAAATATTTTCCAGGATAGGCCCTACCTAACTGAAGAATGGCTAAACCGATTACATTAATTATTTTTTTGTTATTTTCTTTAAAATTTGGAGTTGGTTTGTACGATAAGAAAAATTAGCAAAGTTAAGTGGCCACACGTTGTAAAACTAGCGCCACTTCCGATAAATAATTATATCTTCCAAACTAAACCTGATCTTTGAAATATGCTTTTGTTGCCTAAAGTGACCACTTTTTATTTCACAAACGAATATTTTTAAGATCATTATCATTATCCTAAAAGCTACACAACAGAGCCTTAAAAATTCAAAGCAAGGTTATATAGGGCGTCATTGACGCATGTTTTTGATTTCGACCATGGTTTAGAAGATATAATTATTTATCGGAAGTGGCGCTAGTTTCGCACCGTATGGCCCCTTGAACAGAAACAGTTGGTCTTGCATTCCACCACTAGAAGGCGTTTGGAGAAATGATTAGTCATTACATCGCGTCAGATAGTTAAATAATAACAGCAAAGCTAACCACATCTTGAATTTCATCCACAGTAGTTTCTTGTCCACCAGGAAGTTAAAATCCACCAGGTTTGTGTCATATTTGCCCAAAGTTTGTACCTTAAATTTGATAAAAAAAATATTATATAATTATTCAAACCCAAACCATCGAAGTCACAGTCACCATTACTGCCAACTAAGCCACGAAGGCAGTGACGTTAATGTGCAAGCTATTCTATAAGCGAGATCTCGAGGACTAGACGTGACGACAGGCTGCGGGCGACAATCTTTCTTACTAAAATTATAAATGCGAAAGTTACTCTGTCTGTCTCGCTTTCCAGAGAAAACTAATGAACCAATTTAAATGGAATTTTGTGATATATAGATTGATATGAAACTAAGCGACTTTTAGACGCGTATTATCGAGGCATTGTCGTTTATATTTAGAGTCGTGTCGTCTCGACTAGACGCAGAGCTGTCGCTAGCTTTGTGCGACAAGTAGCAAGCGAGCGTGCCTCGCAGCTTGACGTCGCGTCTAGCCGCCGACACGTCGCTGTCGCGTGTCGCCCCTAGTGTGCGCTAGATCTAATTTTTTTTTTTTTTTTAATCAGGATTATCACATAATAATATTCACTTCGTTATTCTTTCAAAGGTTAAAACTCAAATTTACTAGTACATACGAACTAAAAAACGGTCTTTATGTCTAAAAATAACCTCAATGTTACCCAGTAGTAATAATAGTTCAATGATGTTACCTTTGTATTATTTCGGATTCCGGGTTCTGAAAACCGTTTATTTTTATTGTAGAATCACTTTTTACAGAATTCCGACATGTATAACACCTTCTTTGGTTTTCTTTCATTGCACAATAATTAATCAAGGAAACAAAAAAATAAAAATAACGGCCATTTAAATTGAAAATTTCAAAAACATTATCCATAGAGTAACTTTGACATTTTCATGTAGGGATTTACCTTCTCTCTGATTTTCATAAAATCCAGAGAGAAGTTAGGCACTACTCTACACTCTACACATAACTTCATGCTCTACTTTACACACTATCTATGAAAAACAATGTGCTGCCAGCAGAGAGAACAAAATTGCAACTTTCTTAGCTTTTAAAAACATTCTTGGTATACAAACAAATCCCTGAAAGCCTATGGGTATCTAATCTCAGAAACAATCCGAGTCTGTGCACTTTTTTGTCGCAGATTCGACAGCATAAGTCGACACCCGCTGCTCTAGGCGGACCCAAGTTACCACTCATTAGGTGCCAACTGCCAATGCCATGCCAAACGAAAAGCAAAAACTTTCCCAATTTATTACCTAGTTAACATTACCAAAAATCATGTGCTGTGCGCTGTTCTTATCTTATTCAAGAATTTTTAAGTTTTTTTTATTTATTATCTATACCAATATTATAAAGAGGAAAGATTTGTTTGTTTGTTTGTTTGTTTGTAACGAATAGGCTCCGGAAATACTGAACCGATTTGAAAAATTATTTCACTGGTAGGAAGCTACATTAACCCCGAGTGTCATAGGCTATATTAGATTTTCAAAAAAATTAGGGATCCTTACCTAAACTCAAATAATGTAACCCAAGGTGCAATATTTTTACCGTTGTTTACATATTTTGACAGGTGGTTTGTTGTTGTTGTTTGTTTTTTATCAAGCCCATTCTGGGCAGGCAAAAGAACATAGTCTATAGAGCCAAGTCTTTTGTAGTATCTTATATTATATGGCGTAACGAAGTAAGCCGGGATAGTATGTTGTATTATTTCGTACATCGAAAAGGGATGGCACATTGAAGTACTTATCGCTACCTTATAGGTTAGAAACGTTTGTTTTGATTTCAAAGTATTGGGACCTATTAAATCAAGAATTCAAGAAAAAAACACGCTTTACATAATGTAATGGAATGCCAGTGCTTATCTTTCGGCTTCTTCATCAGACCTTGAAGCCCTAATCGTGGTCAAAGTTCATTACAAGACTTTTTTAACAGCTTCACACACAGCTTCGATAGGTACCGATGTTTCATAAAGTTCCATTTTAAACCCTCCGGCTCCATCATCAGATCAGTTCTACAGTACAATATTATTGTATTGTCATCAGAAATACACACTGCTGCCACTTTTCATGACGCTTCGCTACGACCCTTGGACGATGGTTAATTTTTTTCCAATTCATAAGGAGCAAAGCCAAAACGACCCACTGACCAAGCCATCCTCAAATGGAGAACAAGAGATGGGAAAAGAAGTGCAGGCAGACCACCAGCCAAATGGACCTACGATATAATGACCGTTGCTGAGGAAACATAGATGAGACTGGCAGCCGCTGGAGCGAACTGGAAAATACTTGGAAAGGCATTCGCCCAGCAGTGGGCTTATCAATACCAATATTATAAAGAGGAAAGATTTGTTTGTTTGTTTGTTTGTTTGTTTGTAACGAATAGGCTCCGGAAATACTGAACCGATCTGAAAAATTATTTCACTGGTAGGAAGCTACATTAACCCCGAGTGTCATAGGCTATATTAGATTTTCAAAAAAATTAGGGATCCTTACCTAAACTCAAAGAATGTAACCCAAGGTGCAATATTTTTACCGTTGTTTACATATTTTGACAGGTGTTTTGTTGTTGTTGTTTGTTTTTTTATCAAGCCCATTCTGGGCAGGCAAAAGAACATAGTCTATAGAGCCAAGTCTTTTGTAGTATCTTATACTAGAGGCTGCCCCGCGGTTTCACTCGCGCAGATTTCTCATAAACACAAAAATCCGTTTTATTCCCGTTCCCATGGGAATTTTGGGAAATCCTTTCTTAGTGCTCACCTACACTCCCTAAGGAACCTACATGCAAAATTTCAGCCCGCTGCGCCCAGTAGTTGCGGCTCTGCGTTGTCTGTTAGTCAGTCAGTCAGTCAGTCAGTCAGTAACGGAAGAGTTTTATATATATTGATTATATGGCGTAACGAAGTAAGCCGGGATAGTATGTTGTATTATTTCGTACATCGAAAAGGGATGGCACATTGAAGTACTTATCGCTACCTTATAGGTTAGAAACGTTTGTTTTGATTTCAAAGTATTGGGACCTATTAAATCAAGAATTCAAGAAAAAAACACGCTTTACATAATGTAATGGAATGCCAGTGCTTATCTTTCGGCTTCTTCATCAGACCTTGAAGCCCTAATCGTGGTCAAAGTTCATTACAAGACTTTTTTAACAGCTTCACACACAGCTTCGATAGGTACCGATGTTTCATAAAGTTCCAGTTTAAACCCTCCGGCTCCATCATCAGATCAGTTCTACAGTACAATATTATTGTATTGTCATCAGAAATACACACTGCTGCCACTTTTCATGACGCTTCGCTAAGACCCTTGGAAGATGGTTAATTTTTTTCCAATTCATAAGGAGCAAAGCCAAAACGACCCACTGACCAAGCCATCCTCAAATGGAGAACAAGAGATGGGAAAAGAAGTGCAGGCAGACCACCAGCCAAATGGACCTACGATATAATGACCGTTGCTGAGGAAACATAGATGAGACTGGCAGCCGCTGGAGCGAACTGGAAAATACTTGGAAAGGCATTCGCCCAGCAGTGGGCTTATCTATACCAATATTATAAAGAGGAAAGATTTGTTTGTTTGTTTGTTTGTTTGTTTGTTTGTTTGTTTGTAACGAATAGGCTCCGGAAATACTGAACCGATTTGAAAAATTATTTCACTGGTAGGAAGCTACATTAACCCCGAGTGTCATAGGCTATATTAGATTTTCAAAAAAATTAGGGATCCTTACCTAAACTCAAAGAATGTAACCCAAGGTGCAATATTTTTACCGTTGTTTACATATTTTGACAGGTGGTTTGTTGTTGTTGTTTGTTTTTTATTGGGCCATTCTGGGCAGTCAAAAGAACATAGTCTTTAGAGCCAAGTCTTTTGTAGTATCTTATATTCAATGGCGTAACGAAGTAAGCCGGGAAAGCTAGTCTTATATATAAAATTCTCGTGTCACAATGTTCGTTCCAGTACTCCTCCGAAACGGCTTGACCGATTCTCCTGAAATTTTGTGAGCATATTGAGTAGGTCAGACCTAAAATAGATGTTATAATGATATGAAAAATAGCCCTTTGTGTGTAAATTATTTAAATGGCAAAACGACGTTTGCCGGGTCAGCTAGTGTAGAATAAAATTGATTGCATGACGATGAGACGCCCCTGCAGTGCCGATGAATGACGACGACGACGACACGATGTTCGAAGAACATTCAACCTAAGATAATGTAGTTCCTGCTTAACTTCCATAGCTAATAAACGGTAGTACAGCACATGCTTTATGGTCAATAGTCTATAGTATTGTCTATGTAAGTTTCCTATTTCTCTCTCAACTCTCCCGTGAACCGAATTGTATGTGCTCTTTAAATTTAATCTAAATAAATAGTTAAACTGATCGAAACAAAGACTTTTAATGTTGTGCGAGCAACATTATGGTGCCGAAACCAAAATAAATATAAAGTTTACTAAAAACACGCGATCAGTGTAATAATTTGGACCTTAGTAAAAATCAGTTCGAAAAGTTAAATCAAGAAAAATTCATCTATGTTGTGCCGTATCGCCGTAAAAACGCCTGCATTGTTATAATAGTGCCAAAGTACAGTGAATTTGCGTACGGGCAACCAAAATAGTTGCATACTTCGATTTTTCCAAGTGACGCCGTGTGAAAATTTTTCGGCGGCAAAGCGCCATTTTTTTCTTCACTTTGCACCTTCATTTGTTTGCTGCAAGAAAAGGACAAAAAGCGGAAGCTCCATCCATCTCACTCTACAGACTCATTCTTTGCCGTTCTCCGTGTCATCTTAATCTTCATCTACCTTGTCTATGCTTCAATCTTCACATCGTTTTCAATCAATCTGTCGACCTGTCTACGAGTTGTAAACAAGAAACCGAAATTTCACTTCGAATATTTTGTTTCAAAATAAAGTGAAACTAGGAACTACAGCTACAGTGTTCGCCATGACGACTGGAAAAGAAGCTACACTCCAACTAGAGGCAGAGATGAGGCGTATGAAAGGACAAATGGGACACATCAAGGGTGTTATCACCAAGGCAAACAAGTTCGTGGCCAAGCAGAATCAAGCCGATTGTCTGGACAGGGAAGGACTGGATTTACGTTATAAACAGCTACAAGAGTCACTGGAAAAATACAAACAAATTACAATAGAGTACCAAGTATGTAGAAATGGAGATGATGTTGGTGAAGAAAACTTTGCTGATGATGAGACAGAAGAGAATTGCTTGGAGGTTATGTCCAACATCACAAGGCTCTTAGCAAGGTTTTCTTCCACAACAGCACCTCACACCACACAAAATAGCTCTAAATTTAGAATCAGGTTACCTGAAATCGAAATTCCACATTTTGATGGAAAAGATATCACAAAATTTCAAGCTTTTCTTGAAATCTTCAATGCTGTCATTGACAATGATGACCGGCTAGGTCAGGTAGAAAAATTGTTTTACCTACGAAAGTATTTAAAGCTAGAAGCATTGCTTCTCATAGAAGGCCTTCCTTTGGTAGGAGATTCTTACACAGAAGCAATCAATCTTCTCAAAAATAGGTATGACAACAAAAGCATTGTGATCTTCAATCACATACAAGCATTGATAGATTATCTGCCCATTGCTAAGGGGACTGCCAGTAGTTTACGCGAGTTAATCTCCCATGCGAGACAACATTTGAGGGCATTAAAAACTCTTGGCCAACCAACCACACATTGGGACATGATCATGCTAACCATTCTACTACGCAAGGTAGATCAGTTTACCTGCAGAGCATACCACGGTGAGAGAGACAACACCAAGCTGCCAAATTTGGACGAGTTCTTCACCTTTGTGGAGAGACGAGCCAGCAGCTTCGAAGAGAGCACAAAAAGCGAAGGTAAGCCGTCAACTTCCAATACTTTTAATAAAAGTAGAGTCACAAACCTACCAACATACTCCTGTAGGTTCTGTAGCTCCAATGCCCATAAGTTACACAAATGCCCCGAATTTGAAACAAAACTTTCCTCTGAGAAACTTCAGTTCGTGGGCCAAAATAATTTGTGCAAAATATGTCTAGGCTTCCACGCAAACAAAAAATGCAAATTTCACTTTAAGTGCAATCTGTGCAGCAGCAAAGATCACAACACTCTGCTACACAGCAATGATAGCGATATAGCTTCCCACCATCACAGCAATACTATTGGCTCCACTGTGTTGTTGCCAACTGTGAAGGTCAAAATGCTTGGTCAGAATGGCATCCCAATTGTCGCTAGGGGTATAGTGGATAGCGGCAGTCAGGTCTCATTCATAAAGACTGACCTTGCCAAAAAATTGAAAATTAAGTTTCAGAACTCAAAAATTAGTGTCACAGCTTTAGGACAACAAGCCAAACCCGTCTCTAAGGCTGTCAATATAGACATTCAATCTACTTTGAACAATTTTAAATGTAATACTACATTTTCAATAGTAGACAAAATTACCACACAATTACCACAGTTTCCAATAGATCAAGGAAGTATCCAAGTACCCCCATCGATGACGCTGGCTGATGATCAGTTTGCTTCACCAGGTGAGATATCTTTTCTATTGGCAGCTGATGTGTTCTTCAAAATTCTTCTTCCTGAAAAGGTCAAGCTTGGGGACTCAAATTTGTACCTAGTTAACACCGAGCTTGGCGCAATAGTTTCAGGCGAAATTATAGGCAAAATTCCATCCATCCAGTCTCACAATGGCAATCAAATTGTATTGCATGCCACATCACAGTCTGACTCAGTTGATCACCTCCTACAAACATTTTGGGAAACAGAACTTGTTCCTGAAATCAAAAGGGAGGTTATAGCAAAGCAAGATTCTTGTGAAGCCGACTTCCAAAACTCGGTACAGTTAGAGGACAATAGGTTCACGGTTTCTCTGCCTCTCAGCGCACGTAGATCAGCTCAATTTAGGCAACACATACTTTATTGCAAATAAAACATTAAGTTCTATTGAAAAGAGACTGGCAAAAGATGAAAATTTAAACAAAAGATACAACAAATTTCTTGATGAATACGTCAAGTTAGGTCATGCCAAGGTTTTGCAACTTCATGATCCTGAGGTCAAAAACAAAGAGCTGTATTTTATGCAGCACCATCCGGTCATAAAGGAGGATAAGAAAACGACAAAAGTTAGGGTTGTCTTCAATGGCAACACTAGAGCTAGTGCCCAGCATAACAGTTTAAATGATGTGCTCCAGAACGGTCCTAAGGTTCAAAAAGATCTTTTTGATATCTTAATTCAATTTAGATCTCACGAGTTGGTGTTTTTGTGTGATATAATGCACATGTTTCGTGCCATAAATATAGACCCAGAGCAGAAAAATCTTTTGAACATTTTGTGGCGTGACAAAAATAATCGTAAAATTATTCTCCAATTACAGACTGTAACCTATGGCCTGAAAAGTTCGAGCTTCCTAGCAACAAGATGTCTTGAGGAGCTGGCGGCGCGGTTCGGCGCCGAGCTGCCGGCGGCCGCCGAGGTAGTACGCTCCTGCATGTATGTCGATGACGCCCTTTATGGCGCTGACACCATCCCTGATGCCATTGAAGTAAGAGATCAATTTATATCTTTGCTCGAGAAAGGTGGTTTCGAACTACACAAGTGGGCATCAAATGACCAATCTCTTCTGGATTCTATACCAGAAGAAAAGCGAAATTTTGACCATCACAATTTAGGATCTAACAATTTTTGCATGAAAGCATTGGGTATAACCTACGATACAAAAGGCGACGATTTTATCGTTCAATGTCCTACAAAGGAAGTACAACACTGGGACAAACGATCAATTTTGAGTTTTATAGGCTCCTTTTTCGATCCTCTAGGGATCGCTGGCCCAGTAACGGTTAAGGCGAAAGAGTTCTTACAACTACTTTGGAAACAAAAATTAGACTGGGATGACAAAATTCCTGATCATTTCCTCAAACAATGGGTAGATTTCTATCAAAGCTTGATAACGATGCCGCCATTGCATGTTAATCGCAATTTAAAATTGCACAACGCTGATAAAAAAACAGCTTATAGGGTTTTGCGACGCTTCTAAAGTAGCATTTGGTTGTTGTTTCTATGTAAGGACGGTTCATAACGAGTATGTTAAATTAACATTATTATGTTCTAAGTCTAGAATAGCACCGTTTAAAAATGAGTTGTCAATACCCAAACTTGAACTGAACGCGGCATTGCTTCTAGCCAAGTTGTTTGCGAAAATAAGAACTATACTAAATAAAGTAAATTTTGATGAATATTTACTGTTTTCTGACTCAATGGTAACCTTATGTTGGTTACAGTCAGCAAAAGAAAATTTACCGGCTTTTGTAAAAAATAGAGTTAATTTAATTAAGTCTCTTACAGAAAACGAATGTAACTGGCACCACATAGATGGCGCCATTAACCCAGCGGACTGTCTGTCGCGAGGCTGCAGCGGCGCAAGCCTGCAAGGCAACCAGCTCTGGTTCCAAGGACCGCCCCAGCTGCAGTCTCCTGACTTTTCACCTGAGTCACTTAGTGCAATTAAAAATTGCAACCATGCAGTTTGTCTGTTGCAGCCGCGCGACAAACAAGAGCTCATAATTGAAGAGCCTGAATTATTTAAGAAATATTCGTCTTACACTAAGTTGAATCGCGTAGTAGCGTTTATGCTAAGATTTGTTTATAATTGTAAAAATAAAAACAATAAGTTAACCGGTAGTTTAACGCTATCCGAAATTAGAAATTCTAGTAATAAGATAATTTCACAGCTGCAACTAGTATATTTTGCAGCAGAAATAAAAAGCGTGACCAACAAAACCCCTGTAAAATCTAATTTGAATAAATTGAATTTGTTTATAGATGGCGATAATTTGTTAAGAGCTAGTGGCCGTTTGCAGCATGCATCGGTGCCTTTCTCACAAAAGAATCCTATTGTTTTGTCTGGCAAAAGTCATTTTACGGCAAAATGGCAAGCTTTAGCAGCTAATTTACTAAAAGGAGCTTTAGTTCTTCTAAAATATGTAAACACGACACCCATCCACTGGCCAATGGGTAGAATCGCAAAGTTATATCCAGGAACCGATGGCAATGTACGGGTAGTAGATATAAAGACGCCAACTGGTATTACTCGTAGAGCTATAAATAAGATTTGCGTGTTACCTAAAGATTAGATAATTTTATAAAAATAAACTTATTTTTTGTTACCTTATGTGTTACCTATGTGAATAAGTTTCATAATTTTCTATTTAATTTAAATAATATTTTAACTAGTACGGTAATGTGTTACTTTTCATTGCTTTGTTTTAAAATGTTAAAAAATTTATAGGCTTATACTATCCTATAGCGGTAATCTCAGTTATTGAAGTTGTTTATTTAAAAATAAAACGCTTGTCTTAAAATTTCATATAACTTTGTAATAAAAGGTTAATGTAACATCGATTGTAATGTTAAAACTAGAAACCCTGCCCGGGAATATGTTCGAAGAACATTCAACCTAAGATAATGTAGTTCCTGCTTAACTTCCATAGCTAATAAACGGTAGTACAGCACATGCTTTATGGTCAATAGTCTATAGTATTGTCTATGTAAGTTTCATCTCTCTCTCTCAACTCTCCCGTGAACCGAATGTATGTGCTCTGACTAAATTAATTATAAATAAATAGTTATAACTGTTTAAACAAAGACTTTTAATGTTGTGCGAGCAACACACGACGACCCACCTGTTTTCAGTTTGACGTCTCAGAAAAAAAAAAGTGGAAGACCCCGCCTATAGCTGATTAGCCCGATGTTCCCAGTAGACCTTCCAATAATAACTCTTCACTGAACTTTTACTGTACTTGGTGTTTATTGAAATAAAATATAATATATTTATAAAAACACGACCATCCGCTCTGGCTATCTCTCGGAACTCTCTATGACTTTACATATTAATCAGAATAGACAGAATTTAGTGTCAAATTATTTCATAAACAAAATCATAGATTTTAACTTGTGTTGGTTGGTATCCAACATGCTGCGGAACAACAAGAAAAGAACATTTTGTGCGACTACACACATGTCTTAAATTTTAAATCCTATCATGACAACATAATGAAATATTGAATGAACTGCTTCTAAACATTGAGAATTAGTGGACTGTATAAATATAAACCTTCGTAATAGAAACAGCATTTA
Source organism: Euspilapteryx auroguttella (assembly GCA_951802225.1). Classification (NCBI taxonomy): domain Eukaryota; kingdom Metazoa; phylum Arthropoda; class Insecta; order Lepidoptera; family Gracillariidae; genus Euspilapteryx; species Euspilapteryx auroguttella. The sequence continues at coordinate 10,715,018 of OX637656.1, forward strand.
TAACAATATCTAGAATTTCTATACATTATCAAAACAGGAGTTCTCATTATCTAAAGTGACAGTAATTACTGCCTTTAAACAAATAAGATTACTAACAGGCTCTCTTTAACTTATTATTGAATAGCAAATATAACTAGAATGTATAACTAGAATGTTTCTGGTTTAAGTTAAATATCTGACATGACATTTTGCTTAGCCAATAAATAGAAAGCCGTCTTATTACTTAGTAAGAAAATACATTAGAATAGAACATTGAGCTATAAAAATAAATATAGCTCTTAGAAAGTTAAACACAGAGAACTTAGCGAGTTCTTAGTTAGTATTAATAATAAAATACTACAATATATTATAACAAAGTGCCGTGTAACTTATTTACAGTTTTAAACACAACATATTATAACTGAATTATTTTGTATAATTACATTTAGTGGTAAGACGCACTATTAACAATGGTTCTAAGTATTTTACTTCGAACGCTTTGACCTTGCCGTCATCACTAGGGAAAACTTGCATCTCACGAGCCAACAGCGATGATTGCACAGGAGTGTCTGTATCTCTAAGAAGTACAGAAGTACCATTGTACCGACCTTTATGTTCGGTAGGCTATCGCGCCACTTAGAACGGTTGTAAACCGGTTGTAAATACTATTCAAAAATTCAATCTCTAAATAGGTATGAACATCTGGCAATCAAAATGACCTGGCGTGATGAAGGCAAAATCTAAATACATAGGTAACCAAATACATTTGCGCGTTATTTCTTTTTAATTTCTTAAAGCATTAGTTAACACTTGTAGCTCATTAAGCTGTATTTTATCCAGCTAAGTATAACTTGCGAATCACTGAATAAATAGACATTATCTATTTTTATTTATAGCTCTAATATTATGTGAAAATAAGCAGTCTACTTTGCAAGTAAAAGACTCGCGTTAAACTCTAATCGAGGCATCGAAAGAGACTAGTTAAAAGGCTCTATTTTGGATTTCGAACAGGTTAGTTCTACCTTACCTACCCAATCGATGGAGCGTAGGTAAAGCACGCAGCTATGGGCTACGTAACTTTCATCTGCAAAGCCGATTTTCGTACCTAATTCCATTGGTAGGCAAAATATCTCTGGTAGACTAATTGTTGACATATCGATCAACCTTTTGACGAAATAATACCAGTCATCAAATTAAATATAACAAATTTTTTATTAGGACTATCGCGCCACAGAATATTCTGCAACAAGGTGTATCAAGGGTCCATGCTTATATTCGAAAATATCTATTTAATATCTGTACTAACACTGTACCCTTCTCATCGAAAGAGTAACAGAATTAGAACTAAATCTATGAACAAGCGGCCCATTTACCATGATATCATTGAGTAATACCTCCTTGTCGGTTTTCATAGAACTATCGACCCTTAGTGGTTTCGCTATTATCGTTAATCACTCCGTGATGCGGTAGAAAACATACTGCATCTTTGTTGAAACTATACGTTTCATTATCGACGCAGTGACTAAAACCCATATCTAAGTATTGTTCTATGTTCTCCTTATATCTTACAAACAATCGTTTGTCCTTGTGCAATTTATTTTCTAGATCTAAAAATCTTTTGTAGGCTAAATTAAAGGAGTCGCTTAACTCACTATTTACCTGTTCCTTTGGGATTTCAAGTGGCAAGTCCACTTTGAACCTGTGGTCGCTCAATTGAACTGACCTTTTAATATCACAGAGTTCTTGTTCTGGAAAGTGTTCCTTGTAGAACTGAGGGACTGATTCAGTTTCCCTAAACTGTCTTACCGTTCTGTTTGCGTCCGTTTTACATTCTAGACAAAAACATGATACCTGGTTTGATGTGCAGGGCTGGCCCATAGTAGGAATCCTACCTCCTATTACATATCCGAAATGTGTATTGACTAGGTTTAGCGCGGCTCCTGCATCCTGGGGAGCTTCAAATTGAGGCTCCAGCGGCAACAGGCATCTAAAAAATACATCAGTGCCAAGGAGTAAATCTATGTTAGCAGGCGTTGCAAAATCAGAATCTGCCAATCTATTTTGTGGAGGAAGGTTTTGTACACCTGACACATCAACTTTAGTTTGAGGTAATGTGCATGTGATCTGTTCAACTACATTGCAGTTGACTTGCGTCTTGTATGTGGAAGTAGTGGAGCACACCTGTAAGGGGATTGCGAATTGTACCTTATTGACCTTGTTAGTTATTCCGATGAATTTACCTTTATTCACTTGCGGCTTTAAGTTCAGCTCGTGAATTGCTCTCTTTGTGACAAAAGAAACTTGAGAAGCGGAATCTAAAATTGCCCTTAAGTGTACAATCTTGTTGCCTTTTCCTATTACGGCTACCTTAGCAGTGGGTAGAAGAATAGTAGTAGCCCCTCCCAGGGACATCAAGGAAGCTGATACGCTGGTAGGGGTATTCTCTACATGGAGCAAGGTGTTATGCTTTTGCTTGCATTGCCCACACTTAAAATGAAATTTGCATCGGCCCTTGTGTGCGTTTAAGCACAAAATGCAAAGCTGCCTTTGTTTGGCAAACTCTACCCGCCCCGCCACTGGAAGTAGTTTAAAAGTTTTACAAGCAAAAATCTTGTGTCCGCTCACCTCACAATATGTACAACCTTTTGTAATTGGTTGTTCGGTTACAACATGTACGACAGCTCTTTCCTTCATAGCAGGAATGGGAACAGCTGAACTCCTCTCAACATTTTCTAGTGCTGAGGCCCTGTTCTCCAGAAACTGAATGAACTGCTGCATGGTTGGCTTTTCCCTTTGGTCCCGTTCTAGCTGATAAGCTCTAGCTGTAAATGCATCAAGTTTACGGGAAAAAATGCAGATTAGTATTGCATCTGCTTTGGCTACGTCTGGGTCAAGTGTATCCAGCGCAGCTAAATGTTGTTTTATTGTAGAAATGAAAGACCTAGTAAGTGATGGTGTTGACTTAGTCATTGTTGGCATGTCTAACAAGCTATTAGTGTGCTGACTGATGATCCTGAACTTATTGTCATAGCGAATCTTGATAAGTTCTATTGCCTTTAAATAGTTCTCATCAGAGATAGGCAGGTTTTTGATCAAGTCAAGGGGCTCTCCGATCAAATGAGCTCTCAGATGAACTAACTTTTGAATATTGTCGAGCGTTGGGTCATTTTGGATCAGGGATGTGAAAACGTTAATGAATGGCATATATTCACTGTACTCACCAGTAAATGTTTGTATCCTTATTGGGGGCAACTTAACTTTAGACATGGCCCTGTCTACAGAAGGAGTAGGCTCAGGTGCAGTTGACCTTCGCCTCGCGAGCTCGTCGTCAATGATTGCAATCATGCTTACGTACTTGTCTTCCATATCTGACAAGTCTTCGGCATCGTCTTCCCTTTGTAGAACTATGAGTTGAACATTACTTTGTTCGTACTGCTTAAATAACTCGATAATCCTGGTACGTTTTACATATAGTTGTGCCACAGTATAACCTTGAACGTTTTCATCGCACGCTAATTGGTTATAAATTCTAGTTATAGATCCCTTTACGTAGCCCCTTTCAGCTACGCACAATTTCGCTTCCGATTGAGTCATTTTTATAACTATTAGCCAAATTACAACACCAAATAGGTACTAAAAATAAACATTTCTAAAATAAATAGGTAAATGGGAAATACAAAGAAAGAAAAGAAATAAAAAAAAGAACATCGAAAATGGCGTCAAAAAAAAAAACATAGTCTTGATAGATGAAGCTTCTTCCTTTTCGCTTTGCTTCCTTTTGTTTTTTGCGTTTTGTTCTTTCTTTTTCTTTCTAGATTCTTCCCCACGTCCAGAATGAATAAAATTTTCTTGAGGTTATAGCACCTTCAATCTTTACCTTTCGAATGGAGGTATCTTTCTGCTGGCGTTATTGCACGTCCGGCGGGTGAGCTGATATGATAACAGCTGCCTTTAGTCGCGTGGATTACCACTGCTGGAGAAGTATTTCTCTGCTGAAGTTATAGCACTTCGAGCTAGTGAGCTGATAGGTGACAGCTCAACTTATGGTGCGTGGATTACCACTGCGTTGGAGTCCTAATATTCTCTGCTGGGGTTATAGCACCTCCAGCGTGAACCGATGGTTGTACAGCAGACCTTGCAGCCGCGTAGATTCCTACTGCGACCGTGTCCAGTGAGGCTATGAAGCTGGGTCAGTCGGTGGGTAGTTCAGGATCGGACTAACCTCTGGTCCGTTGAAAAAAAAGATGGCGTTCTGGTTCTTTTTGATGGATCGATAGGACCATGTGGAAGACCCCGCCTATAGCTGATTAGCCCGATGTTCCCAGTAGACCTTCCAATAATAACTCTTCACTGAACTTTTACTGTACTTGGTGTTTATTGAAATAAAATATAATATATTTATAAAAACACGACCATCCGCTCTGGCTATCTCTCGGAACTCTCTATGACTTTACATATTAATCAGAATAGACAGAATTTAGTGTCAAATTATTTCATAAACAAAATCATAGATTTTAACTTGTGTTGGTTGGTATCCAACAAGTTTTATCACACCGTTTTCGGATGGCGCTAGCATAAAGCTGCAGCTGAAGTTAAAATGAATCAATAAAGGCTCATAATAAAACTGGAACTCGTCATGCGCCAGTCAAATAATAAGTATTTGTTTTGTATTGATTTGAACCTTTCCAGTAAATTTGAACTGATTACCTATGTCTATTACGCCATTTAACGACATCTACGGGCGTAGTACGGTTTTTTTTTAAATGTCACTTTAAAAACCCCTCATTACGAAGTTTAGATTGCCCCGAGAGTTTGCAATGTAGCCTTAATGGCGAAAATTCGCCTATGCTGGTAGCACTACCACGATTGTTTGACTGATTGAATATTTATCATACAAAATTGTTTCCGCCTTCCGCAGCTGTTTTATTCCATTTTTATTCAAACATTCTGTCAGTAGTGTCAGTCAATGTCCATTTTTTATTTTCTTCACATTTAAAAAAAAATAGTTTGCATTTTTTTACGAGTGGAGGAGGATGTGCTGTGGTTTTTGTATTGCATTTATTATCTTAATTTGTGGCTGGGCCTCTTATTGATGGTTGATGGAGCTAAATATTATATTCCGGCTCTAAGTTAATCTAATAAAACAGCCACCATTCTTTTAAGACTAAGATTAGGTACTTAGAATATCAAGGTAACCACCAATTTCCCATAGGATTCTAGGCTGTCGCTCGCTCCGGCTTATCCTCTCCGTCCCTGAATAAAGCTGAGATACCGGTGTATTTCAGAGATGATAGAGTACGAGTTGGTGAAGGAGAACCCGGGGCTGGCGCGGCGCGGCGCGGCCGGCACGCGGGCGCTGGTGGCGGGAACACTGGGCAGCCTGCTGGCGCTGGTGCTCGTGCTGATGCTGGAGCGCCGCCTGCCCGAGCCGCTGACGCGCGCCGCACCGCCGCAGCGGTTCATTGCCGAGATCGCGCACGAACATCTAGTCAATCTCACGGCTTTGGGACCCAGGGTAAACATTAACTTTAGAAAAGTTTTTGATGAATGAATTTTATTTGCTGTGCAATCAGTTTTTGTGTAAAGTAAGAATATACAACCAACAAGATGTATAAACCTATTGGATTCTCACAAGAATATTATTAGTAAGATTTTATACTTTAACCCTGTTATTCATAAAAAGTTAAAGAGCATTTTAGTTATTTGACGTATGTCAATTTAGACTGGATGTCACGTATTGACCATACAACAAACCAGAGAAGTAGAGCTCCAGTAACGCTGCTTAAAATGTACTGTATCTTTATGAATAAGACGGTAAGCAGTTAAACTATTACTAGTAACTGATGGCAGCTATGTGGAGTGCAGGTCCTATAGCTCAGTAGTTGAAGATAGAGGCAAGATAAAGTTTTTTTTTAATTAGATTACTATAATAATTAGCATGTTTGGTGTCAGGTGGCCGGCAGCTACGAGAATGATGTGGCTGCAGTGAGAGTCCTGCTGGAAGCTCTACATGAGATCAAGCGGAATGCCAACCACCATCACCGACTGGAAATTGATGTTCACCACGCAGATGGGGCCTTCCCTATATTGTTTCTGGATGGTATATGGAGTTGTCTACAATAAAGTTTGATTAACATGAAATGATGTCACTTATGATTTAAGTAATGGCCCATGAAGTATGTGCAACACAGGGCGCACAATGCATTGAAGGGCAGTGTTTCTTCCTTCGTTCTTAATAACGTGACATGTCTCAGAATTGGCGTTTCTGCAGGTATGACAAACGTGTACCGTGGCGTGGGCATGGTGGCGGCGCGGCTGTCGCCTGCGGGGGGCAGCCGCGGGGGGCGGGGGCGCGCCGTGCTGCTCAACTGCCACTACGACACCGTGCCCGACAGCCCCGGTATGTCACACGTACACACACACACACACACATACTGTCGCCTGCGGGGGGCAGCCGCGGGGGGCGCGGGCGCGCCGTGCTGCTCAACTGCCACTACGACACCGTGCCCGACAGCCCCGGTATGTCACACGTACACACACACACACACACACACACATACTGTCGCCTGCGGGGGGCAGCCGCGGGGGGCGCGGGCGCGCCGTGCTGCTCAACTGCCACTACGACACCGTGCCCGACAGCCCCGGTATGTCACACACACACACACACATACTGTCGCCTGCGGGGGGCAGCCGCGGGGGGCGGGGGCGCGCCGTGCTGCTCAACTGCCACTACGACCCCGTGCCCGACAGCCCCGGTATGTCACACGTACACACACACACACACACACACATACTGTCGCCTGCGGGGGGCAGCCGCGGGGGGCGCGGGCGCGCCGTGCTGCTCAACTGCCACTACGACACCGTGCCCGACAGCCCCGGTATGTCACACACACACACACACATACTGTCGCCTGCGGGGGGCAGCCGCGGGGGGCGCGGGCGCGCCGTGCTGCTCAACTGCCACTACGACACCGTGCCCGACAGCCCCGGTATGTCACACGTACACACACACACACACACACACATACTGTCGCCTGCGGGGGGCAGCCGCGGGGGGCGCGGGCGCGCCGTGCTGCTCAACTGCCACTACGACACCGTGCCCGACAGCCCCGGTATGTCACACACACACACACACATACTGTCGCTTGCGGGGGGCAGCCGCGGGGGGCGCGGGCGCGCCGTGCTGCTCAACTGCCACTACGACACCGTGCCCGACAGTCCCGGTATGTCACACGTACACACACACACACACACTGTCGCCTGCGGGGGGCAGCCGCGGGGGGCGGGGGCGCGCGTGCTGCTCAACTGCCACTATGGTATCGTGCGCATGCGCACTAGACTGTGATACCAAAGAATAAGAAGAGTGCTAGTTATTTTGCAGTACAGAAATACCGGAAGTGTTAAGCCGTCCGTGTCCGCAACTGTATACCTACAGATACCACACACACACACACACACATACACATGCGCTAGCACTAACATTTACAGACTCTCAAAAAAATTTATTTAAATTTTTATAATGATTGAATATTTTGTTACATAATTGGCTTTGTTTGTAATTTTCAAGAAATATGCTCAAATGTAGTTAGTGACATTGCATGTGCATGTGATTATTTTAGACTTAGGCTAGACATAAATGAAATCACAGGTAGGTTAGTTGTTCTAACTTTATTTAAGAAATTCATAGTCTTTTCAAACAAACAACACTTTCATCACGACACAATGCGTACCTATATACATACGCGACGCGCTATCATTCCGATTCGTCATCATTTTGATTCACACTTAATATTTTTGTTCTTTATCACTTCTTTCGTAACGGTAATGAGATCACTTAACATACGTTTGAACTACTTCAAGGGCACCGGCACCGTACCTGTTAATAAATTTGCCCATGATGCAAGTAGGCGCATTGTATGAAGCCTCTAAACTCATAAAAACTAAGTGCTATGTAATCGTGACGTGACGTGAGCTAATCTTTCTAAAGAGAGTCGTTAAAATCCTCCTCAAAAACAAAGGCAAGAACATTATTCTGTACAGTCGCACACAAAGCAACTTGTTACAGAAATTAGACCTAATTTTAAACAATAGCGTTAATGTTTGTGTTTTTTTTTTTACAACTTAGATAAAAACTAGAGGCTGCCCCGCGGTTTTTCCCGCGCAGATTTCTCATAAACACAAAATTCCCGTTTTTTCCCGTTCCCATGGGAATTTCGGGAAATCCCTTCTTAGTGCTCACCTACACTCCCCAAGAAACCCACGTGCCAATTTTCAGCTTTCTACGCCCAGTAGTTTCGGCTCTGCGTTGTCTGTCAGTCAGTCAGTCAGTCAGTCAGTCAGTAACGGAAGAGTTTTATATATATTGATAATGATTTACACTCTCTTAAGAAACTATAATATCTTTCTTTCTTTCTTGAAGTTTCATACAACTGGTGGCGTGCACACAACCACTCTTCGGACACTTCATAGGAAAAATCACATTTTGTGCGCAGCCGAAATTCGTGTACGTGCACGCGTACCATGCTTGTTGAAGCGAGATGAGACGTGCTATTAGTATTGAGCGGTAACTGAGCGCGGAGGGGCCGCACTGAGGGAGGCAGAGAGTGCCCATACTGTATGTAGTACTAATTATTATACTGTGTCACTACTAACGATGTGTGGTGTGTGGCACACGGCAGGCGCGAGCGACGACGGCGCGGGCTGCGCGGTGCTGCTGGAGGCGGCGCGCGCGCTGGCGGCCGGCGCCGCGCCGCTCCGACACGACGTCGTCTTCCTCTTCAACGGCGCCGAGGAGAACATCATGCAGGCCTCGCACGCCTTCGTCACCACGCACAAGTAAGTGATACTAGCAATACTATTAGTTATAAAGATTATAGGTAAGCTTTGGTACTGCAAAATTTTCTCCTTTCAATAAATATCCTCACATTTTGTTTGCATTTATTAAAAGTACAGTGCGGCACAAAAGAGAAAAAAATTACGAAGTGGCAACAGCCGTATATTGAAATCCGACAAATTTCCAATGAGTTTTGCAAAATTTTCTGATTTCTAATATTTTGTGCCGCATTGTACTTGTAGGGCCGTGTTGTAGTGTATAAGTGTAACTGTGTGCGAGTGTCACAGATGGGCGCGCGACGTGCGCGCCTTCATCAACATCGAGGCGTGCGGCGCGGGCGGGCGCGAGGTGCTGTTCCAGGCCGGCCCGCACGACCCCTGGATACTCGAGGTGTGAGCAACTCTGCACGAACACACATACTCACACTAAGATTCTCAGTCACACACATTCATAGCGATACACACACATACTGACACCAACACACGCACAGTCAAACACACACTCACGCGAAGACATGCACAGCACAGTTATACACACTCACACCAAGACACACACACACTCACTACAAAACGCGCACAGTCAAACACATTCGCCTATACACGCACTCATACAAACACAAAACATACGCTTGCAAATACAACCACAGTCACACAAATAATCGCACAGTCATACACGCACAGTCACAGCAAGTCACACAAAAAGTCACACACACACACTAACACCACGAAAAACTACATAAATAAAATTAGATAATGAATGTATTATGTGTGTGGCGCAGGTGTACGCCGCGGCGGCGCCGTACCCGTTCGCGTCGTCGCTGGCGCAGGAGCTGTTCGAGTCGGGGCTCGTGCCCGCCGACACCGACTTCCGCGTCTTCCGCGACTTCGGCAACCTCTCTGGTCAGGGATATTACCTTTATATCTATTCCAATATTCAAAAGAGGAATCATTTGATTGTTTGCTTGCATGGCTAATAGGCTCTGGATTTAAAAAGTGATTTGAAAAATTATTTCACCGTTGGAAACACAGCGATGGCATGTGCCAAAGCCTTACCATGGTATTTTCTAAAAATGTTCTCAAAAAGTTATTGAAGGAAAGTCAATGAAATGCAATAAATGTAGATACAAGTTCGTATTATTGCAACTACACAAGTTGCACCTTTAACAAACTGTTCGCGCGCAGGTGTGGACCTGGCGTGGAGCGCTAACGGCTACGTGTACCACACGCGGCTGGACGTGGCTCGCGCCGTGCCGGCCGCCAGCCTGCAGCGCGCCGGAGACAACGTGCTGGCGCTGCTGCGCGGTGAGTGTGTGACGTGGGGAGCTGTGTGACGTGTGGACCTGTGCGACGTGGGGAGCTGTGTGACGTGGGGACCTGTGTGACGTGGGGACCTGTGTGACGTGGGGACCTGTGTGACGTGGGGACCTGTGTGACGTGGGGACCTGTGTGACGTGGGGACCTGTGTGACGTGTGGACCTGTGTGACGTGTGGACCTGTGTGACGTGTGGACTTGTATGACGTGGGGAGCTGTGTGACGTGGGGACCTGTGTGACGGGTGGACCTGTGTGACGGGTGGACCTGTGTGACGGGTGGACCTGTGTGACGTGTGGATCTGTGTGATGTGGGGAGCTGTGTGACGTGGGTAGCTGTGTGACGTGGGGAGCTGTGTGACGTGGGGAGCTGTGTGACGTGTGGAGCTGTGTGACGTGGGGACCAGTGTGACGTAAGGAGCTGTGTGACGTAGAGAGCTGTGTGACGTGGGGACCTGTGTGACGTGGGTAGCTGTGTGGCGTGGGGAGCTGCGTGACGTGGGGAGCTGTGTGACGTGGGGAGCAGTGTGACGTGGGGAGCTGTGTGACGTGGAGAGCTGTGTGACGTGGGGACCTGTGTGGCGTGGGGAGCTGCGTGACGTGGGGAGCTGTGTGACGTGGGGACCAGTGTGACGTAAGGAGCTGTGTGACGTAGAGAGCTGTGTGACGTGGGGACCTGTGTGACGTGGGTAGCTGTGTGGCGTGGGGAGCTGTGTGACGTGGGGACCTGTGTGACGTGGGGACCTGTGTGACGTGTGGACCTGTGTGACGTGTGGACCTGTGTGACGTGTGGACTTGTATGACGTGGGGAGCTGTGTGACGTGGGGACCTGTGTGACGGGTGGACCTGTGTGACGGGTGGACCTGTGTGACGGGTGGACCTGTGTGACGTGTGGATCTGTGTGATGTGGGGAGCTGTGTGACGTGGGTAGCTGTGTGACGTGGGGAGCTGTGTGACGTGGGGAGCTGTGTGACGTGTGGAGCTGTGTGACGTGGGGACCAGTGTGACGTAAGGAGCTGTGTGACGTAGAGAGCTGTGTGACGTGGGGACCTGTGTGACGTGGGTAGCTGTGTGGCGTGGGGAGCTGCGTGACGTGGGGAGCTGTGTGACGTGGGGAGCAGTGTGACGTGGGGAGCTGTGTGACGTGGAGAGCTGTGTGACGTGGGGACCTGTGTGGCGTGGGGAGCTGCGTGACGTGGGGAGCTGTGTGACGTGGGGACCAGTGTGACGTAAGGAGCTGTGTGACGTAGAGAGCTGTGTGACGTGGGGACCTGTGTGACGTGGGTAGCTGTGTGGCGTGGGGAGCTGCGTGACGTGGGGAGCTGTGTGACGTGGGGAGCAGTGTGACGTGGGGAGCTGTGTGACGTGGAGAGCTGTGTGACGTGGGGAGCTGTGTGACGTGTGGACCTGTGTGACGTGGGGAGCTGTGTGACGTGGAGAGCTGTGTGACGTGGGGACTTGTATGACGTGGGGACCTGTGTGACGGGTGGACCTGTGTGACGGGTGGATCTGTGTGACGTGTGGACCTGTGTGATGTGGGGAGCTGTGTGACGTGGGTAGCTGTGTGACGTGGGGAGCTGTGTGACGTGGGGAGCTGTGTGACGTGTGGAGCTGTGTGACGTGGGGAGCTGTGTGACGTGGGGAGCTGTGTGACGTGGGGACCTGTGTGACGTAGGGAGCTGTGTGACGTTGGGACCTGTGTGACGTGGGTAGCTGTGTGGCGTGGGAAGCTGTGTGACGTGGGGAGCTGTGTGACGTGGGGAGCTGTGTGACGTGGGGACCTGTGTGACGTAGGGAGCTGTGTGACGTTGGGACCTGTGTGACGTGGGTAGCTGTGTGGCGTGGGAAGCTGTGTGACGTGGGGAGCTGTGTGACGTGGGGAGCAGTGTGACGTGGGGAGCTGTGTGACGTGGAGAGCTGTGTGACGTGGGGAGCTGTGTGACGTGGGGAGCTGTGTGATGTGGGGAGCTGTGTGACGTGGGGAACTGTGTGACGTGAGGACCTGTGTGACATGGGTCAGCTGATTTTTGTTTTAAAATTTCGACCTATGTTGCTCAGGGAAAGTTATTAGGCACTCTGTGCTGTCTTCCCTTTGGTTTTACTACAGCCTTGTCAGAAACAGTTATTGTTATTAGTGTCCGGGTGGTGTGGTGAGATGTGACGTAACGCCACGCTATGTTGCAGGTCTGCTGAGCAGTCCTAGTCTGGAAGCAATCCAGGAGCTGGCGCCGCGGCCCGTGTACTTCGACATACTGGGCGTGGCGAGCGTGGCTATTCGCGGATCGCCAGCGCTCGCCCTAGCGTTGTTGCTGCTCGCTGCTGCTGCTTACAGGGTCAATATCCCGCCTAAAGGCCGTGAGTGCACTCTCCTAATATTCATGCGATCACAGCGCTGTACGATGTTTATTTACACTTTTACTTTCTCCATAAAAAGTTGCAAAACTACTTATTACATACGTCCAAATAGTAACTGACTAATTATACCTTTGAAAAATCATTATGAATAAATAGTTATTTCTTGAAATTGTGTAATATCAATGCGAAACAAAAGTCAGGACAAGATATTAATTAAGTGTGAGCAAATGTGTTTTCATGACCTTTGACTCGTACGCATGACGTGAGCCTACAAGGGGCTCATAAGTTAAGGAACGTGTAAATAAAGTGTGTCCTATTCCAGTGTTCATCTCCGGCCCAGCGTGGCGGCGGCAGCTACTCCGCACTCTGCTAGCCTTAGCGGCGGGCGGCGCGGCGGGCGCGGCGGCGGCATGCGCCGGCGGCCTGTGTGCCGGCTCCTTATGGTACAGTCGGCCTTGGCTGCTGGCGCCGCTGGCTGCTGTACCAGGTGAGTGTCTCTAGCGGCGCCGGCGGCCTGTGTGCCGGCTCCTTATGGTACAGTCGGCCTTGGCTGCTGGCGCCGCTGGCTGCTGTACCAGGTGAATGTCTCTAGCGGCGCCGGCGGCCTGTGTGCCGGCTCCTTATGGTACAGTCGGCCTTGGCTGCTGGCGCCGCTGGCTGCTGTACCAGGTGAGTGTCTCTAGCGGCGCCGGCGGCCTGTGTGCCGGCTCCTTATGGTACAGTCGGCCTTGGCTGCTGGCGCCGCTGGCTGCTGTACCAGGTGAGTGTCTCTAGCGGCGCCGGCGGCCTGTGTGCCGGCTCCTTATGGTACAGTCGGCCTTGGCTGCTGGCGCCGCTGGCTGCTGTACCAGGTGAGTGTCTCTAGCGGCGCCGGCGGCCTGTGCGCCGGCTCCTTATGGTACAGTCGGCCTTGGCTGCTGGCGCCGCTGGCTGCTGTACCAGGTGAGTGTCTCTAGCGGCGCCGGCGGCCTGTGTGCCGGCTCCTTATGGTACAGTCGGCCTTGGCTGCTGGCGCCGCTGGCTGCTGTACCAGGTGAGTGTCTCTAGCGGCGCCGGCGGCCTGTGTGCCGGCTCCTTATGGTACAGTCGGCCTTGGCTGCTGGCGCCGCTGGCTGCTGTACCAGGTGAGTGTCTCTAGCGGCGCCGGCGGCCTGTGTGCCGGCTCCTTATGGTACAGTCGGCCTTGGCTGCTGGCGCCGCTGGCTGCTGTACCAGGTGAGTGTCTCTAGCGGCGCCGGCGGCCTGTGTGCCGGCTCCTTATGGTACAGTCGGCCTTGGCTGCTGGCGCCGCTGGCTGCTGTACCAGGTGAGTGTCTCTAGCGGCGCCGGCGGCCTGTGTGCCGGCTCCTTATGGTACAGTCGGCCTTGGCTGCTGGCGCCGCTGGCTGCTGTACCAGGTGAGTGTCTCTAGCGGCGCCGGCGGCCTGTGTGCCGGCTCCTTATGGTACAGTCGGCCTTGGCTGCTGGCGCCGCTGGCTGCTGTACCAGGTGAGTGTCTCTAGCGGCGCCGGCGGCCTGTGCGCCGGCTCCTTATGGTACAGTCGGCCTTGGCTGCTGGCGCCGCTGGCTGCTGTACCAGGTGAGTGTCTCTAGCGGCGCCGGCGGCCTGTGTGCCGGCTCCTTATGGTACAGTCGGCCTTGGCTGCTGGCGCCGCTGGCTGCTGTACCAGGTGAGTGTCTCTAGCGGCGCCGGCGGCCTGTGTGCCGGCTCCTTATGGTACAGTCGGCCTTGGCTGCTGGCGCCGCTGGCTGCTGTACCAGGTGAGTGTCTCTAGCGGCGCCGGCGGCCTGTGTGCCGGCTCCTTATGGTACAGTCGGCCTTGGCTGCTGGCGCCGCTGGCTGCTGTACCAGGTGAGTGTCTCTAGCGGCGCCGGCGGCCTGTGTGCCGGCTCCTTATGGTACAGTCGGCCTTGGCTGCTGGCGCCGCTGGCTGCTGTACCAGGTGAGTGTCTCTAGCGGCGCCGGCGGCCTGTGTGCCGGCTCCTTATGGTACAGTCGGCCTTGGCTGCTGGCGCCGCTGGCTGCTGTACCAGGTGAGTGTCTCTAGCGGCGCCGGCGGCCTGTGTGCCGGCTCCTTATGGTACAGTCGGCCTTGGCTGCTGGCGCCGCTGGCTGCTGTACCAGGTGAGTGTCTCTAGCGGCGCCGGCGGCCTGTGTGCCGGCTCCTTATGGTACAGTCGGCCTTGGCTGCTGGCGCCGCTGGCTGCTATACCAGGTGAGTGTCTCTAGTGGCGCCGGCGGCCTGTGTGCCGGCTCCTTATTGAATAATTCAATTATTGAAGAAAAATATACTAGATTTTCTGGAAAAAAAAACAAAAACCGAGCATGTCATTGTCCGGTAGCGTACGAAGCACTATTGAATTGAGCTAACGAGTTTTTGTATATTTTCAGCGGTATCGGTATCTTGGCTGGTGGTGTGGAAGTTGGCCGGGGGGGAGTCGGGAGGGGCGGGCAGTGCGGCGCGGGGGGCGGGGGTGAAGGCGCTGCTGCTGCTGCACGCGCTGCAGCTGCTGTGCGCCGTGCTCGCGGGGCTGCGGGGCGGGTGAGTGCGGGGGGAGGGCAGAGAGACTTAAGCTTCGTACAGCGACAGCGGCCCAGAAACGTAACACTACTGCGTGCACGACGCGTGTGTGCGCGGCCACTGGCGGCCGCAGCGTGCATGGAGAAACCGTTTCATACCGACTCAGCAAGTGGACGAGTGAATACGTACAGTCCTTAGAAGCTTAGCCTTGTTTTTACCTTACTCTTGTGGCAGGTGGTTTCATTCAATCAGCTTCTTCAGACCGCCCACTGCGAAGGACACCACACCCAGAGCATCATTGATTCTTTAAGTTATTCGCAAAAATCGCCCACACGACAACCGGGGGGGTTTCAGTGGGTGCGAATCCCGCATATCCCCGTCGCCCCCCCGAGCGACGGAAAACGCGTGAGGCATTTCCTCCCGTCATTGCAAAAAAAATTGACTAGTTTATTGCCGGTATATGGGTGAATGTGTTTGTCCCGTCTGATTTTCATTCTTATAGCCATTGAGAACGGCAACGTAGTAGTATTGACTGACTGTATGTGGCAGGTTCCTGCCGGCGCTGTGGGTGGCGGCGCTGCTGCTGGTAGACGCGGCGGCGCCCCCGCCCCTCGCCGCCCTCGCCCCGCCCCTCGCCGCCCTCGCCCCGCCCCTCGCCGCCCTCGCCTGGCTGCTGCCCTGGGCGGTCGGCGCGCAGCTCTGGTGAGTGTGGACCTAGTGTGAACATACCTAGAGTCTTCATTACAGCCCTAAAGAGGCATAGCACAGCTAAAGTAGCGCCATCCGCGAAAAAATTAATCAATCTTTTAAACTAAGGCAAATATCAAAAATGTGAAACAGTATTCCACTAGATAATGCAGCCCAGTATTTTTAGGGCACTGTTGTATAGCTATTAGATTAAAGATCAAAGAAAGCTACTGATTGTATTTTTTTTTTGTGGGTGGCGCTACTTTAGCTGTGCTATTCCTCTTAATAGTAGATCTACTATCATTAATATTGTAAATGTTTCAGGTACGTGTCAATGGACTCGCTGCAAATGTTGCTGCCGGTCATGGGCCGCGCCGGCGCCAGCACGCCCTCTCATGTAAATCCATACTTCCATACTAACCATAGATACTAATAATATTATAAATGCAAAAGTAACTTGTCTGTCTGTCTTTCACGACAAAACTACTGAACCGATTTACATGAAATTTGGTATAAAAATTGACTAGAGTCTAAGAAAGGCTACTTTTGTCCCGAAATTCCTACGGGAAAATTGGGCTTTTGATGTTTCAAGGCAAAGCGCACTGGTGAAGCCGCCGCGCGCCCACTAGTATTATATTCATCTTTGCTATAATATTTTGGTTGTGTGTAATTTGTATTAATGATGTGTATTGTGTGTCAGATCTTAGTGCCGGGTCTGGCGGGCGCGCTGGCGCTGGCGGCGAGCTGCTGGCTGTGGCCGCTGCTGCTGGCTGCGCGGAGACCCATGCGACTAGTGAGCTTTATTTGGTTCTACTTTCTTATACTTCATTATATCTGTATACTATACAAGCAGGAATTTCGTAATGTCAAATTAGGCCGAACTTAGATTCCTGGGTGTGCAAGCAAATCTTGCAGTTTTCTTTCTTTTTTTTTAAATTAGAGAATTATTTCTTTGAGTAAAATTTATTATTTCTTTTCCTTCAGGTGACTTCATAAAATTCCACTTTTATACTTCGATGAGTTCATGTACAATATTCCCAGGTATACCCGGTGTTGGTAGTCAGCGCGCTGTGCCTGGCGGCCTGCCTGCTCGCCCCCCCGGCCGCCTCCTACAGCGCCGCGCGCCCGCAGCGACACATGCTGTTCTACACGCGCCGCACGACACACGGGGGGGAGGCGGCAGGCGGGGGAGGGGAGGACGTGCAGTACCTGTACTGGATGCCGGATTTAGATCGACATGCGCCGCATGCTGCAAGAGATTATGGTAAGCCGCTGCACGCTCGTCTCACACAGTGCACGTATACACATTGACTTTTTTATGAACCCTTCCCCTTCCCCCCTTATCCTCCCCTCGAGTTAGTCAAGCGGCCGTAGTTTATGCCTCTGATGGAGTACATATTTACAAGAATCTTCGAATGACTTAAAGAAAGCGTGGTTCGTTATTTTTTGGATTTATTTTATTTTATTTTATTGGTTAGGAAAACTTACAGCATAAACATTTATAGAAAAAATATGATGTAAAAATATGATTTAGCTAGCATGAATCAGTTTTGGATAAATATGCCAAACGTGTGTAAAATTTTCCAGTACGATAAAAAGGTATAACTCACAGAGAAAAGTGTTAAAAAGAACTATGACAAACATGATGTCTCGCTTAGATATATTAATTTTGAGCGAAAAAGTATAAGGCTCGTCGTGTCTTTTTCGTAACGGCTCCTTTTCAGCGCGAGTTAAAACAGTGTTCACACTTGTCTGCCCATAGTACCAGAACTCCAGACCGTCGTCCCGATGGACCCGGCCTCCTGCCTACACCTCCCGTACTGCGGCGCGCCCTACTACCTCCCCGTGCTGAGCTTCATCTCGCTCGCGCACTGGGCGCCCGCGCCGCCGCCGCCGCGCGCCGCCCACATCCCCCCGCTGAGACACAACGCGACCGCCACAGTCTTGGGCCAAACTTGTGATGTGCATTTGCAGCTAGAGGGTGAGTTGTCAATTAAGATTTTTTTAATTTTCGTTTTTTTCATACTTACTTATCATTAAGTTTACAACCAGTATGCATTTAATCCTAGACTAAACATGTAACATTACTAAAACGTTTACATTGCTATAAGTGCCTATATAAACCAAAAAAAATAAACTAGTTAAATGATCATAAAAAAATTGAAATCAATTTATCAGTGTTATCAGAAATTCAAGCTATGACAATGACAACCTCTCCATTGCATTGCAGCATAATGGCTTTCTATACACTATGTTGGCGGTCTAGCTGGCATGCCGGCCTACTGCCGACTGCCAGGCACGAGTGTAAGCCGTCGGAAATATCTGTGCACCTTGCTTAATAACGCCATGACGTTGGCAACGGTACTAGTTACGCGGAACGCGGGGTGCGATTAGCGCCAGGGGAAGTGAGCTGCTGATAATTCTGTCGGCTTGTCCTTATAACATTAATTGTATGGTTTAGGCCCCGCGCACGTGGTGGTGGTCGTGTCGGCGCGGCGCGGCGGGCGGCTGGCGGCGACCTCGCTGCTGGCCGCGCCGCCCCCGCGCGCGCGCGCCCCGCCCCCGCCCGGGAACAACACTTACATGATCACGCTGCACGCCGGGTACGGCGCCTCTCGGAACTGGGATTTTCATCTGCAGCTCGAGGTAGGGTCACTCACTGTCATGAATTGACTAGGCCCGCACTCATTCATAATTTCAGCATCATAACACCAGACAGACAAAGAAACGTAGTCCATACAGCCAAGTTTTCTCGAGACAACGATCAGAAACATTAAAAATCCTTCCTTTATTTCTCAATTACTTATCCAATGTCCCATAAAGGACATATTATTATAATTATTCCACCACACTTACACAGTATAATAAACATATTGAGACCACCATTTTCTTTACGAAGAACTGGAACCATCCACTAGCCACCAACAATTGTATAACGGGTTAATATTGTCCTCAGTACCCATCTCCGCCAAAGGTCGGCGAATGCGCATCGTTATCACTAGCAGGACACAGCATGGCGGGGGAAGAGGAAGATGCGGAGGGTGTCGGGCGGGGGGGTGACGACGGGCGGGAGGGAGGCTCCCCGCTGCGGCGGCTGCTGGCCTCGTTCCCGGAGTGGACGGCGCCCACGGGCTGGCCCGTCGACCTGCATCTGCTCACTGTCTGACGTGCTCCCTCCCGCGTAACATCGTGTGTCCTGTCCACACCTCGGACACTCTAAAATATATGAAATGTATGCGTTGCTTCGCGCACAGAAGGAGCTCGTGCACGTGCACGCGTATCATGCTTGTGTGAGTGAGAGAAGACGTACTATTTGTACTGAGCGGTAAATGAAAGTAAAAAGTGCAAAATATGAACTAGAAGTAGGTAACTGAGAGGTAACCGAGCGCGAGCCGCACTTGCTGAGGGAGGCAGGGAGTACCCGTACTGTATGCAGGACTCTTAATTAAGCTGTGCCCGCACACTACAGCGTGTGTGTCCTGTCGTGACTGCGAAACGTTTAACCAATCTGTGGTCTATTTTGTTTAGCGCTCATGATAGGAATAGGACTGGCGTTAGACCAAAGGTTTTATAATGTAGAATTGTAGAACTAGCGTGCGTACCAGCGAAGTCTGCGCGCGGTGAAAATATTAATCAATTAGACATCAAATAGCTATTTATTTTTAATGGCGGTGAAGTACGTATACGGTGGGCCCCCCCCCCCCCCCCCCCCCCCGCGACTGAGCTTGCGCGGACTCTACAAGCTAGATTTGTTCTGTGAGTTAGATCTATGGTAGGTAGTTTTAATGAATTACGTAATTTACGTATCAACTGTCAATGATTCCTAAGATGGCCACATTTTAAATAGCATAATACTAGCCGTAATTACTGAAAACATATCACTTAATTTTTTGTTTCTTCGTAGTATTAAAATGTTTCTTTATTTATATGTCTACTATAATGTAGTGAAGTTGTGTTCCTTATAATTTGCGTTTAATGTAAACAAAAATATTTTTTCTTTAGAAGGTTAGCCTTAACAATATAGATATTAAATTGTAGGTATGTAAATGTACATATGTTGTGTTCAGTATTGGCGGTAGTTAGAGTACTTGGTAAATACGAAAGACAACTGTTATAGGAGTTGTGCCTTTTATTATTATATAAGAAATTGAGATTTATACGTACGCCTGTGTAAGTTATAATTCATTTTTAAATAAATTAGTGAAAAACAATATGAACACTGCTTCACACTACCCGTATTAGCGTAAAAGTTCTAATGCACTTAGTCATAGCCACCAGTCAAATAAAAAAACATGTCATTTGTAAAAATAAGAAAATTAAAATATTTAATTATGAATTATGGATTAAGACCAGTCAAGTACAGTAGGTTGTGAAATTGTAATAACACAATTTAGAATATTTTGCTGAAAAATGTTGGAAGTTATTTTAATGT